>OX352763.1:118678786-119206286 GCA_947095585.1 Nephrocerus scutellatus
GAACGAAGGCTGTCTGGGACTTCTGTTGTTGGCAGCGTAAATGTATAGGAGATTGTTTGATCATCAAATTGGCTAAGGTCGCTAAGGTAGGGGATGAAGACGCTTCCATTCGGAACAATCGAATTGGGTTGATCGTGTGAAGAGTGTCTTTTCTGGTGACCCTTTCCAAATTCAGTTTCCCAGAAATTGTAAACAGCACTCCTTTTACTTCAGCCTTTGCTTCACCAAAGAAGGCCAAGGTGCGTCTGCCGGCCAACAATGTCGTGGCCCCTGTTTTATGGGATGCACGCGGTGTCATTTACATCGGCGATCACCGGCGAATATTATTCAGAGCTTTTGCGCAGATTTGATATTGATTTGAAGCAAAGACGACCGCATTTGGGGAAGAAAAAAGTGACAATGCACGGGCGCACACCGTGTGTAGTCACCATGGCAAAAATCCATAAATTGGGCTACGAACTCCTACCCTATCCAGCATATTCTCCAGATTTAGAGCCCTGCGACTACTTCCTGTTTCCAAACCTAAAGAAATGGCAGGGTGGTAAGAGATTTGGGTCTAATGAAGAGGTCATCTCTGACAAAAACTCCTTTTTTGAGGGCCTTGAGAAAAGCTATTATATGGAAGGAATAAAAAAATTGGGAAAACGTGACACTAAATGTATCGAGCTTAGGGGAGACTATGCTGAGAAATAGAACGCTGTTTTGCCGAAAAAAAAACACCACCCTCGTATCTCCGATGAGAACACTTTCTTTAAAATTTGTAGTGATAAGAGAAGGTCTTAATGAGGTCTTTATGAGGTCTTGAAGGGGTTTATTTAGGGGTTCTTGCGGAGGTCTCAAGGGTCTGATAAGTCCTTAAGAGGGTTCTTAGGGCGGTCTAAAGTGTGGTCTTGAAGGCTCTCTAAAAGGTTCTGTAGGGGGTCTTGAAGGAGGCCTTGACCAGTTTTTGAAAGGGGTTTGAGTGTGGTCTTAAGAGTGTTTTTAGGCAGTCTTTAGAGGGTCTTGGGGGCGTTTTGAGTGGTCTTGAGTGGAGTATTGAGGGAGTCTTGTGGGCGGCCTGAGTTAGGTCTTTTTTTATAATTTGCGGAAGCGTAAAGGTTGGGTTTGCACACTTGTAATGCTAGGCTTAGCACAGCGTGGGCCTTAAGGTTAATAGAGAGGAAAGAAGGATATGTCTGTGAGCTTATGTTTTGTATGGCTGTGGATTGTAGTGGTGAGGAAAAACAGAGCTTGGCAAAGTATTCCCCATGCGTGTTAAACGGCTCAAGAACGAGTCGCTGTACTTAACTGTACCTCAGAAGATGGGCTTGAGGGTAAACTGATAAGCTTTAAAAGCACCACGAGTATTTCGGCTAAATTTAAAGAGAGGTTGCATGCAACTGGCTATTTCTCTTAAGCACTGCTGGTGGAAGAAGCGTTAGAACAGTGACGAGCAGGAAACGTTCCTGCAGTGTTCAAGTTACTGACTTTTCCCCCGGTTCGTCTATGGAACTTTTCGTTGCAAAGAAAAATCTCTGTGTGATTTCCTTGACATTTGATAACACTGGCCACGACTCAATAGCAAGAGCAAACATTAGCAGAGGTATCGAGGACACGACCAACCAATAGATTAGGGCCGTGCTTGAAAGTCGATTTATCACTTTCTCTCCAGGCGATGTGTTCTCAGTCGGTGACTGCAGTTAAGAGCTGTTCGCAAGGAGGTGTCCTTTCTCCCCTTCTGTAGTCAATCGTCATAGACAACCTCTGAGAATGGTGCAGTAGAGAAGGGCTTTCCCATAATCCTTGCAAAACCGTTCTAGTGCCTTTTACAAAGTGTAGACTGTCCGAGTTGGGACCTATCATGGTCAAAGGCACTACGTTAGATTATTCCAGTGAGGTTAAATATCTCGGCGTCATCCTTGATAAACGGCTAGACTGGAAATCTCATATCAAGTACGCTATCGAACGTACCAGTAGGGCCTTGTTGGCCAGTTGGCCACCTCTACGGCAGAACTTGGTCTTAATGCTAAAATGATACATTGGGTGTATACAATGATGGTGAGGCCGATTATCCCGTACGCGGCCATCGTTTGGTGGCCGAAGGTTCTTAAACGGACAACGGCAATTCTTCAGCTTCAGAAGCTACAAAGAATTGCCTGTATAACGGGTGCCATGCGCACTTGCCTTACGGCTGCATTACTAGCTGTTTTAGGGCTTTCACTCCTGGCAATCTTTATCGGAAAGACTGCTAGGTGCGCTGTTAAGCTGCAACTAGAATACGGGTTCAAACCAGGTCTTTGTGGGACACCTGAACATTCTTGACTCAATTCCCGAAAGAGACATGCTTTGCACTGTCCCCGACACCATGGCAAGGTAGTACTCGTACTGTTTCCGCAGGTTATTTGACGTAATAATATTGGACCGTGCAATCTGGCTTAATGGTGTTCCAGCACTGGACGCTAAAGGTCTGGTCTGATTCACAGACGGATCGAAGATAGAATCTGTAGTAGGAGCTGGTGTTTTCAGACCCAAAGTCTCGATACCAATGGGCATGAATCCTCGGTTTTCCAGGCGGACTCCATGCCATTGAGATTTGCGCTACGATTAACCTTAGTAAGGGTATTTTCGGTTTGTATATTTTCAGATAGTCAAGCAGGACTCGATGCTGAACAAGCTGGTTTCCGCACTGGATCCTCCTGTGTAGACCACATAAACACCCTGCGGATCATTTTTGAACAGTGCGTTGAATTCCGGTCACCACTGCACCTGCTGTTCATCGATTTTGAGAAGGCGTTTGACAGGGTCAACAGACAGTTTATATGGCTCCCTTGCGCAGGAGAGGTATACCCGATAAACTAATAGCTATTATTAAAGCAACCTATGATGGCTCTAAATGTGATGTGCTGCACAGAGGAAAGCTGTCAGAGGAATTCGATATCCTAAGTGGTGTACGACAAGGTTGCATTCTATCGCCGATACTTTTTTTGTTGGTAATTAGCGATGTGCTTCGCGCAGCTTTATCTACTGGAAACGGAGGAATTCGTTGGAATCTTACATCTCAACTCAAACATCTGGACTACGCTGACGACGTTTGTTTACTCTCACGCAGGATAACGGAGCTGCACCAAATGTGGAAGGGGGGCAAATGTTGCGGCTTTGAAGATTAATGCTGCAGAAAACCAAAATCATCATCAATTAGTGCCGAGCTCAGTAACTAAAGTTAACATTGCAGGACAACCGGTAGAGAGAGTAGAAAATTTCCAATATCTTGGGAGTATTGTCTCGACCGAAGGTGGAACCGAACAGGACATTGTCGACCGAATCTGCAAAGCAAAATCAGTGTTTGGTATGATGTCCATGATATGGCGAAGCAATGCGATCAGCTTAATCACCAAGCTGCGACTGTTACGTTCAAATGTTGAATCTGTGCTGTTGTATGGGTGCATCAGCACTTGGAAGGTGACCGCAACTATCACAAAAAGATTACAAACATTCCTTAATAGGTGCCTACGGAACATCTTAAGGTTTTCTGCCCTAACCGTATCTCTAAAGAACATCTTTACCAGAGAACGGGTCAGGAACCAATAGGCACAACCATCCAGCGACGGCAGTCGTAGTGGATTGGTCATACACTCGGAAAAGGCGACAGTTCCATAGCAAAGTACGCAATGCAATGGCCTCCGTTATCTCAGGATGCTAGAAGAACGGGTCGTCTGAGAAATACATGGCGCAGAACAGTTAAGGAGGAGTCACGGCAATTGGGGAAGAGTTGGAGAGAGCTGAAGCTCATTGTCATAGAGTAGAGGCCCTAGGACCCACAAGGGGATATAGGACATAAGTAAGTTAAGTAAGCAGGACTGAAAGCGTTATCGTCTAACATAATGGACTCTGAATTAGTTAATTGCTGCTACGATGCACTGCAATACCTAGCAAGGCATAACAGGGTTAAGCTCGTTTGGGTCACTTCTCACCAAGAGATTGCAGGCAACGATTATGCAGATGAACTCACCAGGACTGGATCAGAATCTGCGTTCTTATAGGACCGGAACGTTACTGTGTTGTCAACTGGGCTGCCACATTCCATTGATCTGGCTAAGGAGACGTATCTTCCATAAGGCAATATGCTCATCGGCAGTTCTGCGAAACTCTACCACTAAGGACATACTTAGTCCTTCATAAGGGAGGTAGTAATTCTATTCGATGGGTCGCGAGAAGTTAGGCCTTCCTTGGACCGCAATGGTTTGTCGCGCCGAGTATTATTTAATGCTCTTCGATTAGCTAGCTTTTTAGGACGCAGTATCAGCCACTTGGGCTAGGGTTGTCTAAAAAAAAAAATAGGAAGTCGATTAAAGACTGATCACAAGATTTGGCAACAAACAAACACGAAACACATCCGGACGCAAAGTTAATATAAAGAGTATCCAATTATCCATCAATTCAAAAGCAGTTGAACTGTGCCGCCTTCGCCCTGAAAATCTCCCAAAAACTGACAATTGCTCCTCATTGCTATACAAGGGGCGCGCGCGGCATTCCTGACCTGACCCAACCGACCAGCATCTTTGTGATGTAAATAAGCTTGCGGCAGAAAGTTCAAACGATGCACTATGCCGCGCCGCCGCCGTCACATCATACGAGTAAATATGTATAAGTCACCACAACAACAACAACACTGGGCAACTGGAACAGATATACAAAAATTTGGCAATGACATTACCCAAAAACTCAAACACAAACATTAACTTTGGCTCACAAACACACACAGACGAGTATATACCAAGAGGGTGGATGTCGGTGCTGTCACCCCCCTACCCCAATGAAATTTGTCGCTTTTGTTGTATCATCAACTCACACTCACGCAAGTGCATACAACGACACAGTTGTAATGCATAATACGCAAGGACATCGCTTAAATTCCGCCCCCCACCCCGTCTTGTTGTTGTCGGTGCCGTTGGTAGTGGTGGCAGGATCCGGTCTTGGCGGGTCGCGAATCCATTCAATAACAACCAATTCCTTAAAAGAGCAAACGCGAAAGCTTTCTTCCCCACGCCACTAACAAAAAACCCAATTGATCCTTCGGAGTGTGCGATGCGGTGGCAAGTGGCATTCATAGAAGGAGGCATAAGGGAGGAGACTCTTGCAAAGGAAGAAAGCTCTCTGCGCGTTGTTATATTTCGTTCGGCTAACGTATGTACATCCCCACACCAACATCCATAGATGCAGAGGAGCCCATGGACGTGAGTTCAATAACCGAGTGCATGAAACTTTGCTAGTCCAAGGACATTCGATGGGAAGCGGCAGATATATATGCATACAATTATCTGTACACTGTGATGGGAGTCATCAATGGCAGGAGGGGGAAGGGGGAGCTGCAAGTATCTACGATTGTGTGGATTAGCGCCCGCCTATTATCTAGGTCACAGCTACAAAATATCGGCACTTGCGTTGCATAGTAGCTGCGCAGCAAGTGGCACTATGTGTATCCGATGCGACCGTTGAAAGAGGAATTTCGGTGGATACAACCGCACATACACACACACACACACGAGACAATGTTGTTGTCTGTTATATCGAAACACTGACACATGTATGCATCATGCACATAGCCCCATGTAACATTCCAACAATGGTAAAGGACCTTTGTCCTTCAGATGAAAACCAAAGCAAACAAAAAAATTCGGAATTTCTTGCTTTTTCCCCAGTGAACCGTCGAGCTGTCATTTCTTTCCGAGTTTTATATTCGGTTGGGCGCCGGGCTGAGCGGTGCTACATATATGTATGTGTGTGTCTATGTATTGCCCACCCCTCGCTATCAGTTTTGCGCGAATTTTGTTTATTGTTCCTGGACAAAAAGACTGGATTCTTTGAAATTAAATTGAAAGGAGAACCAACTGCGCTGCAACTAAAGCGTTTATCAATAAGGACATAACAATTTTATGTTTAAATAAAACACAGATTAATAGAGATATCGGGCTGTAATTTATTCCAGGTGTAGCACACATGTTAAATTTATGTATGAAAAATCGATCTTGTTCATATGAGCCTGTTTGCAGCGATCGATTCTTTGAATTGGCCAATTTTCTACCCCTCTTTCACACATATCAGCCGGAACGTAGGCAATTTCGCGTTCGATATTGTTCCTGAGCTCTTCTTACGTTGTTGGCTTGTTAGCATAAACCAACGACTTAACGTAAAGCAAGTAAAATAAAATCCAACGGCGTTAAATCGCATCAGCAAGCTGGCCATTCGACCGGACGGACCATTTCTCGAGATTACACGATTATCGAACTTCCCCTTCAATAGATCAATTGTTTGACCAACTGTGTGTTATGTGGCACCACCACATATCATATATCCACATATCCACATATCCATCCAATTCTGGCCAAAAATAAATAGTCTTTCAAACTTCATTGACATTGACTCTGCCATGCCATGTTAATGGCAATCATTTTCATCGACGAAAAAAAAAAAACGGTCCAACCACCTCTCCGGCGTGAAATTCACACTTCACGGTTACATTTTGTGGATGCAATGGAGTCTTTTGAAGCTCATGTGGGTTTGCTGCTGTCCAACAGTGCATATTGTGCTTATTGACAAAGCCATTAAGCCAAAAATTAACTTTATCGGTGAAGAGATTGGGGATTTTCTTCAGTTTTTGAGTTAAATTGATCTTATAAGGGGGTAGGCCAAGATCTTTATGCAAAATTCAATACAATGTGGATTGAGAGATTCCTTATTGCTGCGAACGGTGTGGAATCGACTGTTTTGCCTCATTTTGAACTGAAGCCCTTACAGCTGTGATACTTTCTGTACTTTGACCGGTGCGTTGTCTCATTGGCACAGAAATATTCACTAATGAGTATGTTGACTCGAATTTATCGACTATAACACGGACAGCCTGTCTACTGGGATGAAAATTAAAGTAAGCGCCAACTTAAAGTTGCGATCACAGCCTCAGAATTTCGATTGTCATTTTTATTGATTTCCAAACGTTGCTTGTTTGTGAACTTTACCGTGATATGAAATGAAAACCTCAACTAACATTCTGACATTGACAAATCGTAAGATAAGTTACAGACTCCATTTGTATTCACATACAAAGTTGTTATGTTCCTATTGAAAACCCCTTTATATGACAGGGTTTATCTGAATGCGTGACAAAAACATAGAGGGGTAGTTCCTGGGTTAATTATGAAGATGAGAGTATGAAATAAACCTTATGGAGGCCAAAAATTCGTTGCGGAGTAGACTCTGCCCGCGAAGTTTTTAAAACTTTTATTTAACTTGACTTTGTCTGTCTGTGGTCAAGTGGTTAACACTTTTCACGCTACCTAGAGAGCTGAGATTTTGAGACCATCTCCACTTCATGGTGAATATATGAGATATGTGTTGTGACGATGCTAGTCATGTGTACAATGACCATAAGACCTAGACTAATATACCGAGTTTAGCATCACATCAATATGCAACCGAAACGCACAATCGGTAAACATGCCTGTACGGCACACGACTGACACCCAACATTACCGGTTCAAATCCCAACTTGAGAGAAATTTGGAAAAAAAAGCCAAAAACTCATTTTTAAGCTATATAAGGTAAATAGCATCGAAAAATAATTATAATACTAATAAATAAAACAAAAGTTCAGACTGATAACCGGTGGGTGGGAATTACCGAGTCGAAACAGGCCAAAACCTACCAACAAAAAAGCAACCGTAGCCACTTTACAAGTCCTTCAAATTTTTCCTTTCGTATACCGACATAATTCCCACCGAATTTAAAAAAACATAAAGAGTGATACGAGTCTGAAAGCCTCAGCAAAAGTGTGGAAGTACACAAACTTCACCACCCCCAACCCAGTGCAAGCACGCCTACTTCACGGCCATATATATTTTTGCTAATAAATAACATTCTCTTTGGTCAATCGAGCAAACCTCTCAGCCTGTCAACCGAACGAAGTTTCCATTCCTCCAAGGTTCCATAGTAACCATGTTAGTTGGCTGGTCGTCAAATCAACAGCGCGAATCGCACCGCTCTCGTTTGGCTATGGCAACAACGCTTTCCTTTCCGAGAGTTGAATAAGCTACGCGAATCGCACCGCTTTCACTCGCCCCTCGTACCCGGCTTATACTGAGCATCTGGTAGAAGTTAGCACGTAGTACCGTCTCAGTACTACCGACACTACGTCACCACCCATCTCAACCCCTCCCTATCAAGTAGTTTTATAAGTAATTATACCCATTGTTAAGTATAATAAGTAGTTATATGCCAAAGGAAATTAAAAGAAATCATACATCAAAAAATTATCTTCACGATGTCGTCATCGCGGTAACGCTCATAGACCTCATCATTATAAAGTCTCCGGAATCGGCCTTCCTCACATACGGGGCCAACAATTCTCCGTTAGAATTTTCTATCGAACGCGGCTAAGAGGTCAGAATGCTTTTTGCTAAGCACACCCAAGTCTCGGATCCATATGTAAGTACTGGTATGACTATTGCCTTATATACCAGCAGCTTGGATGTTATGGTTAAGTTTCTGGATTTGAAGAGTCTTGACAGACTTATAGTAGGCTTTGTTGGCTTTAAGCAACCGTTCGCGTATTTCTGGTTCTATGCTGTTATCGGCTGCTACAGTTGACCCGAAATAGTTAAAGGATTGCACAACGTCCAAGCACGTTCTGAAGTTCACAAGAATTAAAGATCAGCGATAGAATTTTATACAAAGAGGTTGGTGTGAAGTTTGTTTCAAGACTTGAAGGCCCTTTCATTATTAATGGAAAAGTGTACTTTCGAAAATAAAGTACTAGTGTACATTTGAAGCAACAAAAGCAATAAAAATAGCAAAGGACAGAACTTCTAAATAATTGGCTTTATTTTGAAACTCCGGCACGGTACAGTCTAGGGTCAAGGCAACTGAATTGCTATCAGTCACCATTTGTCAGGCTGCATTAGCACGAAGGGAGCTCAAATAACCAAGATTTCAAATTGAAGAACAGGCAATGTCCGCCCACGTTCGAAACCAATCAGCCATAAATATGTCTGTCCAATTGTTAAGTTGACATAAAATAGGCTGACATTATGGTTCTAGAAAATTATCTAAGCAAATTGTGAAGACGGTAGAAAACACACAGCAACACAATGACAATCACCAGAAAGCAAACAACGATCGGCGATCTTTCGAAAAGTCTGGAACACTTCCGCAGCGTTGCTAAGTGCCTTCGATACAATGTCAATTTCTTATCCTCCTTCTCCTGCTCCCCATTTTCTATTTTCAAATAAATACATTTTTTTCCATTATAACGATTGTTGACAATTATGTTTTATAATAATAGCTTTTGGAATGTTTTCTGATGGTCGTGGTCCGTCGTCATCTGTGCCCCAAATCCAATGTCGAGTCGACATAATGAGCGCGCATACCCCTGGATAGGCATCAAGTTGAAGGTTTATTTTTGTTTACATCGAACGGTGAACAAGGAGGCAACGTACGACAGTACAACAACAAATACCGTATCGGTGATATTTTTTTTTAAATTTTCGTTAAATTTTTTTTAATCTTATCTTTGCTTCTAAATCAAGAACACACGAATATGTGTGTGTGTGTGGTGTCGGTTGTGTTTTTTTTTTGTTTTTTCTGTACTCGCACCCCCAAAAGTAGGTTAATAGCTTGTGAGTTTTAAAAAACGGCGCTGACTGTAAATAGCTGTATTTTTGTTGACTGTATAAAGATTTGAGGAAGTTTTTTTTTTCAAACGTTCTTCACGATCTACTAATTGGTTATGCGAGGAAAGACATTTCTATGAATTGGTGCTCGCACAGCCCCACCTGCAGCCCTTTTAACGTAGAATTGATGTGTACGTTTTAAAGAAAACTTTTATCTACATCAGGAAATGGGCGGAATCAAATATTTTTTTTTAAATTCTCTATATTAACTTCACTTGCCCGTTGGTTTGTGGGTTTGTGGGTTTGTTTGTTTGTGGATTTGTGTGTCATGGAATATTGCGATCAATTTTCAACCCACTTCCCATAGCCCGAATTTATTGAAATTTTGCACACATGTGTATTTCCGGTGACAATACTTTCTATTAAAATTTGAGGCCCCTTGGACCTCGGGGTCGGGGGTTCCCATACAAATATTTTACAAAATTTTACTCGATTTTCTTCAAATTTTATACACATGTGTAGTGTATCTCCGATAGACAAAACTTTTTGTAAAAATTTTGAAGACCCCTGGCCCCGGGTTCGTGGGACCCCATAAAATTTTTTTAAAAAAAATTAACCCGATTTTCTTAAAATTTTATATCCTTTGGAAAACACTTTTTGAAAAATTTTGGAGACCTCGGGCCGCAAAATTTTTTTTAAAAAAAATTAACCCGATTTTTTTTTAAATTTTATATATGTGTGTATCTCCGATGGACAACACTTTTTGCAAAAATTTTGATGGCCGGTCTTGGGTCTTGGGGCCCCATATAAATTTTTCAAAAAAATTAACCCGATTTTCTTCAAATTTTATACGCCTGTGTATCTCCGATGGACAACATTTTTTGTAATGTTTTTGGAGTGAACGGGCCCTGAGGCCCGAAGGGTGCCTACATAAATTTTTTAAAAATTAGCACGATTTTCTTCAAATTTTAACACATAGCCATCTCTATTAGAGAATTTACATGAAAAATTTTAATTTTTATTGGTTGTTTTTTTAAAATTTAGTTTTGTGTGAAAACAAAAACTATCGACGATGCTTTTATTCGTTTGAATAAAGTTAAACAAGAATTCACAATGACTAGCATACCATTCATACATAAGCCTCATAAACGCATGAGTTCACAGAGGATTCGCCAGATGATGCAAAAGAAGAATTCTTTGAATCAGTCGAATGGGAATTCTATGCTTGCCCTCAGTATGATGTACAAATCATTCTGGGGAATATGAATGCCAAAATAGGTAGGGAGCCAGTAGTACATTGGCACCCATAGTTTACATTACTGACAATGGACAACAAGTCATAGAGATGGCAGCAAGCAATAGTTTGGTCGTTGCGAGTACAAAGATTGCGAGTAAAAATATCAACAAAGCCACCTGGGTATCTCCTGATGGAGCCAGTCTGATGACGGTACGAACGTACCGAGGTGCCAACGTCGATTCGGACCATTATCTTGTTGATATGGTGCTCCAAGGATTGCATCATCACGGAAGACTGCATCCGCGAATCAGATTCGAGTCAACACGGCTGACCTTCGCAACGAAGAGACCAAAAATAACTACGGTCAACCGATTGGACTCGCTCTAAATGCAGGGAGAGAAAGTCCTGTGGCTGAGATGTCGGGTGTAGAAGAAGGCGTCATTAGAACTGCTGACTCCATTATAGGCAATAGTCGTGGAGATCGGAACGACTGGTTCGATGACGAATGTAAGCTAGCGACTGAACGTAAGAATGTTGCGTTCCGAGCAATGCAACAATCGCATAGAACGCGGGTACGCGAAGAGCTCAGAAGATATGAAAAACAAATCACCGGCAAAAGAAAGAAGCCTGAAGAGTCTTCGGTATGACCCAATGACACCGCGTTGCACGTACTGCAAAGACAAAGAGGGGAATCTGATCGCCGATCTTAAAGGCATCTTAGAGCGATGGGAAGAGCACTTTCATGAGTTGCTAAATGGTCAGCTAACTGAGGAATTTGAGGCTCCACCAATGACCGAAGATCATACTATGCTGCCGCCACCAAGCATAGACGAAGTTTGCAGCGATAAATCGGCTCACAATTAATAAGGCCCCGGGATCTGATGGGATCCCAGCGGAACTGATAAAAATAGGAGGCCCCACATTACACCAAGCAATTCATGAAATAATAGTGCAAGTATGGAAAGAAGAAGTTATGCCAGAAGATTGGCGAAGAGGCATCCTGTGCCCCATACATAAGAAGGGAGATATCACAAAATGCAGCAATTATCGCGGTATAACGTTGTTGAGTACCGCGTATAAGAGGTTCTCCTTGATCCTTAAAGACAGGACAGCCTCATACGCTAAAGTCATCATTGGTCCATACCAGTGTGGTTTTATCCCAGGCAAATCAACAACTGATCAGATTTACACCCTCAGGCAGGCGATGTGAAAAATGTCTAGAGTTTCATCCTTTTATAGACTTTAAAGCCGCCTATGATAGCATAGTCAGAGTAGAACTTTAAAAATCCAAGAGAGAATTCGCCATCCCAAATAAACTGAGAAGACTATGGTGGTTCACTGCGACCAATGTTATAATCCAAGTAAAAATATCCGGATCAATATCAAGCCCATTCAATACTATAACGGGATGCGACATGAGGACGGACTGGCCTGCGTCCTCTTCGACCTGGCGTTGGAGGAAGTGATCCGAGACTCTGACGTGATGGCGAGAGGAACAATCCTCTATAAGTCCTTTCAGATACTGGCTTATGCAGACGATATTGACACGCGAACGCGAACGGTTTCTTAAAGCCAACAAAGCCTACTATAGTCTCTTCAATCCAGGAACTTAACCAAAACATCCAAGCTGCTGATATATAAGACAATGGTCATACCAGTACTTACATATGGATCCGAGACTTGGGTGCTTAGCAAAAAGCATTCTGACCTCTTAGCCGCGTTCGATAGAAAATTCTAACGGATAATTGTTGGCCCCGTATGTGAGGAATGACGATTCCGGAGAATCTATAATGATGAGATCTACGAGAGTTACCGCGATGACAACATCGTGAAGAGAATTAAGCTCGGTACGCTCCGGTGGGCAGGACAACTAGCTCGCATGAGCGAACATGATCCTGCCCGGAAAGTCCTTTGCGATAGGATTTATGGAACACGAAAGCGAGACCGGCCAAGCCTACGCTGGAAGGATGGCGTAGACCAGGACGCCCAGTTAAGGGAAAAATGCCAAACTGGATGACATCGGCTCGAAATCGGGACCGGTGGAGAGATTTTTTGCGTAAGGGCATGGCCGGACACCGGTTGTAGAGCCAAATATGATGATGATGATAGTGGTGATATTTATCGGCTGCTACAATTGACTATCTGAGGTTAAAGAATTAATGTCAATATTGTTAGCGTTAGCCAGTGTCTGGATGGATTTATAGACAACAATGTTAACAACAGTGAGAACAAAGTAAAGTCAAGTCGAACGTTCGACTCGCTAAGCATAACAGGAGGGTTCATAAAAGGATGAACAAAAAAAAGAAGAAGAGTTATAAAGGGTGTTTTTTTAGGAAGTTTGTTTTTCCGATAGATGTCGTTTTATTTTATGACAGTTGTTTTGACAGCTCAAAGTGGCATTTCTACTCAGTATTGTTTGGCAAATCATTATGAAAAAAAAAAAAAAAAAAAAAAAAATGACATTTGTGAAAAATAGTCGTGGTAGCCATATGCCAGAAATTGTGTTTAAATGTTAAATGCCAAAAAATTATCTACCAAATAAAAAAAAATTTTGGTCATTTCATAATTTTATATGTGTTTTATTCAAAAAAAAAATCGGCAACCTTTAAAAAAACACCCGTTAGATATAACGTTATATCTAACGGGTGTTTTTTTAAAGGTTGCCGATTTTTTTTTTGAATAAAACACATATAAAATTATGAAATGACCAAAATTTTTTTTTATTTGGTAGATAATTTTTTGGCATTTAACATTTAAACACAATTTCTGGCATATGGCTACCACGACTATTTTTCACAAATGTCATTTTTTTTTTTTTTTTTTTTTTTTTCATAATGATTTGCCAAACAATACTGAGTAGAAATGCCACTTTGAGCTGTCAAAACAACTGTCATAAAATAAAACGACATCTATCGGAAAAACAAACCTCCCAAAAAAACACCCTTTATTATTGGTTGTGGCATCACAATGGACCATTACTGGTCTAAGTGTGTCGGTTTTTCACTGACAGCCACCTTAACGTTACCTAACATAACCTATATTAATGGTTGAAGTTTGTTTCGCATCTCGTTAATTCATCAGAAAATTCGATTTTGTAGTTCAATCAGAAAGGCAAAGAAAGAGTTCAGGTAGCATGGGGGGAATCGGGTAACATGGAAACTTTGCCACTGCACAGTTGGCACACCTTACATGTGAATGTTACGTTGATTCCTTATACGTTACATAAGTATCTCTAGTAGTATCAATGTAAAGACTTAATTGAATTTCGATTGGTAATTATTGTTCAGTTAAACGACTTTTAAGTCAGATACAAGACAACAACAGCAAATTTAAGTCAGATACAGACAGCACAACAAAGCGTAACAGCAGTTTTCCTGTCAAACATGTTTTGCAAAAATGCGAAAATAATTGCCGCACTTTTCTATTTCGATTCGGGCTCTCTTGTCTAAGCTTGACTTAAATGCAGTTTAGTTATGACATGACATCCTTAAGTATTGCAACAGCAATATGTCAATGGAACCTCCCGTATGCACACTTTTTTCCACCCATGGCTAGAACTTCCTTAGTAGTAGAAGCTCCTGACTACCTCTCGAATAATTTCGCTGTCTCCTTTTGGTCGGTCGTGTAACTTTCAGTTGACACATGTGGCAAGTAACGCGCGGTCCCATCTAACAATTTTCGCGATTGGCAAATAAACTTGGAGCTTGCCTGTTGGTTGTTGGCCGATGAATTCCCAATTTCGCGTTGAAACGGGAAACTCCTCCAAACTTCAAACTCCAATCGACGAGTTATAAAATTCGCAATCGCGATCATCGATCATAGACGCCGTCAAACGGAGGTTGCCCTCTGCTTCGAAAGTTTACAAAATGTGGGACTTAAATTTTCTTACTAATGCGCTTCAGTCGAGCGAGCATTGCAAGGAGTGTGTGAGATGGAGGGAGGGATGCCTTTGTTTCTTGTTGTTTTTCAAAGCTTAGCTATGCGCCTGCTTACCTATCTAACAAACGAATTGCGGCAGCGCTTGTCTATTGCCGTGTCCGTCCGTGTGGCACAAAAGGAGGCAGATGACCGAACATGATCTTCACCGTCGAGTTTTGGTGCACGGTGACGACGACAATGAAGGCGGCGATGTTTGCAGTTTGTACCGCCGGCCGTTGTTACAAGTATTTTGTCGAACTTGTTGCTGCTGTTGCTGTTGCTGTTGCTGTTGGTTGCATGTTGCAAGTTTTTATGTTTTTCTGATGGCGGTTAGCTGTTACACAATCGTCATCGCTGCTCGCTGGCTAAGGTGATCCGAGTCGCCGGGTGCTTTGTTTGGTTTTTTTTTTGTTACATACGAATGCAATATTTTGCCTCCCAGATAACATCTGAGACACAAACAACCCAACAACAACAAAAATACAGAGTCGTGACTGTTAAACAGATGTTTTTTGAGAATTCGCATTGAGCCACATAGAGATTGAGCTTGAATTCGATTTTCAGTTATCACGATACGATGACCCTCCCTCCCCCAAGCTCTCTTGGTGGATGGAAAATTTGTAATTTTTGGGAATGTATTGGAAGCTGTCATAATTGTGTTGCCCGCATACTTTGTTTGTACAGTAGATTCTCTATTAGATGAACTATGTAATCAATGTAAGGGCACGTTCATGCAATCAAAAATGTCATATAGTCGAGTGAATGTATTAACTACAAAATAAGTACACTGCGAATCACTTGATTGAGCCTATTTTTAAATTTTCTGTATTTACTTCGCGTCGGTATGTGTCTGTCTGTGGCTGGCTGGCTGGCTGGCTGGTGGAATCGTCTTATCAATTTATAAATCCCGATTTTATGCTAATTTTGTACACTTGTACACAAACTTTTTGTAGAAATTTTGATCGGGCGCTAGAGCCGAATGGCTCTAAGAATTACCCGATTTATTCAAACCTGTTATCGCTGATAACAATACTTTCTGTAAAAATTTGGAAGGTCTTGATGTGATTATGATGGGGTTTTGAGAGAGTTTTGAGCGGGGTCTTAAAGGATTATAGACGCGATCTTGGGTGGAGTCTGGGGGGGGGCTCTTGAGGAGTGTTTAAGAGGATCTAGGGGAATTAGGGTGGTCTTAAAAGGGTCTAGAGGGTCTAGGGTGAGCTCTTGAGGGCCAATTTAGAGTGGGGTCTTGAGAAGGCCTTTAAAAATATTCGGCGCGACAGACCGTTGTGGTCCAAGGCCTACCTTCTCGCGACCATTTGTGTTGGTTGTATGCATGTATTTTTTTGTACACTAATGGAAGGGACCTTCAATTTAATGCCGTTTCCGAACGGCGTGAGAATTGAGAAGCTTTCCGTGACAAATTATTACTCTCGGACTTTTGTCAGAGATTCCTGAGAGGTGGGACACCGTGAAAAATACTTTTTGGTGTTACTGGAAATCGAACCACGAACCTCCTGCTCAGAAGTATGTACATTATCCACTGAGCCACGGCACCCACTGAGAGGGCCTGTACGGGGCTTTGAAATTGATCTTAAGGGGGTCTTTCGGATGGTGATGAGTGTGTTTTAATAATGTCTCGACTAGAGTCCTTACAGATGTCTTGAGGGAGTCTTGATGCTGCCTTCTGGGGTGTTTTGAGGTGGTCTTAAAGAGGTTTTGAGAGGGTCCTTAGTGGAGTCTTGAGGGTGTCTTGAGAGTGTCATAAGAGGGTCTTAAGAGGGTCATAAGAGGATCTTAAGAGGCACTTAAGCAGGTTTTTAGAGGGGTCCTGAGAGCGTTTTGAGGATGTCTTGAGAGAGCGTCTTGAGTTTGTTTGGTATTGATGGAGATTGATGAGAGTCTTAACGGATTCTTGAATTTGCTTTTAAAGTGGTCTTTCGGAGGAGCATGAGTGTGTTTTTAGGCGCTTTTGACTAAAGTTTTGACATATGTCTTCAGGAACTCTTGTTGCCTGATGTGATGTTTAGATGTGGTCTTAAGGCGGTTTTGAGAGGGTCTTGAATGGAGTCTTTATGGTGTCTTAAGGGGGTCATAAGCTGGTTTTGAGAGGGGTCCTGAAAGCGTTTTGAGAGGTCTTGAGAGCTTCTTCAGTTGGGTCTTGAAAATGTATTCATGGGATTTTGAGCTGGTCTTGAGAGGGTTTTGAGCTGGTCTGGAGGGGGTTTTGAGAGGGTATTGAGTGCAGTCTTGATCTCGAGGTATTTCTGTGGGATTTCTCGATGGGGTTGGTGGTTGGTTGAGGGGATGAGGTTGATCTCCTTGGAGGTTAACTGAGTCTAGGCCAACTTTTGGTTGAGGACCCAGTTTCGTTCTGGGCTTGACCAACGTAGTTGCTGGTTGTTGACTAGCCAAATGCGGGTAGAGCGCTAGCATTGGTAACATCAGTTACCAAATTCTTTGGTTCATTAGTGGTGCCTCCTGATGTTACTGATGCGATGATGTGCTCTCTGTGGAGTTGCATACGCCCTCAACGCTACAACCCAGTGGATAAGAAATTAAGAATGTTTTGAGCGCAGCTTAGCACATCAGCTTAGAGTTTACCTGAATCTTTGGGGCGTATTCGTATTGAATGCTGTCAATCTTTACAAAAAATCAATTCAATCGATTATTGAACATTCGAGGAAGTAAAAATGTCAACCGGTGATTAGTTACTTTTTTTATCTTTTCTCACAACAAATCGATACACAAGCAGTCACCGTCACACGACTCGAACAAAGTTCATTGACTTAAGCAACAAAGCACACAGTTATTCCGCTGTCCCTGCCTGTCTGCCAACTGCGCAGTCTTGCGTAACACGATTACCTACTGCTGCCGCATCCACTACCGCTAAACGAAGAGATATGGGAACCACCAAGCGGCATAGGCCGTTTCCCTTAAAAGGCCAAACTATCTGCAAACACACAGACACATGGGGCACAGTGACGTTACCGCCAACCGCAAAAAATCACAGCGCAGCTCTTACCGGGAATGAATGATTGTTTCAAAGATTTGCCCCTTTGGCCCCACCGTCAGACGACGTACGAAGTGCTCACAACCGCAAAACGATTGCATAATGCACTCTGAGAAGTGCAAAAAGCGTATTACTTTACTGCACTCACTCTCTCACTAGCTATCTTTTAATCTATCCATCTATGTATCTATATTTCTATCTAGCTATTTATCTATCTATATATCTATTAATATATCTATCTATATATCTATTAATATATCTATCTATCTCGAATTAATCTATCTATTTATATTTAATTCTATCTATTAATATATCTTACTATCTATCTATCTATCTTTGCAAATATCTCTGTATCTTTTTATATTTCTATCTTTCTATCAATCTATGTATCTATCTATCTATCTATCTATCTCTGTATCTTTCTATATTTCTATCTTTTTATCAATCTATATATCTATCTATCTATCTATCTATATTTCTATCTTTTTATCAATCTATATATCTATCTATCTATCTATCTATCTATCTATCTATCTATCTATTTATCTATCTATCTATCTATCTATCTATCTATCTATCTATCTATCTATGTATCTATCTATGTATCTATCTCTGTATCTTTCTATATTTCTATCTTTTTATCAATCTATATATCTATCTATTTATTTATTTATCTATCTATCTATCTATCTATCTATCTATCTATCTATCTATCTATCTATCTATCTATCTATCTATCTATCTATCTATCTATCAATCTATCTATCTATCTATCTATCTTTTTATCAATCTATATATCTATCTATCAATCTATCTATCTATCTATCTATCTATCTATCTATCTATCTATCTATCTATCTATCTATCTATGTATCTATCTATGTATATATCTCTGTATCTTTCTATATTTCTATCTTTTTATCAATCTATATTTCTATAAATCTACTTATCTATGATAGTTAATCTATCTATTCATCTATTAATATCTATCTATCTATTAATGTATCCTATTTATCGATCTTCTATCAATCTATCTATCTACCTTTGTATATCTTTCTTTCCATCTATGTATGTTTCATTCCTTGTAATGAAATTATTCGATTTGGCGATCAAATTAAACTGAAAGTGTAACATATATCCACAGCGACCAGCTAACTGTTCATTCATTGATAAATGAGACTGGAAAATGACGTAAAAGGCGGAAGTTGAAAGCGACACGACTGAGCTATAGTCAGTTATACAGTTATCTGTATATATTCCAACCAATCAACTGCCATCCGAAGTAATTGAACGCCGAATTGACTTCAAGCGTCATAGCAGCCCAAATGCTTCTTTTGGGCAAAATAGGAAGGTTTTTTACAACATTCAGTTATCCGTTAAACAAACTTTTTCCCTTAAACATCACAATCCGTTTCGGAAACAGACTCCAAACTCCGATCAAACAAAAATGACATTCATTGGAAAATTAAAATCCCACCAGTTACTGCGCAGCAAAAGCAAATCAAAAAAATTGGCAAAGTGGCACATGCAGTGCTCCATACTATACACACAAACGTCACATTCATTGGAGCCGACTCCGACTGTAATTGCGAAAACTTTCACTTTTCTTAGACACTTTTCATTCACGTAGACGCCCTGGTTTCTAGCCGTCAGCGCAGCGTTAGTCGTACCTACGAACGAACGAACGAGCAAGCGAGCGGATAACATAACCACAGCGCAGCCCTACCTATCCTCCACCACCAACGCCATTCCACCTACAAAAATATCCGCCTATTAATCTATGTACGATTGGCAGAGGCGCAGAGCCTTAGACCTCGCTCGAAGTCGCTTTTTCTGCCATTGTCTCAGGCTCAGGTTCGGGCTTGGGCTAGCGGCGTTTCTTGTGTTTCCTCTCACTTTTCATAGTCGTGTTATGCCATTTGTAAGAAAATCTCTTCCGTGAAAACGGCAGACAATCAGCAAGCGAGCGACTGGCTGGGAAAACTCTTCCTGAAAGTTGTCGTGCTGGTGGCTGGTTGGCTGGTTTGTGGCTGTCTTATCTAATCCAGGAGTGTAAACAGAAACCAACTGAACCCGACTGGTTTTTGTCATACGATCGCCTGCCTCCCTTCTCTGTGTTTTTGTGTTCCCTCATCGTTGCCAGTGGTACATGTGGATTCAGGTTAGTTTTTCGTTCGTCAACCATCAGCTGCCATGTCATGGTAGAGACGGACGAGTAGTGTTACGTAAGTCAGTTGTAGGCGACTGTTGGTGGTAGTGGTGCTTGCTGCTGATGAACGAAGAAAAAAAAATTAATTGACTCGATGACTGCCGGCCCGATGGAGAAGATGACGACTAAAGCGTGGAATCAGGAAGTGAATGGTTATGCTGAGAATCGGGAAGCAAATAATTCGCCCATTGTCTTATGTGTAGGCGTAGAAGTTAACTGCTGGTCAAGATGAGAGAAATGTTGGGGATGGTATGATAGCAAAAGGGTGGAAAATAACCAACCCTGTTCACTCCTTTAGCGATGGGATTGGCTGTATGGATCTAAGCCTTAAACTTAAAGACAACTGTTGGACTTAGGAACTTCGAATACTTGTGGACTCTCTTAAAGAAGGTATCAAGAACGCATCAAATTCCTCCAACTTGAAAATAAGGTAAGGGATCCATCTACCAGACCAATCATTTCTTGATAAACCGGAGCTTAAGGAGTTGCCTTGTAGACGTCCGAAACAAACGTGGGGCTGACATCAGATCAGAACTTAATTGCCGTCTTATGGGAGCATGGATGCGACCTCGTACTGCATGCGTTCGAAACAACCGCTCCAGCTGTCGTTTCTCATAACCAGGTATAACAGCGCCAGCCTTTGTGATCTCATCATCATCATCATATTTGACTCAACATGTTTACCGGTACCAACTTGGATGCCCGTGTGGGGTCCAATTGCATCTTAAACTATACATGGTTAGGGTGCGGGGCTCTACCACGGAAGATAGGAATGTGCCGCGGGTACTTAGAGTATGCGCATTACCTGAACCCTGAATGGGCTACTAGTACTTAAAATGTCTAGCATAGGACTGTCTTCGTATTCAGTGGCCTATTCGTACACAGGTCTGTGATGTGCCTGTGATAGTTTCTATCCTGGGTGGCCTAGGATAGCACGGTATCCTAGTCACAAATGATTGGGTTCGAGGTTCCGGACAATGTGCTGCCAAGGCTGTAGAGTACCTACGCCCAGGCACTCATACTGAACGAACTTAGTCCCTTGATGTCAGATCTCACCAAGGTCGCGTTGATACTACGGGAGTTGGCTATACCCACAGAAATGGTTGATCTCCTTGGATGTTAGCTGAGTCGGGGCCAACTTTTGGTTGAGGATCCAGTTTCGTTCTGGGCTTGACCTACGTAGGTGCAGGTGGTTTACTACCCAAATGCGGGTAGAGCGCTAGCATGGTAACATCAGAGGCAGACTGATGTTACCAAGATCTTTGGAGCATAAGTTTACGTCACTGATGTTACCGGTGCGATGATGTGCTCATTGTGGAGTTGCACATCTCAACCGGTTGTCGTGAACCAAAGATCGGCAAGGATTTAATATAGGTCCTGCTGTAGCCATTGATTTAATACTGGCACATCTTCCATAATGGACGTTGGTTGTCGTATAACTAATCCGCGTCAGGAAGAGGACCGTGGAATTATGCACTCAGTTGGCGGTGTTCACGTTAATCCAAGACATCTCGTGGTCCCAACTTGGAGTCGATGTCATCAAGTTCAAATCACATATAGGTAGTAGACCATAAAACTGTAGGGTTAATTCGGAAACCCCTATTTGCAGATTCCTGGAGACGGATAGAAGAACGTATTGCACTCACAGCTCAAGCCGAACATTTTTTCATCTGCTCATGGTGAAGCAAATAGTCCTGAGGATTGGAAAAGGGGATTATTGTTAAGATTCTGAATAAACGGAAACCTTATGGAGTGTGGAAACTGATAAGGCTTCCTATGGTGCCAAAATAATTCTGGAACGTATCAAAAATTCTTTAGTTACCAGATAGGGCATATATCGTAAGACTTTGCAATTCAAATTGGGGTTCGACAAGGCTGCATACGGTCACCACTCTTATTTTGAGTAATAATCACTGATGTCCTATTGCAGCTCTAATAACAAATGCCCGTGGAATACATTGGACGATGACTTCCTCCCTAAAAGATTGGACTACGCTGATGATATAGCATCGAATTATAGACCAACACCAAATGGCTCACAAGTTTTTAAGCCGAATAGACATTGGTCAGGAGTTGCTGAATGAAGTCAGCAAAGGTTCGGAACTTCTTGAACAGGTCACAATAGGCGCTGAAATATGACGCTGAAATAAAGAACTCAATAAAAGCTTCGCTGGTAGAGTCAAACCCGGCGAAAGCCTTCAAATTCGGTTATGCTAACTTTAACATAGCTTACTACGCAGTTTTTGTGAGGCAAAGGGTTCCAGCAGTGCTTCAAAGATGGGGAAAAAGCATTGGCACACGTGTTTTATATTTTATGGGTGGGGACTGTTTTGATTGGAAGGGTGATGGAAGGCATTTGACATTTTTTTAATCTAACCTCTCCAAACCTATCACACCAGATATCGAAAAGGTTCATATCACAACTTTCCCTTGCAAATCCATAATTACAATAATCTGCTGCCAAAAAAAATATACCTCCTCAAGTTCAGTAACCTGTCAAGACGACGACAGGTGGACGGACGATAATCCGACATACGAGTGAGTGTCAACAACAACAACAACGAACAAATTGGCAGTCAACACAATGAGGGTTTGGGGGAGTGGAGGTTAATGTCTACAGAAGTACCGTACCTACCTTTAAGCGTTTTCTGTCCAAAGCGAGTTTCTGTTGATGGAACGAACCGTGCAGTCGACGAAAGTGTAATGGCGGGAAAGTAATTCCTTTTTCTTTCTGTCTTTCTGTTTTTTTTTTGTTCAATTCTCATTTTGTTTTTGGTTTTTTTTTTTTTTTGGTAAGCTCTTAAAATGTAATCCACAGTCACTTCGGCAAATCAAAGTTCAATGTGAAGCCAACGTTAAATGGCAAATATTATGAATGACAAACTAAAAATTTAAGTGAAGTGCAGTCTTTCGATTTTCTTGACGCGCTCGGAAATGTGAGCTCAAAGCTGACGATGGGAAATGCTTTCTCAAGTACTACAAGTACTTCACTTGGCTTAACAGACTGTTCGACTTTGGCATGATACAATTGTTCTTGAAAAATATTTCACGGCTTCAGTTTCTTGATCAGTACTGGGACTGAATTTCTTCAGAAGTCTTGTCCGATTGCCAAATTATTTGTATGTCCTCCCATTTTTATTATTAGGAAACATCGAGCACTCATAAGCAAAATTGGGAAGCGAGCTTAGGTAGGTAGGTAGAGTGGTGGTCCACGCTATAGTTGCGAGGTCCTCAATTAGCGCTAGTGTGCGCCATTTTGATACCACAAAACTCGAGGGATCTAGGTAGGGATCATGGATAAGGACATGGTTTAAATCCAGCCTGTAGCGTTCAGGTATGAGATCGAGTCGATGATCCTGTAAACTGAGAGCTCCGTCAGATCGTAGAAAAATGGTTTACCTTAAATGCGGTGTCTTGAGCCTGCTAGAGCAGGACAACTGCAGAGGAAGTGTATGAGAGTTTCTTTCTCATTTTCATATTTGCAGCTTCTGCAGAAGTTGTTGTGCGGTATACCCAACTTAGCAGCATGACTGCCCACAGGCCAGTGGCCAGTGCTGATAGCCGCAAGTCTGGAAATATCCTTTCGTGTTCTGGATAACAGCTCGGTGGTTTTCTTTATTGCTGTAGGATGGCCATATCGATCTTGATATGGCGCAGTTCGACAGACTGCTCCACCTGAGCTGTGACTTGGTACACCCTGTACCAACGCAGTACAGCGAACGGATGCCAAACAATAGCAACCAACATCACGCCACCGTACTGGCCAATCACAGTGCGGCACGTTGAGAACTGATCCAGAACTAACTGTGTAGTGGAAAAGTATAAAAGGAGGAACAGGCGGGCGAACGGGCCTCTCTTTTCTTTTTCTTTTGCTGCCTGAGTCGCCTCTTGGCAAGTGCTGCTAGGTTTCGTCTGGACATAGATTCGCAGCCAATACATTAGTTCTAAAAAATGTTCTGTCAAGTAACTAATCAGAGAACACCTCTTACTCAGGCTAGCGGATCGTTGAGCACCACGCATTGTGCAAGGCTTGCACTTTGGTCAGGATCACGTCACTCAGGCTAGCGCACCGTGCAAGGCTCGCACTTTGGTCAGGATCACGTCACTCAGGCTAGCGCACCGTGCAAGGCTCGCACTTTGGTCAGGATCACGTCACTCAGGCTAGCGCACCGTGCAAGGCTCGCACTTCGGTCAGGATCAGGTCACTCAAGCTAGCGCATCTTTCAGGACCACGCACCGTACAAGGCTCACACTTCGGTGAGGACCACGTCACTCAGGCTAGCGCATCGTTCAGGACCACGCATTGTGCAAGGTTTGCACTTCGGTCAGGATCACGTCACTCAGGCTAGCGCACCGTGCAAGGCTCGTACTTCGGCCAGGATCACGTCACTCAGGCTAGCGCACCGTGCAAGGCTCGCACTTCGGTCAGGATCACGTCACTCAGGCTAGCGCATCTTTCAGGACCACGCACCGTACAAGGCTCGCACTTCGGTCAGGACCACGTCACTCAGGCTAGCGCATCGTTAAGGACCACGCATCGTGCAAGGCTCGCACTTGCTCGCTCGTGCAAATTGATCTCAAGACCTCAGTTAATCTACTATCGAAGCCATTCGAAATATACATAAAAACAGTGAGTTTACTTAAGCAATCAGAAACTCAGACATTAACTCCTACATACATACAGAGAAGGACTATCCAACAATCCTGGCAAAACCGTTCTAGTGGCTTTCACCAAAAGAATACTGGTCGATCTAGAGCCTTTCACTATCAAAGGCACCACTTGAGCTTATTGCAGTGAGGTTAAATATCCCGGTGTTATCCTTGATAAACGACTTAGCTGTAATTCTCACATCAAGTCCGCCATGGAACGCGCCACTAGGGCCTTGTGGGCCAGTAGACACCTGTACGGCTGAGCTTGGGGTCTAAATTCTGAAATGATACACTACATGTATACAATGATGGTGAGGCCTATTATGACGGACACGGCCATCGTTTGGTGGTCGAAAGTGCTTCAACGGACAAGGGCAACTAAGCCTCAGAAGTTGCAAAGAATTGCCTGTGCTGGTATCACGGGTGCCATCGTACCTGTCATAGGCCTTTCACTAGATGCGATATTAAGCTGCAGCTAGAACACGGGTACAAACCAGGTGACCATGTGGGACATCTGAAAATTCTTGACTCAATTCCTGGAAAAGACATCTTCTGCACTTTTCCCAATATTATGGTCAGGGAGTACCCATTCGACAGGTTATTTGAGGTAACAATATTGAACCGTGCAGATTGGTCTAATGGTGTTCCGACACTGGACGCTAGAGGTATAGTCTGGTTCACAGATGGAATCTGGAATTAGAGCTGGTATCTTTGGACCCAACATCAAATTCTCGAAACCAACGGCAATGAGTTCCACGGTATTCTAGGCGGAACTCCATGCCATTAAGATCTGCGCCTTAGTGAAGGCATTAAGGGCGCGATGATTTTTATCTTTACAGATAGACAGGCCGCACTTAAAGCGGTGTCGTCCAAATTAATGGAATTTTTATCACTCAAATGCTGTTACGATTCACTGCAATCCCTTGTATCTAAGGGCAGAATGGAATTACATATAAGACTCCTGTGCTCCTGGGAAAGGCTTTCTGTTACCTTATCAAAGTCTATTTTATGAAAAACTTGTGTTCTTTCTGTATTCGAGAGATGAGTCCCTTTGCAATCAAACGAAACCTTGCACTTATCCTCCAAATGTGACTGCAGGGTTGTTCAAAATCTATCTGAACAACCCCTCCCATACATTCTTACAAAATGTGTTCCTTTCGTAAAGTTGCAGAATCATCTGCCTGATGGGAATGGCAATATATCTTAAACCTGAAAACTCAAAATCGTCCATAGAGATGCAATAATAGTCGAAGCTCGTAGAGACCTTTCATGCGCAGCAATATCATAAACTTGAACACCGCCTGCGCAGAGTGCCCAGAGCGGCTTAGGACGACTCCTTGCGCAAAATATTTTCAGAGGTTACAACCTCTCTTCGCTTGAATAAAAACAACAATCGCGCATGCAGCATAGATTTTCCATTTTCTTTTCTTTTCTTTTATTTCTCCCACCAACCAACGACCATCAACAACAAACTGCGATCTTAGATCGTTGGAAACTTTTCCGCTTTTCACGTTCAACGACGACGACGACGACGACGACGACGACGACAACGATGATGGCGTGCAGGCGATTGGTGCAACATGCTGCTCGTTAGCCGTAACTCTGCCACAAAGCAGTGAATGAACCTGGTTTGGCGGCGTTGCATAATCTCCAACTCTTTGGACGACTTCTTGTCGTTGGTCGCATAACAGAAGCGTCGTCGGTCGCTGTCGTCGTCATCGGGTGGCAATCTAATCGAGATACATTTTCTTGCTTTGGTTTTCGCTTTCAATCGTTCAACTTGAAGAGGAAAGTGCCGAGCGGCAGCACCGGTTTTCTGTGCGTGTGCGTGTTGCATGTTGCATGAATCTACGAGCGTCAGCTAACAGCCAAGTGAGTGTTACGTCGTCGTCTGCGCTGGCTCCGTTGTTGGCCAATGCTGTAATTTCGCACAGATAATAGCAGCGAATACCGCCATCGCAACATCCCATTAGAGGATCGTGGGGTGAGTTGACTGTTGATCTTGTGTGCGGGAAAATTTATTGTCCTCATCGTGCTGTGAGGTTTTCTCTGCGAAGTGTGGCAACGAACGTAAAGTAAAACTTGATACTGGATACACCTCAGTGTTGGATTACGTCAGTGCACTTAAACTCTAGAAAATTCGCTCGCAAAGATTGTTAGATAACAGAAGCACGACGCTTTCATAACGGAGTTGGGAAGTGCAAAAGTTGTACCGCATAGAAAATTCATATTAACCCTTTACATGTAACTCGAAAGACTTAAGCTTGTACTTTGAAGACAAACTAACTTAAAGAAGGCTCTTTCTTTAAGCAGAAGGTAATTAGTTGCGGAACGGGGCTATCTACAGGTCTTTATAATGGGTATCTCGCTGAAAAAGGGAAAAGGGAGACCCATATAATAATGTATGACATTCTCGAGCGAAAAAAGAGCCAAAACTTTGTCATTTTACCGTTCGTACTCCATGTGGAGTTTTAGAAAAAAAAATTCTCTTTTAACTCCCCAAAAATACTATAAGCCTTACTTGGATTGTCTTACACATTAGCTGGGTTTTGTAGGTTTTAAGACAAGCTTTCCAATGATACCAATAGGTGGTCAAAAATTTTCAACGTGCCTTGTTTTCGACTTGGTCATTAGGCCCAACAATATGTACGTATCTTGTAGGTTATTAGACATGCTTTTCATTGATACAAAATTTGGATATAGTTTTCATATTAAATAAAGCACTCAATTGACTTCTTACTTTGTCAATTCAAATTATTCTTTCCTTTTCAACTGTGATTGAATTACCCGGTATTTCACTAGAATACTGAATTCCAGCCATAGTATAATTTTTTTTCACTTAAGTGCACTTATGCAAAAAGCGAGTACTTTGAAAATTATGATATTGAATATTAAACTCAGTTTCGTTCAGTTGTAGTACACTTTTGCAATTAATTCGTCCTTACATACGTAATATTGACAGTTAGCAATTTGGTTTTGGAAATAGATTAACAGATGAAGACAGAATCCTTTCGTACGTAATTTTGACAGTTAGCAATTTGGTTTTGAAAATAGATTAACAGATGATCACAGAATCTCTACGTACGTAATTTTGGCGGTTTGCAGTTTGGTTTTGGAAATAGATTAACAGATGATGACAGAATCATAAGGTGCGTCATTTTGACAGTTTGCATTTTGGTTTTGAAAATAGATTAACAGATGATCACAGAATCTCTATGTACGTAATTTTGACAGTTTGCGATTTGGTTCGGGAAATAGATTAAAAGAATGAGGACAGAATCCTTACATACGTAATTTTGCAGTTTACAATTTGGGTTTGGAAATAGATTAACCGATTATGACAGAATTCTTACATACATTTGGACAGTTTGCAATTTCGTTTTGAAAACAGATTAACAAATGAAGACAGAATCCTTACGTACGTAATTTTGACAGTTAGCAATTTGGTTTTGAAAATAGATTAACAGAAGATCACAGAATCTCTACGTACGTAATATTGACAGTTAGCAATTTGGATTTGGAAATAGATTAACAGATGATGACAGAATCCTTACGTACGTAATATTGACAGTTTGCAATTTGGTTTTGAAAATTAATTAACCGATTATGACAGAATCCTTACGTAAGTAATTTTGACGTTTGCAATTTAGTTTTTAAAATAGATTAACAGATGATGACAGAATCCTTAGGTACGTTATTTTGTTATCCTTACCTACGTAATTTTGACAGTTTGCAAATTGGTTTTAAAAAAAATTCTTACGTACGTAATTTTGACAGTTTGAAATTTGGTTTTGAAAATAATTTAACAGATGATGAAAGATTGTTCAAACACCTGAACCAAGTCAATTTTGTCAACTTATGGAAACAAAATTAAATAAAGACTCGTTAAGCAACAAAAGGGTTAATGAGATTTAACTGATCGCAAGAAAAACTAATGACAAATGAAATGGAAAACTGCAGCATTCGTGCATGCAATCACATTGCACCGAACCGCAGCCCACCGCTTCGTCCGTCGTGCACTCTTTCGAAAGTGAAATGCACCGCCGAAGAACTACTTCATTTGTGATGGCCTGGAATATGCCGTTGGTGGTCGGCCGTCCGACGGGTGAATGCTGCGCTGAGAGGTGGTGTTTATGGTGTGTTACAGGGAATAGAAAAAGAAGAAGAAGAAGAAAAACGATTGAAAGAAAAAGTTGCGGCCAAGTTACATCATACAAGGAAGCGCTTCGTTTGTTTCTCATTGTTTTGTGTTTTTGCATTGAAAACGTACGGACGGACAGATGGTCGGACGCGGTGGAGATGGATATGTACTTCTTTTTTGAATCAATTTCTTTCATGTTGTGTCTCTGTGTTTGTGTCTGATGTCTGAAGTACGCTTAAGTGTCTTTGTCTTCATATTGACAAGATGTGGACGAAAGAAAGGAAAAACCTCTTGAGAGAAAGAAAATTGTGCCTCATCATATTGGGAAATCGCAGCGCATACTTCAGATTACAATGATAACCCGCTCCCCCCCTCCACCATTTTTCTACTTCTTCAGTAAATATCTTCGCAAATCTCAGATGACGAAAAAGATACAACAACAAACATATTATGGATGCAATTAGCGGTTTTCTAATCGCAATTTCGAAATGTTGCACAATTCTAAGGAAACTTATAAAGCAATTATTGTCGATTGGAATTTTACGGGGGGGTTGATGGGGCTCCAACATGGATTTTGATTTAATCGATCGCGCCGGCGCAGCGCACTGTTACGTATGTGCCACTTTGTGTGATTTTTCATTTTCATGTTCGAGTACTCGTAACTGCAATTTGTCTCACTTTTCAAGATGCAGATGCAGTATGCATCTGGGTGTTTTTTTAAGGCACGATAGAGCTTGAAATTGTAAAAAATAGCACAAAAAGTGTAATTTAAACCAAATTGTTTTATTCATTCGTAAGATCTATAGATGGCATTACCGTATGAAAATGATGTCGGGCCAATGGCCACCTCTGCTGTTCTTGACGAAGCGCATTCTGTGCGTACATTTTTAGGCCACTTTTTCGAGCACTGCTGGCCGTATGACACACATAACACGCTGCCCTCAAAGGCGTCAATTGTTGCTGGTTTTAGCCATGGACACGAAATAATTGAGAGAAAAATCAACTTATCGCCACCCCTCGGGCCTCAGGGCCGCGTTCGCTCAAAAAATCTCCTAAAAGTTTTGTCCTTTGGAGATACACATGTATACAAAATTTTACCGAAATCGGGCTAATTTTTTGTTTAAATTTGTATTAGGCCCCACGACCCCAGGGCCGGCGTCTGTAAAATTTTTACAATAGGTGTTGTCCATCGGAGATACACACGTATATAAAATTTGAAGAAAATCGGGTTTTTTAAAAAAAATTGTTGAAGCCCCATGACCCTGGAGCCCGGGGTCTCCAAATTGTTTACAAAAAGTGTTGTCTATCGGAGATACGTATGTGTATAAAATTTGAAGAAAATCGGGATAATTTTTTAAAAAAATTTTTATGGGGCCCCACGACCCTGGGACCAATTTTTTTTTTATACAAGTTGTCCGCGGAGATACACACGTATATAAAATTAGAAGAAAATCGGGTTAATTTTTTTTTAATTTGTTGAAGCCCCACGACCCTGGGGCCCGGGGTCTCCAAAATGTTTACATCGGAGATACTCATTTATTTAAAAAAAATTAAGAAAATCGGGTTAATTTTTTTTAAAAATTTGTTGAAGCCCAATGAGCCTGGGGCCCGGGGTCTCCAAAATGTTTACCAAAAGTGTTTTCCATCGGAGATAAAATTTTAAGAAAATCGGGTAAATTTTGTAAAAAATTTGAATGGGAGCCTTCCGACCCCACAGCCCGAGGTGCCCCAAATTTAAATAGAAAGTATTGTCACCGGAAATATACATGTGTGCAAAATTTCAATAAAATCGGGCTTTGGTCAGAATTGATCAGAAAATCTGACCAACCAGCCAGGGCACGCGAAGATAATATAGAGAACTTAAAGAATGTAATATACATTTACTGAAGATTCCGGTCCCGTCCGTAAAAGAAAGTCGTGTTGTGCCCACACCTCCAATTTTTTTAATTGTGATTTTGAATGTATGAGCGGACTTCAAAAAGCGTAGCATAATTGGAATATTTGGGGAGGGTGCGTAGCTGCGTAGCAAATTTGACTTTTTGGAAAATCGCGTAGCAAAGTGGTACCACACTGGTCTCAAGTTCTTCGTACGTGGCACAGCAACAAACAACAACAAACAAATATGCGACGAGACGACAAAACTTTAAGGATAAACACAGTCAACGCGTCTGTGTTGTTCTCTTCTTGTTTAGTGCGATGCATTGAAATGGAAATGCAATGGAAAGCTTTTTCCCCTCTATCTCTTTATGGCTCCACTCTATTTTCTAAAATCTTCTCTCTCTCCGTATTTCTATGATATCATAAAAATGTGCATAATTCTCACACTCTCGCTCTTTCTATTTCTATTTTTCTATATAAATTGATAATTCTCTTTTTCTCTCTCCTTCCTAACAAGCGCTTGTCTAACATTTAACTCTCGTCTGTGCACCGATGCATCTTGGAGCAGCATACGTAACACTCCAAACGTCCCAACTCCCAAGTCCAACAACGGCAAGCTTAATAGAGTTGCTTGTGTATGTGTGTGTGCGTTATGTCGTCGTTCGCGTCGTTGCCGTGCTATTGTACGTTGCTATTGCTATTGCTGCAGATTCGACCTCCTACAGGTCTTTGACCCAAACGTGCACTGTGTATGTGTGTGTGTGTGTGTGTGTGTGAATGCGCGAGCGGTGCAGTGCCGCTTTTGAATACAAACTCTCGGAAAAACTAGGTTAGTTTGGTGTTCCGTCTATCGTCGTCCGTCGTCGCTGTGTTATGTTATGTACGAGTACTTGGGGCATTCGCTATTATCGCATGCATCTACGTATGCACTCGTGTATGCGTTGTAAATAGGTAATCGTCTCTATTTACTATCTGTACATGCATGGCATGCATATATGAATGGATGCAGCAACACGGCAGGCGGCAGAGTAGTTTTTCATTTTCGTTTTCATGCAACGAGAAAATATGGTGAGTTGTGTTGTATGAGGTGTGGTGGGGTGGGGTGGGGTGAAATGGCGTTGGTTACAGTGGGCTGTTGTTGGGCTGCACATCCAATAGTGATGGGTGGGAAGAGACGACATTTCAGTTTAATTGTAGTTTTTGTTTTTATTTTTTTATTTTTTTTGTGTAAATTTTAAATTGAAAAGGAAACGAACGAGTGAGCCAGTAACCGCGGTTTTATGTGGATTTTCATCGCTTTTTGTTGTTGCTATTTGGGTAGCTCAATTTACTCGCTCTTGGCAACGTCCGCGCTCAAGATCTGTGAGTGTTGGCAGATTTTATTGAAAAGTTCATGTGCGATCTGCTGTTGGCGCAATTAACAAAAAAAAAAAGTAAAATAAGGGAACTGAAAATACTCACGACATATACCTCGCACACCGCCCCCCACCGAACAAGATAAACATTCAAAATACAAATTGAGACTGTGAAGCTAAGTTTAGATAACAAGTCCCAAGATACTATAAGTTATATAAACTTATGGATCTATACAGGATTACTTGTAACTCGACGAATTCTTGCAGAACGGACTGGTAGGATTAATATGCAACAAATTGAGCCACCAAATGTTCTACCGAAACTCAGTTTTGTTTTTAATTTTTAGATTTTTGTTAAAAACTAATCCAGATTTAACGATTCAAAGCATATTTTAAAAAATATACAACATGACTTTTTTTACGGACGGGGTCGGAATCTTCAGTAAATGTGTTATACATTTTTTTTAGTTTTTATTTTAATTAATTTTACTATCTCTTACATAGTAAAAGGAAGTATAGTAATCATGAAAATGTTCGAACTCGGGATTTTTGCAGATTTACCCATTGTATGTCTGTCTGTCTGTGTCTACTCTACAGCCCAGGCGGCTGAACTTATTGGCATGAAAATTCATATTTAAGCTTTTTACATAAATTGTGAGGGGCCAGATGATTTAGACGGAAATCTGACAGCCGGAAGTGACAGTTTACTTAGACAGTTTTCCGAGTTTTTGCAAATAACTCAAAAAGTATAGCACTTAGGAGAAATCTGTAGGCAAAAGAGATTTAAACAAAAAAAAAAACAAAAAAAAAATTTTAAAAATAAAATTTAAAAAAAAATTAAAAAAAAAAATTAAAAAAAAATTTAAAAAAAAATTAATATACATTTACTGCAGAACCCAGTCCCACCCGTATCTTTTTTTTTTAGTTTTATTTTTTTATTCTTTTAATTCTCTATATTAATTCCGCGTGCCCGTGGCTGGCTGGCTGGTCAGATCTTGCGATCATTTTTAACCCACTTCCTAAAGGTTGATTTTATTCAAACTTTGCACGCATATGTATTTCCGATGACAACCCTTTCGGTTTTGAACTTGGGTCCCCTCGGGCCTCGGAGTCAGGGGCTCCCATAAAAATATTTTACAAAATTTACCCGATTTTCAAAAAGTACCCGAATTTCTTCAAAAATGTAAACACATGTGTATATCGATGGACAAAGCTTTTTGTAAAAATTTGGATGTGATCGGGCCCCGGGGTCGGGAGCTCCAGTACATATTGTTATAAAAATTTCATAGTCTAAGTTTTGAAGATACAATGGTATCCAAACTCCAACGTGCCTTCCTTAAACGCAGGTCTAGGGAGACGGCCCTCCATCGAGGTGGTGCACACGATTGATTACTCCCTTAAAAAAAAACAATACACTCTTGCCACCTTCCTTGACAAAGAAGGCGCCTTCAAAAATTTTCATATTAACGCCATTCAGGAGGATCTTACTGAGTTGGGGGTAGAACAGCTCCTAGAACAGTGGATCATCTCTATGCTAGGCAGCAGAGAAATCCATGTTAATTTGGGCAGTAGTAACATGATAAAATCAGTCAACAGAGGCACTCCCCCGGGAGGTTACAATCAAGGTCCTTAGAATATTTGAGCTGGACAGGACGAAAGCTGTAGCGTATGATACTTGTGTCAGGACAGTACCCTTCTGTGATAAGTGAAGTCATGGAAAGGGCTCTAGGCAGGGTTAGATTCTGGACTTTCAGTTGTTGACTAGGAGTTAATTCTAGGAAAACTGAAATGGTACTTTTCACCGCTAGGTCCTAAATACCGGTTTTTGCCCTCCCAGAGCTTAATGGTCAGAGAGTCTTATACACTTACCTCAGAGGCTAAATATCTCGGCGTGATCCTTGATAGGAAGCTCAGCTAGAAGTCAAATATAGAATTCAGGATTAAGAAAGCATCTATTGCATTATACGGCTGTAACAAAACCATCGGTAAGAAATGGGGCCTGAAGCCGATGATGGCATTTGGGCTGTACACCGCGGTGATACGACATATTCTTACCTATGGTGCGCCAGTCTTGTGGCCGGCCATTAAAAAAGTACAATTCCACCAAGCTAGGTAGAATACAAAGATCAGCAACAGTTGAGCTAACTGGTGCACTAAGGTCTTGCCCTACCGATGCTGTCAATACAATTTTGCACTTATTACCTCCCGACCTGTTTATTAAATGCAGCGTTGTCCGTCTTAGAGAATCTGGGTGGATTGTTGGTAAACCGTACGGGCACTGCAATTTACTGCAGTTGCTACCAAAGGATATGATACCATCCTCAATTGACTACTGCACTCCTAAATTGAACTTCAGTCCCAGTTTTGCCGTTGAGTTTCCGACTAGAGAAAGTTGGAAGGACGTATGAGTACTGGGACTTTTTAACATAACTCTATTCACCGACCGGTCCAAGATGAGTAATAGAGTCGGCGCTGGAGTCTTCTCAGAAAACTTTAATATCTCAATGTCCTACAGACTTCCTGACTCCGCTAGCATCTTTCAGGCGTAGAGTTATGCAGGTTTTTGATAAGATATCTCTAATCTAAATTAATCCTTTTTAAATTGTCTGTCCTCTGCTTTGAACTCATATTGTTAAAATGGATATCTTCTTATCTGGAAAACCGTCTTTATAGCGTTTACTTCAGCTTCGTTCTATCGGACTCATTCGTGGCCATCCCTGGTGTTCCACAAGGTAGCCATCTAGGCTCTATTCTCTTCATCCTAAATATAAATAAGCTGAGATGGTCATTAAACACTCCGCCCTCACCACTTTCGTCGACGCTGACGAAACCAAATTTTTTAAACCAACTTCTTCACTACAAGACGATCCCGACTCTTTCAAGAGGATCTAGATAATTTTTCTACCTGTTAGCTTAGAGCTTAATATCACTAAATGCCAGTCAATAGACTGACAAGGTAATAACATTGTCACGTGAGTACAACAGGACACGGATATTATCTCTTCTCCATGGTCACCCCATATCCCGCGTGCAATCTTTTCGAGACCTCGACCACAATATGTGCGACCTGGAGCTAAATTTCCGTTCTCACATTGACGAAACACTTCCTAACGCCGATTCAACACTTGGCTTTGTCAAACGGTAGTCCAAATAATTTTCCAACCCTTATGTGACCAGATTCCTCTACATCAGCTTTGTCCGCTCTTTCCTCGAGTACCCTACCCTTGTCAAACATGGTCCCCTTTTCAACAAGTTCAGAATTGAGAGCATCCAACGTCGTTTTCTTCGTGGTCTACCTTGGAATAATCCTCTTATCCTACCTCCCTATAAAGACCGCCTCAACGGCATAAACTTGAATAGCCTTAAGGAACGCAGGGACATTGCTGACATTCTTTTCATACATCGTCTCCCCTTAGGCTCCGCCGATTGTGCGTCTCTGTGTATGCCACAGTAAGGAAGAGAGGGAGCTTATTTTTAATTTGGTATCAAATGGCTTTGTGGGCGCCGTGTCTCAGTGGATAAGAGCATGGGCTTCTGAGCAGGGGGTTCGTGGTTCGAATCCCTGTAAAACCAAAAGTTTTTTTTCACGGTGTCCCACCTCTCGCGAAAGTCTGACAAACGACGAGAGAGTAAGAACAACTTGTCACTGAAAGCTTCTCAATTCGCTGTTCGGATCCAGCATTAAATTGTAGGTCCCCTCCATTTGTGTGCATGATCCACTTGCGAGAAGCAAGGCCTTGGACCGCAATGGTCTGTCGCGCCGAATATTATATGGCTTTGAGAAGTTCTTTCAAAATTTTCACTTAGCTGACGTCATCTTACCTACAGCCGAAACTGCTTTCCAATGATTCCAAATTTAGACATAATGGCATAATGGTGGTGGATGCTGATCGGCTTTCTTCAGCTTTGAATGCTAGATGGCCGAGCACGACAAGAACCAATCAGTAAGGTTATGGTTGCGCCTCAATAAATAGCCTTTGAGCAGTTTAAGGGTTCGCTTTCATTACACATTGCATTGTGTGTGTATTCCTTGGATTGTAACAATTCTAACAACCATGACAAGTCTTGAACTTTAACACAGAGCGCTGAAGCAACAACAATTGAACCCTCCCCTTCTCAGTACTCAAGTACGCAGCAGACAAACATTACGACGAGTACTTTCCATTTTCGCAATTGAACGTTCGTTCAGATACGTGTGCACATCATGCACCGGAGCACAAAAAACCAAGCAAAAGATAGAAATTCTAGAAAAAGTGTTGTACCTACACATGTACAGTAGAGTATGTATCGTGCACATAGAATGGCATAAATGGGTTAAAAGTCCACGACACGCCACAGCCGCAACTAGAGAGGCGCAGACCAGAACATAATTAGAAAAACCAGAACACCAACAACAACAACAACAACAACAACAAATTCCACATAAAATTGACTGCTGACTGCTGAAATAAATTCTATATTTGTTTGGATTCGTGAATAGCAGTGGAGCGGTAGAGGATAGATGGTGAAGAGTGTCGGTATCGGTGGAGTCGTCGTCGTCGTCGACTTTGTCGATAGCGGGAATTGGCTGCCTAACATGCCTGGTGCGGAATGGCTGGCTGGCTGTTGGTCTGGCTGGGACTTCAGGGATGATGTTTGGCTGCCACTTACGAGTAATTCACTCTGTGCCACTGTGCGCCTTTTTTACTGCGCTTCTATTTCGTTGCAATTGTGGGCTTCTATGCTAGGCAGCTTGCTGCCGACCAGTCGAGATGGTATCCAACACTTCTAGTTTGTCCTTCCCCTCTCCACACCCCTTTGTTCAAACAGCCACTGTCAGATACACACACATGCGTACACAAAATTTCTTCCGACCTAATTTTTAGTCGTTCATCGTTGTTGTTTGTTGTTGTTGTTGTTGATATTGTTTGCTTTGCATCTAGGAAGTGAATTGAAGTTATGCATCAGCTTTGAGGAGGGAACACTCGGCGGGCGTGCATGTGGATCGCAGTCGCCCCAGCCATAGTGCATAGACAAATAATGCACTACGGTCACAGTGTGTCCGACCAACAACTGCTACGTTATGTTGTTTTGTTGTAGATGGATAGCGAAGCGCTCTAAAAGGGGAACAAAAGTTCAGTAAGGTGGGAAGGCTCTTTAAAATGCCATATGCACTCTACATACATAAATAGATGCAGGAATGCGCGTTCATTTCGAGAACGCGAGAAACGGAGATCTTCTATGAGTGCGGCCGATCGATTTCTGGGAGGTTGCGAAGGAGTTTTTTCTATCGTAAATTACACCATTGAATCTTTTACGTTTTATGTTACTTAATTGGGCGTCAGCCAGCAGCATAGGGGGAATAAAACCGAACACATAAGAGTTGCAGATGGCCGTGCAATCAAACCTCATCGTGGTAACCGCCGATTACCGATCCTCCAATACAGGAAATGCTGAATGATCGGGATAGTCTCTTCAAAGAAGGGTTGGGCGAACCCATGGCATCTTTATTACAGCACCCAAAATCAGCCGCCGATACACTGATGAACGACGACGACCACGGCAACGAAAACGGCTAAACGATTTAAGAATTTTCTCATGGAACGTACGCTCACTGTATAGAGCTCGCGGATAGCTTGTCCAAATAGGCGCAGGGACATAAGTCCCAATATTTAGTTTTTGGGATTTATGACCCACTTAAATTGGACATTAGTCCAAAATCGAATGTCCCAACCGATCGGGACACAAGTCCAAACATTTTTTTGTCGAAGATGGGACATTGCTCCCAAATTTTCGGAGAGATAATTTCTGGACTTTCATTACATGACATTAAATGGCTCCTTATAAAACAAAATATGAAAGGTGGGACACAAGTCCCAACATATTTTTTGGGACTTATTTACCGATCGGTTGGGACATAAGTCCTTTATTCGATTTGACTTCTTTTGGTACGTATGTCCCGGGGACAGTGGATCATAAGTCCCAATTTTTTTCTTTTGGGACTTATGCCCATACGCCGTCCAAATATAATGCCGACAAACAGCAATTCAGGAGACGCGGTGGACGGGGAATGGTATCGTAAAAAAATCAAAATATGACATATATTACAGTTGTCATGCAAGACATCATGTGCTCGGAGTGCGCGGGACATATGTCCCAATATTTACTTTTGGGACTTGTGACCCACTTAAATAGGACATAAGTCCTAAATCGAATGTCCCAACCGAGTGGGACAAAAATCCAAAAATGTTTTGTCGAAGATGGGACATATGTCCCAAATTTTTGGAGATAATAATTAGAAAAAAAAAATTGTGGCTCCTTTTAAATGCCAACATATTTTTTTTAATTTAATCCCTAATTCGATTTGGGACCTATGTCCCTCTTAATTTTTTCTCTTTTGGGACTTATGTCCCTGGAACTAATGTCCCTGTCCCTGCTCGGGGTGGGGTTTCTAATAAAACCCATCGTTATCGGCTTTAAAGTCATAAATGAACGGCTATGCACCCTTCACAAGCATTCACGCACGTGAAGAGGATTCCCCAGATGATGAAAAAGAAGAATTCTTTGAATCAGTCGAACGGGAACACCAGCCTGTCCTCAGTATGATGTAAAAATCATTCCGAAGTAGGGAGCTACTATTGAGGCAGTACATTAGCACCAATAGCTTACACGAGAACACTAATGACAATGGACAGCGAGTCATAGAGATGGCAGCAAGCAATAATATGGTCGTTACGAGTACAAGGTTTGCGTTAAAATATCCACAGAGCCACCTGGGTATCTGCTGATGGAGCCACTCGCAACCAGATAGACCACGTGTTGATAGACCGCCGCCACAACGCGAATCTGATGACGTTACGAACGTACCGAGGTGCCAACGTCAACTCGGACCACTATCTTGTTGGAATGGTGCTCCGAGCGCGGATTGCATCATCACGAAAGACTACATCCGCGATTCGGATTCGAGTCAACACAATGGCTTTTCTCCTCTATCCTTCAATATCGAATAGCCACATACGCTTAAGTCATCATTGGTCCTTACTAGTGTGGCTTCACCCCAGGCAAATTAACAACTGATCAGATTTACATCCTTAGCCAGGTGATGGGAAAATGTCTAGAGTTTCAAAACTCACTACACCATCTTTTTATAGACTTTAAAGCCGCATATGATAGCATAGCCAGAGTAGAACTTTATAAAGCCATGAGAGAATTCGCCATCCCAAATAAACTGACACGACTATGTAGGTTGACCATGACCAATGTTATAAGCCAAGTAAAAATATCCGGATCACTATCAAGCCCATTCAACATCTATAACGGGCTCCGACAAGGGGATGGACTGGCCTGCGTCCACTTCAACCTGTCGTTGGAGAAAGTGATCCGAGACTCTGACGTTACGGCGGGAGAAACAATCATCCATAAGTCCATTCAGATACTCGCTTACGCAGACGATATTGACAACGTTGGTAGAAACCAACGAGCTGTACAGGAAGCTTTCATTCAGATCGAGCGGACGGCTCTTAAATCTGGGGCTGCACATAAATGAGAGAAAACAAAGTACATGGTGGCCACGTCTGCGAGTCGAAGATCCAACCAATGTCCCTCAGTTAAAATATTGGAGCGCGTAATTGGAAGTAAAGCAGTCGTTTAACTATCTCGGGTCAACTGTAGCCGCCGATTACACCATGGAATCAAAAATACGCGCACGGTTGCTTTAAGCCAACAAAGCCTACTTCAAAAAATTATTTTCACTTCCCGAAGGTAGTCTACACTCTTAAGCAGGATTGTTACCTCCAACCGGTGGGTATCTATTATAAGAAGGCGAAGGCAGGTGATCGGAGGCAAGTAGGCGTCCTATCCTCCCTTCTCTGGGTAATCAACCAATTACTGTTAGAACTGAAGAGACATAAAGAACGAGATTATTGAGAGAAGCCGCTGTGGTTTGCATGGGCCTTTAAGGTGGACTTTAAGGGCCTTTAAGGTGGCCCTCGACCACTGCAAATCGCTTGACTAGCTCTCTTTTACGCCAGGCATCTTAGCCCCAGTACTTACTAACTGAGTATTTAAACAAACCCCGATATATTCCCCGACCCTCGACCTTTTTGTAATCCAAAGTAGGCACCATTTTATCTTACGCCATGTGTGCATTCCTTTCAATAACCGCGTCGAGCAGTTATCTACGAGTACTCCACAGCTGTCGTCGTGACATTTTTCAACGCACAAAGTATGGAATGTACGATGCGTTGATAAGAGCACTTTATGTGTAGCCATTGGTGTGTGTGTGTGTTCATCAAATTAAAAATGAGCGCATTCGGACAAATTAAGTTGCAACCAGCTGCATTCCACTGCAGCAATTGACGTTTGCAAATTGCAACTCTGAGTTGTCGTCTAATTGAGGGAATAACAAAATGGATCATTTTTTCCCCAATGTATGCATATTTATGAGTAATTTGTTGATGGGGAGCTCTTTAGATATAGAGGTTACGATGATATATTTTCTTCCAAATTGGATTGCACTGTTTGGATGTTTGAGTTGAAGTTCAGACCAGACTGTGTGCGTAGCCCTAAGCTACTCGCTAAGTAACTCCGAAACAAACATCTATTTAATAATAACCCAATCTTCTGATGTCAGCCTTGTGCCTGCTGCTACGTAACGACAATCTCTTCCGGCAAGCATATCCAGCAGCACAATCATTAGTTGGAAATTTGCAATAACATCCTACCCAGAATTGGGAACCTTCGTTTTGGTCGATTAAGTTCTGATTATTGAGAAGTGAGTTCGTAGTATCAAGTTACATAAAAAAAAAATTCAAGCCATCACACGCGCCCCACGCGACACACGCGACACACGCGACACGCGTCATGCTCGGAATATAAAAAATGCTATTTCGGACTTAGAAACTCACGAAATTTCAGCTCTCTATAAAATTAATTGAATCTGAGTAGAATTAAAGGAGTCGTGGATCACATTATTCTGGTCTGGATGTATCTATTGGCCTTTCCTTTCAAAAATTTTGAATTTTATTGCTTCAGGCAGAAAGTCCATAGAGTTTCGGAGAAAATTTTCAACCTGCAGATGAATCACGACATCACGATCCGTCACGGCAAACTGTGGCAAAAGTTCTCGTCTCTCTCCCTTTCGATTTTACTTTTCTTTGCATTGCGTCAAGTCCGTACTCCGTATCCGTCTCCGTGCCGCTGCATCGCAAAGGCAGAAACGTTCTTATCGACCGCAATGTCACAGCATAGCGTCGATGATATTATCCCATTTGTAGCTGCAACCAACCTGCATCTGCAACACGCTGCCTGGTTGCACGACGTACGAGAGTTTTCATTTTCGTTCTCAGCCAGCGCAAAATTTCGCCTTCCTCCGGCTGCCCCAACTAAGTATCTACAAGTTCGTTCGTTGCTTTAGTCATTCTCTCTCCGCCTTGTTTTTTGTTTTTGTTTTTGAGCACGGCAGTGTGTATGGGGCGTGTGAGTGTGTGTTCTGTGCGGATATTTATAGCTTTGAACGACGCTTTTTTGTAGCGCGAGAGGTTTTTGCTTTCACAACGATTCCCGTTGATTTAACGAAATTGGGTCAGCCATTGAACCCGTTGTTTGTTCGTCGCCCCGACGGTCGTCGATCGACGATTAGTTGGTTGGTTGCTTATTCGCTTGTCGTTCTCTGATGTTTGCTGTTTCCCGCTCGTTTGTGGATTGTGATTCTTTTTGCTTTCGTTTGTCTTCTGAATCCGAGATGATTCTGTCTTGCTAACCATAGTGTTGCTGTGCTGGTTGGCTGCATTTCAGTCTGTTCTCTCCCAACTTTGAACTTTCCCTTCAGCGGTTAAGCGGCGCTGTCTTAATGTCTGTTAATGGCACGAACATTTTTTCTAATCATCGTTTTTGAAAATACATTTCAGCAGATGTTATATTCAGGAATTATTGAAATATTAGCCAAAAACTTGAAATTTTCCGACCTTATGACCATACAAAGAAGAAAGGAAGGCTCATTTGCTTGCCTTTTCTCCGGCGAGAATTAATTAGAACTTCCTCGCTCAGCTGTGTGCCTTATGGTATAAGAAACGTATGAGTAATTTTGGTATCAAGCTACAAAACCGTCCATAGTGCTAGGCATCATTCTTTGATTGGGACGAACCTTGATTGCCTAGCTTTCGCCATTAAGCGTACTCCGGAACTACTCCCATTTAGCGGTTGCATCCCCAGAACGTGCTGGGTCCTTAACCACAGTTGTCCTCAGACCGGTCAACCTTACGATCAACCTTATTGTCTGTGGGCACGGAAAACTTCCGCGATAACAACGCGACCTTGGTGAGGTCTGGCATCAAGGTACTAAGTTCCTTCGGAGTGATTACCTTTTTTCGAAGGAGAAAACCATCACTGGCAAATCATCTTCCGGAACCTCGAACCGTATCATTTGTCACTAGGATAACGGCTATCTCCTAGGCTGCCTGGGATAGAAACTATTCCAGGCCCTTCCCTCTATCCCTTTGTGTACGAAATGAGCTACTAAATAAGAAGAGTCCCCATAAGGCTATTCTAAGTACCAGTAGACCACTTCGGGTCGCAATAGGTTAACCATGAATATGTTAAGACGCAATTGGAACCCACACGGGGACATAGTGTTAGGCAGTGTGAGCAAGTCTAACAGTGATTTTGAGCAGTCCTAGAACAAATGAAATAACTGCAGCAATCAAGTTCCTTGAGAAAAACCAAGCGGTGGGTAACGATGGCATCCCTGCCAAAGTATTCCAAGCGGCACTAAGCACATCAGCTGAACTGCAATACCCGCTCATACGGAGAGCGCCGTCAAATGCACCATTTCCCCTGGAGTGTAAAAGAGGGAAATCTGATGGATTATGCAAACTGAAGAGGTATATGCGTGCTACTGGCCTAAGCCAAGATAATAGCTGGAATCATATAAGAACGCATTGAAGAACAGGCAGGCTTTTGTTCTGGATTTTCTTGCATCGGTCACATAAGCACTTTGCGTATTGTTACAGCACAGGTTGAGCACAGGTCTCCGCTACACCTACTGTTTATCGACTTCGAGAAGGCTTTTGGCCGCTTGAATCGAGATGCTATCTGGTTGGCCTTGCGCAGGAGAGGTGTCCCAAAAAAAAACTTAGAGCTGTTATCAAGGATGTATACGAGGGAAGTATCTGTCACGTCACGGAAGGTGTGTACATCGGTATCGGAGGACTTAAGAGTCCAAAGTGGAGTATGTCAGGGGTGTATACTATCACCGCTGTTTTTTTTTTTGTGGTGATATACTGCGTACAGCATTGCCGGAAGGTAACAATGGTTGCTATGACAACCTGCCTTAAACACCTCGACTACGATTGCTTGCCTGCCTTCACACCGGATAATAAACCTTCCACTGATGGCCCAAAATTAGGAAGCTGAGGCGAACAAAGTGGGATTTAAGATCAACACAGCCAAAACAAAAGCCCGGAGCAACTTTCTATGTTAAGGAAGTGTGGTTCGGAAAGGCAAAATCTGCGTTCGGAATACAATCGAAAGACTGCAAAAGCGGTGTTCTCAGCTTAAGAATCAAGCTGTGACTGTTCCGCCTTAACGTAGAATCAGTCCTATTGTATAGGTGCAGTACTTGAAAGGGAGATACTATTATCACAAACTTTCGTAACCAAATGTCTAAGAATCATCTTGAGGATCTTTTGGCCCAATCGTATTTGCAACGACGAACTCTATTTGAGAACGGGCAAGAGGTGACAAACGTTCCGAGAGTAATTAATACCTTGTCACGGAAAGCTTCTCAATTCGCCGTTCGAATCCGGCCTTAAATTGTAGGTCCCTTCCATTTGTGTCCAAAACTTAACATGTGCAGCACAAATGGTCGCGAGAAGTTAGGCCTTGGAACGCAATGGTCTGTCGCGCCAAATATTATTAAGAGCTCTGCACTTTTTATAATACATATCTCGAAAGGGTGATTGATTGATTAATCAATCTGTAGTAGTATGCTGTAGTACCACGAATTGTGATCTAAGAACCTAATTTATACGGAGTGGATTCAGAGCCTGCCACTCAGACTCCAAAATAGAGTGAGCTCTCATATGGTACCTTCTCTGGCATCGCATTCATTGAAAATATTCCTTGGGCTCTCCACACAGTCTGCAATTGCAATGCCCCTCTGCTCTCTCAGGCTGCAATGGCCTCTTAAGAAGCCTGTAATAATTCTTACATTACTTCTACACAATCCCAGTATTATTTTAGACCTCTTTGGGTTTTAATTCCCCAACATTTGTTTGTTTGTTTGCCGTTTGTTTGACAGTCAGACAGTGAGACTTTTTCATATTACGGCTTTAAATTTTGCTTCAATTCCGCGCATCGTTTCCCACAATATGCGATATCCTATACCACAGAATGGGTCTGGCTCTACTAGCGGAGCTTCCGCTTGCTGTTTCGGGCGCTCATCTGCTACGTCGTTGCATTTTAAACCAATTCGCCCCGGTTCCCAGTAAAGACATAATTTGTTATCTTCGTATAGGTTGGTCAATTTCAGAATCAATATAGAGTCAATATTTCATCGCAGTTTTAGAACCATTTTGAGCGTGAGGGACATAGACAATAAGTATATTAGAGGATTAGCTGTCCGTCATGATGGCTTTTCTCAGCTTCATGTACTTCTTTTTAAGTTCAAAGTTGACACATCTTTCAATAGCATCCACCTTTGCTTGAAATATGCTCAGGTACTGTCCCATTGCTTTTCGGAGTAATTGGTTCTTGGTCCATCTACTCCTGTACCAGTCTGTCCTTTCTTTGATTCATGTGTATGCCACTTTAGGGCTCCCGAATGTATTTGGTATCCAGTTTTATACCTTAATTCCTTCATTGGAAGCTCAATCTGACTTCAAAGTTTTTCTTTCTTCTGCCCATGCTCCTACAGGTGGTACTTGGTTAAGTTATCATCCAGAGTTCATTATTCTGGGGCTTACTCCCCACGATTTGACTGCAACTCTTCTGCTCACTGCGCAGAGCGCTCTTTTTGCTCTTAGTACTACTGCTTGTTGGTGGTTGTTCCATATCGGTCTACACCCAAACTCAAGCACAAGATATTTGACCTCAGCAAAGAGGCAATCTCTGCTCTGGTAATGGAGAATGCTGGCATGTACTCCAGCTTCCTTTTTCCATTCCGCAATGCTCCGAGTGAGCATCCCGTGGATGTATTGTAACGAAGTCACTCCGTCACACACCATACAGCTATTATACTCATTGTAGCATGTACCAGTGAGTCGTTTAGCTAGTATGCCCTTATCTAAGCCATTTGGGTAAACACTATTACATGGCACAGTAGCTCAACCGATTTAGTGTCCGACCACAGAGCGACGGTCTTACCGAATCACAGGTTCGAATCCCCAGTGGGAGAAAACTTTTCTTTTCAAAAGAAAATGCAATTAAAATAAAACTCGCGATTAGTGCTCGGAGATGCATTGAGCGCAATTTTCACATGTATGAGACCACCGACTACAATCGAAATGTCCGTCCGAGGGTGGGTGTTCAAGCAGACAGTAGAAACGATAATAGGATAATATAATTTTTTCAATAGGCAACAAAATATAATTCCCAAACAGCCTTTACATACACCCACGTATAATGCACGGCGAAAATCATCATATTGGTGGTGGAGCATTACACCATTTAGGGTGGTGGAACAATACACCATTTAGGGTGGTGGAACAATACATCATTTGGGCTCTGAAGCAAGACACAATTTAAGGAGCGATACTGTAAAAGTACCAGTACTATAGCAGTGACTCTTGCTCTTTTGGAACATAGTTTTCACTTAGTTCAGAAGTGAACTTATGATCTCCGGATCAACATTTTTGTTTAAACAACTTTCTTGGTTTAATTTGTAAATAGCGTCATTGAATGCGAATGCCAGTGACACCAGTTTACCCCAACTCTACTGTTAGCTGCACGCTACAGTAGATAGCACCACAAGTATTACACTTGTTTTCTTTTTAGTAAGTAAAGCCACCCTGACTCCTACTCCGTACCCTGACCTAACGACAGACCGACCGAAATTTAGGTTATTATATTGATTATTATTAGTTCTAGTATTATTATTAAGTAGAATAAGAATTTGTTTGAATGAAGAAAAGAGAAAAACCGCCATAATTAAAAAATATTTGTTTTTTATTTGTAACGCCTTTAATGGGAAACGAACCCTGGGTCCGACGAGTGTCATCCAGCAAACACTGAAACAGTATACTGTCTGAAGTTTAGGGGTTCTCTTCCCAATAAAACTGACCTAGTGTAGTTGTCAATAACCATTTTGATTGTGTTCAATACAAGCGAAGTGAGGCTAAGCGGTCTGTAGGTCTTGGGTTGGGTTGGGTGGGGTGGGGTCAAGACGTCAAGATTATGACCTATTATGCGCCAATATTTTTTTTTGACTTCTAGTTATATCAACGTCTACTAACAAACATTCCTAAAGTTGAACTAAGATGATCACTGTGTAGGGGCGGACGCCAGTTTCCTCGTCGCATTTATTTTTATTTTGTTTTGAAAACCCCGGTTTACATCCCTGTTTCTCCGTTTCGTGCCACCATGATGCTTGAAATCACTTACCCATTACTGAGAGACTGCAAAAAGTAAGAAAAAAAATTACGTAATTTTGTCCAGGATCACGGCCAAAAACACTTTCACCACATGCAAGTGCATCAACAACATTGCTCCGCAATTTCGCCATCTAACGGATAAAGCAACGTTTTGGCGGGTGGCCGCGACTGGCAGTGGAAGTGGCAACAATAACAGCAACACCAAGTATCTGTTACAATAGCAAAGCCATTAAAAAAGTCACACTTAATTGTCCGTTACGCGATAGTTTGTTGACCTTTCAGTATCGCTGCGCCAATCGACGACAGCGTGCGACGGAAGCGCGGGTGCGCGCCTGTGCCGTTTGCCATTTCGTCTTGTCGGACACACGTCGCTATTTTCTACGCAGTTACAGTTACAGGCGATAGAGTTGGCCTGTTTACGATTGTAACTGTAACGGTGTGTCTAATGTGATTTATTACACCAAAAGGGGGTTGGGAGAGAGTCACGGTGATCCGCATGGCTGGGCTGAGCTGTACTTACCCTGCAGGCGGCGGGCACGTTTTTTTTTCCAATCCAAGTTACCGCAAGCAACCTGTGGAAAATCGCCAAAAGCCATAAGCCAAAAACCAAAAACCGAAATTCATGATCAGTTCGTTCAGCGAAAGATAACTGAACCTACGAGCGACTAATAAACAGCAGAAAACAAAAAATCACAACAACCAAGCAACCAAGCGACCGTGTATCTAGATACAAAACTCTGTGTGCGTGACTCGCAAATTGGAGTTGGCTCACAAGCCCACTTCATATTGCTTCACTGAGCCAAATCCGAGCTGAACTTGAGGTCGATGTTAGCTTTATGTAACGCACTTTGCAGCACACACACATACACAGCCTTCCCTTTTGCTGTTACTTGAGTATCTCAAGCGTAGCTGCGATTTGCTTGTTGTTGTTGTTGGCTGGTGTTTCCGAACTCGGCACACATTTTTGGCCAACTGACAAAACTTATGCACCTTTCTCTTTGCATTTGTATTGCACGCACGAACACCAACCGACCGTCCGCCGTCCGTTGTGAGTCAAGAAGAAAAAAAAAAATCCAACTCAGGTGCGTGCCTTGCATTTGGGTCCCAAAACGAAAAAATCAGTTTCGGTTTCGCACAAATTCAGAAGGGAGCCGAAGAGTAGCTGTCGAAGTGAAGAGCTCAGCTTTACCAGAATGCTGCGACAAAACCAACAGCAACGATGTCGGTTTCGGTTGTCATTGTGACTACAAATCGCTCCAAACTTCACCTTGCGAATGAAAATTTCGAGAAAGTTTTCGCCGATTACTGGTGTTATTGTTGGTGGTGTTGTTGTGTTACTCCATGTAGGGAAGTTCACATCTTTTGGAATTTGTACTTCCACTTCGTCCGTGATTCCCACATGTGGCTTTGCAGAGTTCACTACCAAATGTTAATGTCACTTTTTGCCAACATATGTGCCGTTTACATTTAGGGCACATTGTCAAGGTTATCCAGACAGGTAGACCGGACCGGAGGAACCATTTTGCTGGGAGATTTCCGTGGTTAGTGTCGCTGCATTGTTTTCTGTGTTGCGTGAAGACCAGTTGGCGCAAGTTCCACCTGGATCTCTCATCCGATCACTCGGTCCAACTGAACCCTTCACTAATATGACCATAAAACCAATTGGGATTAGCAAATTGGCAATGGCATTCCTCTTAAATACCACCAAGACCTGGAAAGCTTAGGTTGTGTTTTAAGCTTCTGGCACGAGACGTAATATGACGATCGTTCATAATGCGAAAGCAAATTACTACCATAGCAGCTTAATTTTGATTGGGGCAGTAGCCCCCATTTATTCGGCTTATTACAAGCTAACAGTTTTGAAAGGATTCAAGATTTACGACGAAGAGGAAGACTTAAAGCTAAGACTTAAAACTAACATTTGAAGCAAAGGGGAAATGGTGCAGGAAATCGAGTTTAAGGCAGGGAGTGCTGCGGTTAATATCGAAAACGGTAAGTTTTGAGTTAACCTTCTGCAGATTGGTTCGTTAAAGCCGTACGTGGTGCGGTATGCCGGTGGATAGAAGAAAGGAGGGCATCGTAGACTATGAGGACTAGAAACGCGTAATCGACGGAGCTTGAGAGGAGAAGATGAATGAAAAGAATATCAGCAGCGTCCCTCCGTTCCTTAAGGCTATTCAAGTATATGAGGTTTAGACGGTCTTGAGAGAGAGGTAGGATAAGAGGATTGTTCCAAGGTAGACCACGAAGAAAACGACGTTGGATGCTCTCAATTCTGGACTTGTTGAAAAGGTGACCATGCTTGACTAGGGTAGGTACTCGAGATAAGAGCGGACAAAGGTGATGTAGAGGAATCTGGTCACATAAAGGTTGGAAAATTATTTGGACTACCGTTTGACAAAGACACGTGATGAGTTGGCTTTAGGAATTGTTTCGTCAATGTGAGAACGGAAATTTAGCTCCAAGGTCTCGAAAAGATTGCACGCGGGATATGGGTTGACCATGGAGAACATAATGTTTTTTTGTTATAATGTCCACACGCTAAAGGGGTTTGCACCCTTACAATGCTTAGCACAGTGTAGGCGTTAGGAAATTAGGGAGAGAAAAGGATGAGATGTCTATGCACACGTGTCTTAAACGACTGCAGATCAGACAAAAGCAAAAACACAGAATCAGGCAATTCATTCCACACAACTATCGTGCGGCTAAAGAAGGAATCTCTGAATTGGTTAGTACGTCCGCAAATAGGCTTAATGGTGGACTACGTTGTTGTTCAAGTTCCACTTGTGACGAAGCGGAGCGTGCAGAAAGTGTGAAGTCATATGAAAAGCTAAGAGTACCGTTATCAGCGAAAGAATGGATCGGATTAGAGGTCGTGGATAGGAGATCATTAATGAAAATCAGAAAGAGTGTCGGAGATAAAACATAGCCTTGAGGAACACCGGCGTTTATGCGTGTCTTGTAGCATTTACGTGACAATGTTATTACCTTGTCAGTCTTTTGACTGGCATTTAGTGATATTGAGACCTAACAGGTAGAAATATTATTTAGGTCGTCTTGAAAGAGTGGAGAGAAGTGGGTTTAAAAATTTTGATTTCGTCAACGTAGACAGTAAGGGCGGATTATATAATGACCCTCTCAGGTTATTTATAGTTAGGATGAAGAGAAGGGAGCCTAGATGGCTGCCTTGTGGAACACCAGATATGGCCAAGAATGTGGCCGATAGAACGAAGCTGAAGTAAACGCTATAGAGACGGGTTTTCAGATAAGAAGATATCCATTTTAACAATATGAATTCAAAGCCTAGGGCAGATTATTTCATGAGATATCTTATCGAAAGCCTTACTGAAATCATTTGCAACAACGTCGACTTCGTTGCCACTTTCTAAGGCTGGCAGGGCGAAAGAGACAAATTTATCGGGGTTTGTCAAAGTTGATCCTACCTTTCAGAAAGCCATGTTGGAGACTTGCAATACTTTTGACTGAAGGAATACTTTTTAAGAAATATAGCGGGAAGACAATCTGGGCCGAGTGAGAATTCATCATTAAGATTTTCTAACTTATTTTCGATAACAGTAGGGTTTGAGGGAGAAGGGAGGTAATGAAGAAGGTAAGTAGGTAATTGAAACGAATTCCCGGCGAAAGATTGTTTGAAAAAGGTAGCAAAAGTGTTGGCAATGGTAGCGAACCGATCCGGTTGATGATGTGTTTTTGTAGGACATTTGACCACACGTTCATTTACAGCACAGTGTGCTTCTTCCCTCGGCTTGTTGGAGTTATTGCATCGTTTAGACTTTAGAGAGTATGTGGTACGATATCTAATCACATAATTGACGGATAGATCGCTCAGATTGATGATTATGTGCGCCATAAAAATCACAAAGTCGTCTATAAGTTGTCCGAATCGACGACTGATTTTCATACTAAATTTGGATAATTTGATAGCGACTTCAAGCACGAGTCTATTTGCGATGATTTGCCAGAGTATATTGATAATAAATGTCAAACAGTGAGCGCAGAATGATACCTCGTTTGACAGTTAAGTTATATCTAAGCAAAAAAAAAACACACCCCATATAAGAAACAAAAGAGTACCTAGAACTGATCCCTGAGGAACACCTTTATCTCGGAAATGCAAATAAAGAATTATTTTCAACAAGCTGCGTTCTCTTTTGGAGGTATTCCGAGTATGACGTGATCTCCAATTCAAGACATTGCCTATCGGGTGTTTTCAAAGATCGATCAAAAGATTTATTGTGGTCGTGGAAAAGTTCAGGGGGGAAATCTCAAGTTCCACATGAATATTCTCCAACACACGGAGGCTTGCCTTGAGAAACCCATAACAACAATTTCTAAGAAGCTTCTCTTTTGCTAGGAAGCTTTTTATTTTCTAAAAATCATATCAATTTCTCAAAAACTTTCTAGTAAACTGAGAGAAATAGGACTGTAATTGTGAGGATAGCTGTAGTTCTCATGCAACAACATCTTAGTTGCTCTTGTGCCTTCTAAATATTGGCTTAATGATCCCTGAGTATTATCAACAATGCTGTGAATATAGTTTGGGCAACTTAAATTGATTTATGGCCCTGATCAGAGGCAGTTGTGAAGAGAAGGTTAACAACCTCTTTCGTCAAATATGTTATGTATGGCAACTTAAATAACCAAACACACACCTCCCTCGGACGGAATAAATAAAACTTTTACATCAACAAACATTCGAATGTGAATTAATTACCGTCACTATGGCCGGCGATGTTTGCTCTGTGTTCGCCAACAAAGCAATTAACTGCAATAAATCTCAGTTTGCTGAAAAATTTCGCAAACTTTGTTGTTACAGCGGTCGAGCGACGGAGCAAACACTGGCCGGACTGTGAAACAACAGAAAAATTAAAGGTTACGGTCGACTACTCGACTTCGAAAGCAGTCCAACAAATTTCACTTTCACTAACGGTAGTGGCGGACCTCCAAAAATAGAAATTGTCAAAAACTCAACTGGAATGCAATTAAGCGAATAGCGAGTACCGCAGATTCGTATACGTATTCCTCCCTCCAACGGAGCGGCGCGACGGCACGTACGGAAAGCCTTTAGCACGTGTCGACATAAAAGAAATGATGAGCAGGCGGTAAACAGCGAGGAAATTCCCCAAAATACTTCTCTAACTTTACAGATTTTTCCATTTCATTACACGCGCCGGAGTGCAAAAGCACCTTGGGCTGGAAACTCGTATGAGCGGACAAAATATTTTGTCGTCTTCTTCGATTCTGAATTCTAAATTCTTCCAGGTCTTCCACGGAGGTCTTCAAAAATTAATGTTTCCATTTATTTTGTGGCTGGTATTCCATGGCAATCCGCAAAATCGTTTACATAAAAAAACGACCCAGATGGATGAATTTTGTGACAGCTTGTTGTTCAATGCGTAGGTTGCCGTCGACACCAAACGACATTTTCACTAAAGGTCTGGGCAATCTACTGGATTATTTTTAAATCATAGGCAACCTTTTTTTGAACGATTTGCTTGAAATTTTGACAGCTTGTCAGTCTGATATTCCGCGTCACGAAGCAATCATCTTTTCGCTTGAGAAGCGTTGCGAAATATTGAAAAGTTATTTTCAAAGTCAGTGTTGTGTAGACGAGACCGTGCGAATTTTGAAAAGAAATATGGGTCATACCGCTGTAGTGAATTGGTAAAGAAAGTTCATGAGAAAAGCTTCCTATTGGATAACAGTAGTGGTCCTTGAGCTCGTACAGGTCGCATGCCCGAGAATATTGCGGTTATCGCCCATTGTGTGGTACAGAATCCATCTACCTCGACGCCGATCGCAACAACTGGCGATTAGTCGCACCAGCCTGAGGAGAATACTGCACAAATATCTCGGATTGCATTACAAGGTCCATATGACTTAGGAGTTGAAACAAAAAAACCATCCGTTTCGATATCAGTTCTCTGGGTGACCGTAGACCAGCTTGATAATGACGCTTATTTTGGTCGAAAAATCATCTTTTCAGACGAATCACATTTCCATCTGGGTGGCTTTGTAAACAAGCACAACTTCTTGTTCTGCCACACGTAATCGTAGAGAAGCCAATGCATCCACCAAGGGTTAGAGTTTTGTGTGGATTTTTGAGTGGTGTCCTAATTGGCACATTTTTCTTGGAAAACGCTGCTGGAAATGGCAACCGTTACAGAGCCATGCTGACCAACTTTTTATGACCTCAAATCGACGCGATGAATGTGGACGGACTTTGGTTTCAACAAGATGGCGCCACATGCCATCCAAGCCGACTGACAATCGATCTCTTGTGCGCCAAATTTGGCAACCGAATAATCAGCCGCATTAGAGATATCAACTGTCATACGCGAAGCTGCAATTTAACCCCGATGGACTCTATGGGATGCCGTTAAGGATAGATGTTATGCGGATAATCCAAAGTTAAAAAATAACATTGTGTCTGTTATTCGCTTAATAGGCGCCGAAATCGTCGAATAAATTCTTGAAAACTGCACTCACAGGATGGCTTACTGTGAGGCCAGCAGAGGGAGCCACAGGAACAACATTATTTTTCAGTCTTAAAAGTATACTGAACTCCACTAACTAAATGCTTAAAAGGAAAACACATGCTAAGCACTGGCTGCTTTTGTGATTAAAAACAACAAAAACAACCACCAAATCGTATAGGAGGAAAGAGCGTGCCGCTACATGGCATGATGGCATTAAAAAAAAAATTGTATTGGAGGCCCCAACCCCGTGGCCCGATCACTACCAAATTTTAATAGAAAGTGTTGTCACCGGAGATAAACATCCGTGCAAAGTTGCAATAAAATCGGCCTTTGGGAAGTGGGTTAAAAATTGGTCGCAAGATTCCACCCAACGACTGACAGAAGCATGTCGACGCGAAGTTAATATAGAGAATTTAAAAAAATGGAATTTCTATAGAATTTGTTACGAACTTTGAAAGCTTCAAGTCACAAAAGTTTGAAAAAAGATAAATAGTAATGTCGCCTAAGTTTTTGTGTGCAATTTTTTGCACCAGTCCCATTTCCCAGCAGTGTCTCCACGTGTCATTAATCGCTTCACAACCCGCCATCTCTCTTCTTGTTGATCTTGGTATGCATTTTTGGTTAACTGATTTGTGCCAACTGACACAATCACACCGCCGAAGAACAAGCAACCAAACAAACAACCAAGCAAAAGGTCAACAATATGATCAGATCACTTTTGCTCGACCGCTGCTGTGGCTTGCGCTTTCAGTGATAATGAAAATAAAATTCGAGCTGCCCGTTGTGGTGTCGTTGTGCGGCAAAGAGGCGGTGCGGTACGAAACTTTGAAGATAATGAATCTTTTTGTTGTTGTTGTTGTTGCTGTCGTTGGTAAGTGGTTTTTGCATATGACCGACGTCGTCAACTTGACCGAGAGACTCCATAATTAGTTGTTTGTTTTTGAATGCGCAGCCGCAAACGACATTAGTAACAGTTGTCTTTTCTACATCTGTTGTTGTTGTTGTTGTTGTTGTTGTTAACATTTGGCCGTTTGTAAAGAAATTCGAATTAAAATTCAGTTTTGCTTTTTCTCTTTGGACTTTCACTCTGTGCGGAAGAATTCCAACAACACTCATCGAGACTGGCCAGAACCAGAGTGCGATATGTGGTTTGGCTTGATTGCAAAATCAGTGTTATCACTATCACTATCAGGGATGCTTTGATTCTGACCAAAAGTAGAAGAGGCCTTTTTTAAAAAATGTTTTCTTGTCCGCTTTGCTTTATTGTTCCAGCTTCCAGAAGCTTCCGTTTTTCTCTCACAGAGTTAAGTCAACATGACGCTAAGAGAACATAGACTGGAAGTTGTATTTGGCTTCTTTCTTTTAGAGATACTCGTCATACGAGCGCGATACTCTCTGGTAAACAGAAAATTAATTATCCGAACGAGCATCCAAGATCTTGTATAAATGTCAAGATGACCCAAGTCGGAGAAGAACATTCCATATTTCCTTATTTATCGTCATCGTATTTGGGTCTACAACCGAGGCCCCGGCTGTAAAGCACAATATGATGACGGCGAACATAAAAAACAAAACAAATGGCGCATGCATCCCATTAGAACTTCTTTGGCCGCCTATGAATGTTGTTATGGTAAAATTTTGAAGTTTTTGTGATAGAAGAGAAAGGTACTAAGGCCTAAAAATATTATAAAAACATAAAGTATATAGATAATGAAAGTCTTCGAATAAAAATAATTCTATATTCATTTAATATTGAAATATCTAAATCCTATAATCTTCCTATAAACCTTTAATTGCAATATAATCATAATTGACCATTTGCCATTCTGTAAAGATACCATAATAATTTTTAATTTTTTAACTATCCCATAACCATCCCATAACCATCCCACAACCAATCTAAAGACATCCTATAAAAGCTTCGTAAATCTATAATCATCCATTAAAAATGCTATAATTATATATCCGCAAAATAATTAAAGAATCCTATATTTTCCAAGCCATATTTTTCTATAATCACGTTTGATGTTTGTCATAATCATCCTATAAATCTTTCATAATTATTTGTTGTTAATTGCTTTAGCACTAAAAAGACATCCTATAAGTACAAAAAATAAACACCTGTAATATAATATATAGATATACCATAAACATATCATAGCCAATAGTACAATCCTTCATATTGTGTAACTTTTACATAATAGCTTCGTATTATCATCCCATAATAAACTTTTAACCATATCATAAACATCCTGTAGTAAGCTTAAAACGATTAGCATCCTATAAACATCGGTGTCCGTTTATATTTTAATCTTTTAAACATCCCATAATTATCCTATTATCATACCATAATCATCCTATAATCCTATTAGGTGGTATAATTATAGAATGATTATGGTATGAAAGCATCCTATAAGAAACGATGTATAGTCTATTTATAATCTGAAATACATCTTTTAAACATCCCATAATTACCGTGTAATATCACCTATAATCTGTGAAAGAATCCTATAAACAGCGATGTATAGTCTATTTATAATCTCAACATCGCATAATTATCCTGTATTCATACCATAATCAACCTATAATAATACTACCTATAATCTGTGAAAGAATCCTATAAACAATGATGTATAGTAAATTTATAATCTCAAATATATCTTTTAAACATCCCATAATTATCCTGTAATCATACCATAATTATCTTAAAATTATATCACCTTTTTTCATGAAAGCATCCTATAAATAACGTTGTATAGTCTATTTGTAATCCCACATACATCTTTTAAACATCCCATAATTATCCTGTAATCATACCATAATCATCCTATAATCATACCACCTATAATCATGAAAGAATACATCTTATAAACATCCCATAATTGTCCTATAAGCATACCATAATTATCTTAAAATTATATCACCTTTTTTCATTAAAGCATCCTATAAATAACGTTGTATAGTCTATTTGTAATCCCACAGACATCTTTTAAACATCCCATAATTATCCTGTAATCATACCATAATCATCCTATAATCATACCACCTATAATCATGAAAGAATACATCTTATAAACATCCCATAGTTTCCTATAATCTTAGACTTAGGCACTTACGCTGCTATTGTTTTTTGCTGCTGCATATTGAGCGCAGCCTAGCACAGTATAGAATAGTAGAGGCGTCTTTAAGTATAACATTGTATGCCCTGCTATGATGTACTGTCCTGCACTCAATATGCGGCTAGCCTAATTCTTGTCGGTTGTCACATAGCCTTCAGACTGTCATCGTTATGATCGACTTAGACTTCTAGAGTACAATTTTTTGCTCTGGTTATTTAGCTACCACTGAGTCCCATGTACACATTTAGGATTGTTTTACTTTACTCCTTCTAGAGTTGGTCACTGAGATGAAGAGTCGTTAGTTACGCTTCAATTAAATAGAATGTAGAGAAGTAGACAAGAAGAATGCCCAGGCAACGATCATGACTCAATTGCACAACAAGATTCCTTGATGCCACTTAAGCAATAAGTTAGAGCACTGGCTTTAAACTCAATGAGTTGGTTAAGAATTAAAAAAAATAACCACAAATAGCTCTTGCAATTTGTGGAATGTTCCAACTGGCATACCAATTGGAAAACCATTTGTTCAATTATTGTAAAAAACAAATTATGAATTGCGTAACTGATAAAGGTGTGCGCTGCTTTTAATTTTGCTTCCAATTTTGCTGGCGAAACAGAAAGTGGAAACCCGTAATGGCAGCCAGCTACCGACCTAATCGTGAAAATGCACACCACACAGAAAAGTCAACTTTTAATTTCTTTTTAATTAGAAATGCGCAACGTGTGCTGCACGCTGCACGCTGCACTTATGCATTGTGCTTTCCTTGTTAACTGCGGAAATCCCGCATAACCTGCAACCAATTCTTCTAAGCCAAAGCGGAGTGAGTCCAAACTGTGGCAGCAGTAAAAGTGCTTGTATATCGGGGCCAAATGTGTGCCAATAATTATTGTGTTGGCAACGCACACGCAAACGTGCTGGTTGGTTGGTCCGAAATGGTCTGTCCAAAAGGAGGTGGCGTGCAATCGTGCTCCGGCCAAAGAAACAAACTCTGGCGCACTTCTGTGTCAACGACATTGGAGATTGCACCACGAGTACCAAGCTACGAGAGAGAGAGATTGTTGTGTGTCTCCTCTCAAAATCTCGTTACTTTGTCGTCTTTGTTGTATGCCATCGTGTTACCTTCCCCTGAGGATGGGGTGGAAATGGATGCACACGGCTGTCGACTCTTGCCAAGTGCCAACAACCAACAGCCAACAGCCAAGAGCGGATCGCTGTATTCTATGTAGGCGACATCGTCAGCCAGTCAGTCAGTCAGCCAGTCGTTGCTGCACTCGACAACGCAGGAAAAACGCATTTTATGCACAAACACTTATGTGTCGAGTGAAAGAGTAATAGAGGGATAGAGGGAGATGACTGAGTTTTTCACCTTAAAAAGCAAAGAAAATCGCTCGCCAAGTTTTCTGGTTTTTTTAATGACTTTTCGCGTACCGTACCGTACCGTACCGCACCGCCGGCATAGACGATTCAGTAATCTTGGACAAGTTCCACTTGAGGTTATGCGTTATTACGACGACGTCGAAGTGGATGGAGCCCCAAGTCGAGCGGGGGCATTGACTACTACGACTACGAGCTATGTTGGGAATCGCTTCAAGCAGACTTTTCCTGCTTCTCCAATTTCTTGTTTTCCTTCTGTCTTCTGGTTTTCCTGCTGCTGCCGCCACCGCTGTTGATTGCGTAACCCAATTTTCCGCCGCTCTTTTCGTTTCTTCGCATGCGACTCCCGTCCGTAACTTGAAGCTGAACACGCGATGCTAAACGCATTAAGAGGCGGCTCGAAGAGGAAAACCGTTTCCATTTTTTTCTTTTTTGCTGTACATGATTCGATGCCAGATTCGATGTTGCCGCTGAAAATATTACGCAAGCGCCGAGCGGTATGGCGCGGCGGCGGCAGAGGCATCTTACGGGGAAATTAATGTGGCGATAAATTGCGTTTTAATAAGGCTTCCTTATTACTGTTAATGGGCAACAACAATTCGATAGTTGATCGGTGCTCGCTGTGAAATAAAGAAACTAGAGCCGCCTAGTGTACGGGGCTACGGTGTAACGAGACCGATTCATTGTGTGGAAGAACTCGCGGTGGATTATCAAAATCAATCGGGAACAATTTACTTACTTCTTTAGGGCTAGCCAATAACTGATTTCGCCCAATAATGTAAAAAAAATACTAAAGATACTATAATTGGTGGCTCAAAATCCTATAATATTCCCACAATCCTTTAATTTGCCATATAATCATCCAGTAGTCTTTCTGCAATCATTCCATAATATTTTTTTAAACTTTTTATCATCCCATAAACATACCATAATCATCCTTTACACATCCTATAAACATCCCATAATAAACCTATTATCCCACATTAATGGTCAAATAATTAAAGCATCCTTTAAAGCAACATATAAGCATCCCACAAGCACCCCATATTTATCCTGTATAGATCCTATAAAAATCCCATAATAGCTCTGTAAAATCATCCTATAATAAACGTCAACTCTTAAACATCCCACATTAATTGTAAAATATTTAAAGCATCCTATAAAGCATTCTATAGACATACCATAAACTCCCCATAATCATCCTGTAGTCATCCTATCAACATCTCATAATAGCTTCGTTCAATAATCCCATATTAAACCTATAAACAACCTACAGTAATTGTAAAGTAATTAAATCATCATATAAAGAATTATTTAGACATCGCAGAAACTTCCCATAATCATCCTTTAGACATCCTATAAAAAGCTTATAATAGCTTCGTACAATCATCACATAATAAAACTACAAACAGCCTATAGTAATTGTAAAATATTTATAGCATTCTATTCTATTCTTCTATTATTATAGCCATCCCATAAGCTCCCCATAATCATCCTGAAGACATCCTATAAACATCCCATAACAGCTTCGTACAATAAAAAAATAAAAAAATAGGAAACACAAGCCATTTTTTCTAGTATCAATAGACTTAAAATCCGAAGGGCACTATAAACTAGGCCTCTCACAAGATTCATATGGTTCTGACAACTCAAGGTTGAGTTCACCCAGAAACCAACTCTAATCAGCAGGTGGCACACGGTTTTGGTACTTAGAATACCGACAGATGTCAATCAATTGTGATTTAGTTGGATTTTTGATGAGACCATTGTCAGAATACCACGGCAAAATTGCCAATAGGTCCTTGTTAGTAGAGTGTTACAAGCCTGGAAAAATGTAACTGCACGTCATCTTATCATGAAGATGCAATGACACGGATTAACAAACAATTGAAAAATCATAAAAAAGCACTAAACAGTAAAGGTCCTATGATAGAACCCTGAGGGACATCAGCAAAAATTGGTTTAACGTCAGGATAATCTTTAGCCACTGCAGATACTCGTAGGTAACACTTTAACAGCTTGACAGCACAGTGAGCACACCATTGCCAACATAATACTTCACCTTTAGGCATAGGATTATGCTATTAAAAGCTTAAGGAGAAGTCAAGCTAGCAGTACTATACTGTGGGAATATTTTTATTAAATTTCTGATGAATGTCATCCAGGACTTTCATCATCACAGTGCTTCGCTCTAAAGCCATTTTGGAGACAGCAGTTTGTTGTCATCGAACTGAGCTTTGCTACTAATCTTTCCAGGACCTTCGATAGACATGGTGGTATGCTTGTGGGACTATGAAGTAGGTGAAGTCGCTGATCTCTTCTAAGCCACAGGGAATGTTGAAGTTACTATGTATACAGTGAATGCAAATATGTGTCAGAGCGTCGAATAAATGGTGTTTTTTTTGCTTAGATACAACTTAATGAAGGGTTAACTGTCAAACAAGCTGTCATACTGCGCTCATTGTTTCACATTTATTATCAGTATTCTCCGGCAAATTATTATGAATTGACTCATGCTTGTGTAACGCTACCAAGTTATCCAAATTACTTTAAAAATCAGTCGTCGATTCACGCAACTTATAGACCGAGTTCCGGTATTCGAATATACGACGTTTCCATTTCGTTTATTTGTCATTTCGGTGGCTAGCAGTCCTTCTAATGACCGACCTAGAATTGAGAATTAAAAAATAGGTAAGGCAGTGAAAATGATACCTACTACGTACCACAGGAATCATCAGCAGTCAGTTTGTTCGAAATATCTACAAAGCGATGTAGTTCGCGCTGTTATTGTTATTAACAAAAAAATCTTTAACACAAAACGCTCACGTACGTTACTCGCAAATTTGCATCAATAAAAATAACAACCAACCAACAAAAAAATGGGTAAACTTTCACTTTCTGTAACACAAAGTGTGACTTGGACAACGGTAGTAAAAGCGCCATTTGCTGGCGAAACGCGTACTTTTCGTTTCATTACACTTTGTGTGGACTGATGGAGGGCCTGAGTGTGGGGCACGGAGTGAGGCCGGATTAAAATCTGCCATTTACTCAATATGCGTCTATGTATTGCAAACTGAACTCCAAACATCCTGGAATCAGCAAAAATGACTCAAAGCACAAAAGCACTGTGTTTTGAATAAGAAAATCAGAAATTCCTCAGTGCATTGACCGACTTAGATGATGAATTATGGGATTTAGTTGGAAGTTCCCTCATTTGCGTGCAGTTCAACCTTTAGAAGAATATTTCTGTTGAACAAAATAAAAAACGGGACGTATGCGTAATCACCACACAAAAAAATGCAATAGAAAATTCCCGATAGAAATGGAAAACTCTGCAACATTATGTAACAGTAACAGCATAGTCCGTGGTTTTCCTGTGAACCTCATGCAAAAAAACCTCACTCACACACTGCATTCAAGCAGAAAAACCCAAAGACGCACAGCAACCCGCACATAAATCCAAAAGAAAATAAAGAAAATCCAATGAAAAGCCATTCTGTCGTCGTCGACGTTGCTCGGAATATGTGTGCCAATGCCCTGACAAAAGCACAAGGTAAATGTTGTTGCTTCGCATTGCGTGGTTGTAGTGTGGCGTAATGAGTCTCCCCAGTCCCCACTCCCTCACTCGCACTTCACTAATCACTCCTCCCCAACGCTTGAAGCCCACTGACTATTCGCGACGGAGCACAACACAAAAGTGGAACGAGGGGTCGACTCACGTGAATAGACGCAGCGACCAGATCCCACCAGGATAGAGACCATTCATGCTCCCTGAGGCCACAGTAATGAATCGAGTACTTAATACGATGAAGGGTGAAAAGAGGCAGTATGACGGAAGAAGAGAAGAACCAACCCCCTCCACCATTTCGCCAATCCATTTAAGAAAACTGAAAAGCATTTCCTGTTGCCCAGTCAATCCACCTTAACCCTTTGCAGCAAAGGTGAGAGCAGCAAAATTCATGGTGGGTGTTCGCCGCCTTAAAGCAGTGGATTACATAAACACCCAAACTCGGACTTGATGCGGCCGACTCTTCACATAATAGGCTCAAAAGGAAAAAGGCTATACCACCACCAGCAACAGCAAAAAGCGGCTGCAAACGAGGCTTAAATGATGGAAGTAATAGCATTCGTTTAGACTGAAGTGTGGCGGCCAAATTCGAATGATGGTTACTTGCAAGGGGAGGGGTGGGGATTGGTTCGTTTGTTGGTTCTTCGGCTTGTTGGTTGAATGAATGGCCAGAAAGACCATGGCATCGCATTGCACATTGCATTGCGTGTTGATTGGTGTTGCAGTTTTTGAGTTGAGTGTTGCGCTGAAGAGTTTTTTCTTTATCAAGGGGTCCTTTCGAATTTTAGATCATGCATCGTTCAGCTTCATAGTCTCTAGGTTTGCTTGCATTTGCATTGCAAACTATTAAAAATACTTTTAAGCATTTTTTTCTAACTGAAGGTGGACTCAATTCCTGAATAAATTTTGCTCTACCTACTACCTACCGCAAAGAGGGAAACCAAAAAAAAACTTCCGAAACTATCAATCTAAGCATAACAGGTTCGAGTACAATGAGAGTCTTTGTAAGTTAGTGGTCATCATCATCATCATTTGGATATAAAACCGGGGTCCGGTCAAAAATCTCTACACCGACAAATGGGACAATGTCATTTCTTGTAAATACCCAAAAAAATCCCACACAACAAATCAAACACAACCACAAAATTCCATACACAAGAACCCAAGAAACAAAATCTGCAAAAACAATATCTCAATATCAAAATCCCTAGAAACTAAAAACCCAAAAAAAAATCCCCAACACAAAAACCCAAGAAACAAAATCTTAACAAACAAAATCTTTATACCAAAATCCTCAAAAAGAAAATCCCAAGAAATTTAAAAACCCTTACTCAAAAGCCTCAAAAACAAAATCCCCAAACAAAATGACCAGTCACAAAATCGCGATATTTTGTTTAGAGTCTATCCCAATAACAAAATCCCCAAAAAAAAAACAAAATCCTAAGAAACAAAACCCCAAAAACGAAACTCTCAAAAAACAAAATAACCGAAAAAAATTTGGGATTTTGATTCTAGCCTAAAAACAAAATCCCAAGAAACAAAATCCCTAAATCTTAATGACCAGTCACAAAATCAAAAAATTGGTATTTTGTATTTTGGAATTTTGAGTCTCTCCCAAAAACAAAATAACCAACTCAAAATCCCCAACACAAAAATCCGCAAACACAAAATCCCAAGAAACAAAATCTCTAAAAACAACATCCCTAACAAAATCACTTAGCACAAAAGCTAATAAAATTTGTTTTTGGTTTTTTGGGATTTTGAGTCTACCCCAAAACCAAAATCCGGTGAAACAAAATCACCGAGCACGAAATCACAAAATTGATATTTTGTTTTTTTGGAATTTTTTTTTTGGAAATACCCAACTCAAAATCCTGAAAAAAACAAAATCCCAAGAAACAAAATCTCCAGAAACAATCGCCAAACAAAATGACCAGCCACAAAATTGGTATTTCGTTTTTAGGGATTTCGAGTCCATCCCAAAAACAAAATTCCCAGAAAATTCTCTAAATAAAATATCAACAAAAAACACAAAATCCCAAGAAATAAAATCTCCAAAAACTAAATCCCAAAATCAAACTCAACAAATCAAATTCCTTAAACACAAGATCCCCAAACACAAAATCCCTAAATCAAATTCCATAAACACAAAATCCCCAGAAGCAAAGTCCCAAAAAAACAAAATACCCAAATCTGAATTCCCAAATCAAATTCCTTACATCAAATTCCATAAATCAAAATTCCCAAACACAAAATACCCAAACACAAAATACCCAAACACAAAATCCCCAAAAACAACATCCAAAAACAAATGATGCATAGATCATCTACTCACAGTCCTACAAAATGCGAATCAACAACTGTGGGTTAAAAAAAACAGTCTGCTTAGCAGCCTTAGTAACACTCAAGAGCGAAATGAAATAGGCAATAAAACAACAACAACAACAGAAACAACAAAACAAAAGGAAAACCCAAAGAAAATGCATACACAGTGCATTGCGACGACAAACAATATACGACAGCGCAGCCCGCAATGAAAATGAAAAACTGTGTCCGTGATAGTTTCCAAAAGTTCATTGCACTGCTCGTTGAGTCAGTGTGTGTGTGTGTGTGTGTGTGTGTGTGTGTGAGTGAGTGCTAGTGTGTCTGTACTCTCAATGCAATGCTTTTTCATTTCATAATTTGACTTTGATAGTTGCAAAGCTGCAATGCAATGCAATGCTCGTCGTTCACTCACTCACTCACTCGCTAGTTCGTTCAATTATTTTCGTTTCCCACTCCAAGTGGCTGTCTCATACACATTGTTGCTCTCAGAGCGACCGCTCGCCTGTTAGTTTAGTTGTTGTCTGTATAGCAATAGCAGTATAGCAGTAGCACACTGTTAATGTTAAAATGCAACAATAATTGCTGTCGGCAGCGAACGGCTGACTGCTATGTTATTATAAATTAATAAACATTTTTTCTGTCAGCCTCTTATGATTATAAGCAAAACAAAGATGCACGAAAATTATGATCGTTCGATCATATAATTAATTATTGGATGGAAAATTCTATTCGATTTGCTCTCGAAGGTCGAAATGAGGTACTATCGACCTCATATCGAGTCGATAAAATACAACAGAGGAGGAACATAGCCATCTCAGTTGAGCAGCTCTGGTTCTTAACAGTTTGAGTGCTTTTTGAAAAATTGAGGCTAGAATACTTCAATGTCCCAAAGGCAGTAACAATTTTTGGTCGACTGCCTCGTCTGATAATTTTATTCCAGCTATCAGCTCCGGGGAAATGGCCAATCTGCTTATTGCGCCATTTATAGCTAGCTCCAGCTTTCCTAAGTGCACACTACTTCCGCCTGTACCTCAGAGTATTAAACACTCAATGGGACCGATGTTATTATCTTACTAGTTGCTTAAGCTCTTCCATTACCTTATTCTTCTGGACTCTTCCTGAGAAGTTCAAAAATAGCCTTTATCCAGCAAGTTCCTAAAAAAGGCGAGCCGTTGTCTCCTTTCACCGTACCCACCAATAATTTTAATTTTATCCAAGCCTCTATCCATGAATTACTTTAACTGGAAAGCTCACTTTAATATCATATATGACTCTGGTTACGCGGAAAATGTACCATTTGAAACAATATTGTTCCAAAAAAATTGTGACTATGATTTACTATGGGTTAGCAATGGGCACTTGCATCGAGGAAACATAAAAACTTGCAAAAATACTTAGCACATATTTGCGGGAACGACAAGCTTAACTAGTTTTTGGAGGAAAACAAAGTCGACCACACTATCCCATCCTCAGTTTTTAACTTCCAAACCAACAAATGTGTTACAAATGCTATGGGGTATGTATATCAAAAAAATTACGATAATTCATTTCATTCTTACCGTAGCAGCTGCAAAACGTCTTTTTCTGCAAAAAACAAAATAAAAATTTATAGAATTAGAATTTTTATATTCATATCAATCAAGTTACTATTAAAAAAATAATAAAGAAAAGATGAATGGGATGTGCAGTGCCTTGAATACCACAAAGAATTTGTTTTCGAATATCGAAGTTAGTTGGAATTAGAATGACACTTAGGAGAACTTTTGAAAAGAAATTGACAGAGGCACTAGAATCCGAAGTGGTGTTGTATTAGCAAAGACCTTATGATGGATTCCCAATCATTTGAAATTGGTAACGTAACGACATAATTTTTTAACTGTCCGTCATCTTTTTCCTCATACCGAGCCATAACATCCATACTCTCTAAAGTCATGGAAACGCTGATCAATCGTAAGCTTATGCAATACCTTGAATATCAGGAAATCCTTAGCGACCGGCAGTACGGTTTTCGAAGGCAACGTTCGTACAGGTATTCTCACTGAAAAGTGGAACCAGTCTATTCACAAATTTGGTGAAAGTAAAGTTGTTGCGCTCGATATTTCCAAGGTATTTGACAGAGTCTTGCACCAAGTTCTTTTGTCGAAAATGAATGCCTAAGGAATTGATAAGGTCCACCTCGATTGGACTAGTAACTACCTTTCTGACCGTTCAATCCAGGTCGTATTGGACGGTTTCAAATCCAGTGTTCACCGTATAAATGCCGGTGTTCCCCAGGGCTCTGTTTTATCTCCGATACTCTTTCTCATTTTCATTAATGATCTCCTATCCGCTACTTTGATTTCGCTGACGACAGCACTCTTAGCTTTTCATACGATTTCTCACTCTCTCCACGACCATCTTCATCACAAGTGGAACTTGAACAACAACGTATATGTTAACCACATTAAATTCCGGGGACTACACAATAGAGTAGAATTTAACGCTTCCGAAACTCAATGCTGTCTTCTATCCTCTAAAAGTAATCTAAACCCTCAACCTTTATCCATTAATAGATCCTGCATCAAAGACTCGGAAAAACTCGCAATACTCGGTATCTGCGTCAACAACAAGCTTCGTTGGAATGACCACATATTCGCCATCGCTAAGAATGCTGCGAAATGCTTAGGTTTTCCTAAACGTTGCAAGGTGTACCTTGCTCCTTCGGATCTGGCTACTTATATTCGCCCTAAACTTGAATACAACTGTCTGGGCAGGTGCTCCCAAGACCACATTGCATCTACTCGACAGAATTCTGAACCGCGCGATACTTGCTATCGTTATAACGTGAGATGGTCCGATACATAAACATTGCATTCACATTCAAACACTGGAGCTGTTTGACAATAGCAGGTTGTGATTTTCCAGCCAAAAAAAAACAACAGACTAACGCTTGTCAAAATATGAACGCGCCGTTTGGCAGATACAGCACCTGGAAGTTTGTAACACTTCGATTGGCGCATCCTGTATAGTCACTGTACAAATACGATTCCATTCCATTGTTTTGCCTTTTAGGATCGTATAGCTCTTTCTTTTTGCTTGAGGTAGAAGTTACTTTCTCGTGGCTTCGGTTGCTCCATGTTACTCCAATTACTCATTTTCAAATCTTCTTAAAGGAAACATTGCCGTCGTAATCTATCGGCGATGACGGATAATGTTTTTCATTTACTCGCAAGATGGCAATAAGAGCAACTAAGAGATTTTTCTATTTCGAGCAACCGACGTAAGTAAGAGTGAAACAGCATGTTATATCGTGCTCTTCACTACTTAAGTACACAAGAGACATGACATAAAGACATAAAGAGGATTACTGGTTGATGTGCATTTTCATTATGAAAAACATGGCACTTTGACAGCTTAACCATGGTTTTGGTTTATGCTACAAATGTCCAAACGGAAGAGCTATTACTTGCCAGAGTCTGTCTTCTCGCATCGCACAAGTCATCGAATCGACCAACAATACGAATGAATTCGTTCTGCATAGCAATAGCGCAACTTGTATGTATATTCGTATGTGTATGTGTATCCGGTTTTCCGGTGGTCAAGCTAAGCTTGAGAATGCCAATCGAAGATTAAATTGGAATCGAATCAATTCGAACTCGGTGCAAATGAATCATCATCATTAAAGATCACTCAATTGGTCGCTAACAAAGTTGGCCAAAATCAACTCGAGCTAACGTTCAAAATCCGCATGTTACTTCCAAGAATTACACTACGGAGGTGGCAATATGTGCGATGGTGTTGGCGATTGCGATGCCTGCACCAACTATTTGCATTTAGATACAATTACTTGCCACTCATACATATGCACAGCACACAGCACATACACTCGTACTGTGTGCACTGTAATTCAGGCGGCGCACAAACAACAACAATATGCCAAATGGCAATATTCGCCCTTGGATGTCAATGCAATAGTTATTTGCACCCCGTTCGTCCGTCCGTCGCCCAGTGTCGACCGGTGGGTCGGTCGTTCTCCGCCGACCGTTAACAGCTTTCAAAATATCCTCATAGAAAAGGTTGCATTATTATCGGATGTATCTGTGTGCGTTTTGTATGTGGGGAGAACGCGCTCTGCACTTGGCTACAACTTAGCATTAGACTTCCCACAGAGAGCAGAAGCAGAGCAGAGCAGAGCTTTTTACGTTTGCCTCTGATAGTTTGCCGCTCGCGCAAATAGTTTCTCACCCGTTGCCCGTACTCGCGTCCTTTCTTTGTTGGTTTGTCGCCAACTCCGACCACCCTCCACCAACCATACCAAATGTGCTATTATGCACTTGATTCGGTCACTGACATGGCAGCCTTGCACCGGCTTTGTTGCACAAAAATCACACAAAAACACACACACATTCACACAAATATACGTTCACAGTTCACACGTTACGTACACGACCGACACACAAAATCAATGGAATGGCGGGGCGGTACAGGAGGCGAATTGTGGGATTATAATTGCCACTGCAAATGCGTGCATCTAACAACTGTGTGTATATTTTATTTATAATTCAAAGCGGACGGCACAGCAGCACTGTCCCAACAAATGCAATTCAGAGTGGCCATAGTTCCATTATTTGCGATTGGGAAATGAAAAGATTTCTTTAACGAAGTTAACAGAGCTTTAGTTTGTTTCTTAACCAAAATAAATCTCTCAAGCCAAAGACAATTGGTTCTAAAACCGAGTATCTCGAGTTTTCAGATTAAAGACAATAATTATTTTTTCGAGAAAAGAGCGACTTTCAAATATGAATAAGGAAATTGTGAAGATTGTGAAGAATTTTGCATATGCAGATACACTTTGTGTATCTTTTTGGAAAGTATGGTATATGTGACATTCAGTTTGTTGTTTGTTAGATAGAAATTAATATCCGGCTGCTTGGTATTATGTCAAAATTTGTTTTTCTTAAGGTTTTGTCCTTCAGATACATTTTTCTTATTCAGAATATCTTGCGTTTTTCATTATAATTTCTCACTTGTTAGAAATCTCTATCAATTGTGCGACATTGCTAGACAACTAAAACTTTAATAGTTTAGATACATTTTCGCTACTTTGTGTACCTTTTGTGGAAAGTGTTGTATCTGTGACAGTCAATTTTTTGTTTCATAGATAAAAATTAATATCCGGCTGCTTAATATTATGTCAAAATTTGTTTTTCTTAAGGTTTTGTCCTTCAGATACATTTTTCTTATTCAGAACATCTTTTTCGCTACTTTGTGTATCTTTTAGAAAAGTATCGTATCTGTGACAGTCAATTTTTTGTTTGTTAGATAGAAATTAATATCCGGCTGCTTGTCAGAATTTATGTCAAAATTTGTTTTTCTTAAGGTTTTGTCCTTCAGATACATTTTTTTTATTCAGAATATCTTGCGTTTTTCATAATAATTTCTCACTTGTTAGAAATCTCTATCAATTGTGCGACATTGCTAGACAAATAAAACTTTGTTGCACGTTGGCAACCCATCAGCTTCTACTTAAAAAGTATCTATCATGTTTAACAACGATAGAAACAAACAACAAAAACAACAACGGATAAAATTTTGTTGTTATTCTGAGTGTGTGTGTGTGTGTATTTTGCTCACTTTAAACTGAACCTCTAGTATCTAGTTGTTAGTCTCTATATATAGCGAGTGGTAATTTGCAAAAATTACAACAAAAAAACCTAAAATCAAAACAAATCTACACACGAACATATATACAATACACATAGATACGTTAGTTTGCAGTCGGGAGCTGCCATGAATCGCTTTCCAATATTAGATGAGCTGCATCACGAGCAATAAACAGATGCAGTTTTTTTTATTTGCTTCGCACAAACATTGCGATTTGAAGCAACAGATTCGCCCAGCCCCGACGCGACGACGCGAGACGTCCCAGATAAGCATCAATCATATCGCCAGTGTGTCATCCTCCTCCGCCTACTGAGCATTGGTTGGGTTGGCTGGGTTGCGTGGCTTAATCCTTTTTCACTGCGAATTGACACGTTGATGAAGATGGATGTTTGCAGGACAATAAATTCATTTGTTCATTTTTCATTACGTCCCTTCCGATTGAGCTGGATGTAGTAGGATAGTAATTGCTAGGAAGGCGGTCAATTTCGATGTTCGATGCAAATGCAGGCTGAGGGGAATTCCAAAAAATGCAAAGGTAAATGTGTAACTTGGAAGCGCGATAAAATAAATTTAGAACAGGTTGTAAGGGATCACAAATTTGTAGTAGTTCTTTTCGATCTTGTTAGAAGTTCTTAATTTACAATCCTCTCAGGGCTTAACAAGCTCCAGTCTAGTGCTAATCGAGAACGAATCGAAGGACTTTGTCTGAACAATGAAGTTCGAAGTCACTTATTTATCATGGTAGTAGTCATTAACAATCACAACCGAATGATTACTCTCTTGCTAAGAAGTAAAATAGAAAGACATTTGATTTGAAGAGAGATCTCTCTATCTTCTTCTTCTTTTCCTATCTCTCCTTTCTCTATATTCTCTCTTTATCTATCTGGCGGAAAAAAGAAGAACTTAGGATAGTATGTAGGACCTTTTTTAAGGTACTATTCATCCACATAATACTTTTGAAATTACTTTGCCCTTATGCCCAATATTCACTCATACAGGTAAAGGTTCATCATATCAAAGGGTATTGAGTTAACATTGGATACGCTCCTAGTGGAATATTTCAATAGAAGACTCTTCGTCTTATCCTCATGCTAGACAGTAGGATTTGTTGGACGATTTTCATAATCCCGGTTAGAGGGTCTTTTGGAATTCTTTTGAGTGTCATTTGGCATCTATTTGGGGTCTTTTGGTGGTCTTTTGTAAGGTCTTTTGGGCTCCTTATCCTGAGAGTCTTTTGGAATTCTTTTGAGGGTCGTTTTGCATTCTTTTGGGGCTCTTTCGGCAATCTTCTGGGAGGTCCTTTGAATTCATTGTCCAGATGGTCTTTTTGCATTATTTTGGGGGTCTTTTGGCATTCCTTTGAAAGGTCCTTTGTGCTTCTTTTCCTGAGGGTCTTTTGGAATGATCTTAAGAGTCGTATGGGGTTCTTTTGAGGTCTTTTGACATACTTTAGGGGGTCCTTTGGGAATCTTTTGCAGGTCTTTTAGGGTTCTCTTTTGGGGTTTTTTAATTTTTGGAGGTCTTTTGGGGATCATTCGAACTTAAAGTGGTGGTGGATGGTGAAGGAAGTCACTGAGTGTAGAGGGTAAGTTGGTGTTGGGTCTCAGAGCACTCTTATTAATCCAGATCCAATATTTTATTGCCCAGTGAACTCAACCATTGTGCTGTGTTATATCGTTTCGTCCAATAAAATGTCACTGTTCGTATTTACTATCTCCTTTCACTCCTCTTATCATTCCAATCGTATCGTATCGTATCGTATCTAATCATGCCAAAGATCTATCCGCTCCGCTCCTTAATTCTTAACTCCCTAACAAATACGATCATATGCTTAGCATCATTGTAAGGCTGAAATTCCCTTGAGTCTGTGAACTAGGTATTTGGGTATTTGGTTATTATATCACAAAATAATCAAAATGTTCCTCAATCCAAAAAGTGCCCTTGCACATAGCCACTTGCATGCTATTGTGCGAGTGCGAAGTTCACATTCATTCCTTCTTTCCTATGAACTAGAAACGCCGGAAAATGTTTAGTTAGCATCATTGTTACTCATAGTTAACCCAAATTTGCCGTTTTGGTATTTGGAAATCGTTATTCGTCACATTGTTGCTGTCACCGCTTAACCATCAACTTTCTTTGTTTATTTCTCTGTCATGTACTATGCACGAGTACTTGACCCAAAAGTCTTGACCAAAAGGAGCACAACTTGCACAAAATGTGCAATTCGATGCACATTCGATTTTCCAAATCATTTGGCCAACATTGGATAGGAAGAGGAGAGAAATAAATTGATTAACAGTTATGCTATTTAGGTTTCGAAAATTGCCAAATAGGTGACGACTGACGACTGACGACTGCAGTGATTGTCGTTGCAGAAAGTGCAGAAAGTGCATTGCATTACCAGGGAGCAGTATATTAAGTTTTCCAGAACGTTTTGGCAAGTTTTGTTTTTGTGTTTAGATTTCTTGACTTTTGGGAGGCCAGCACCGGAACATAACTTGGAGCCACACACAAATTATCCAGTATACCTATCAAAAAACCTAATATAAAAGTCTATGGCAAGTGAGCAAATCTCTTAAGAGACGTGGTTAATACTTGCCAGTTTACAGATGATGTCATAGCCACTACACCTCTTGAGAACGCTGAGATATTAGCAGATAATTTTGCTAATTCTCATAACACGACGTTGGGAAACACCAACCCATATTTTACTGCTGAAATTGAGCCTTCCCGAATGATCATATTCCGACAACAATACTTCTTAGTCTTCAAACTGTCGAAAAAACAGTCACCTTCGATGGATCAAATCAACAACATCTTCAAAGGCAAGTCCATATCGAATTGCAACATCCATTAAATCGAATAGGATCAAAACCAATCCACTGGTATGTGATATTGAGAAAGCTTTTGACTCCGTCTGGCAGTCAGGTTTAATTTCGAAGATGATCGATTACAATTTTCCAAGATGTCTTATATTAAACTTTGTAACTCGTTTCTACGGAATCGGTCATTTGTTGTACCCGCCGAAAGCAAAAAAATCAAGTTCTCGTCTCATTCCCTTTGGGGTTCCTCAAGAGTCAGTACTGAGCCCAGTACTTTACAATATTTTTATGTCTGAGATGCCCTCGCTGCAGAACTGTCAAAGAGCCTTCTTTGCAGATGACATACAAAGCATTCTAACGTCATTACGTGAAGCAATGTTAACATACTCGGATTACTTTATCTTTACTAAGTGGAAAGTTAAACTTAATATTTTAAAAACGTGAAATTCCTGAGGGACCTTTCAGGATCGGAAACGGTTCAATTAGTTGGGAAAATCACGTTAAATATTTAGCCGTTATATAAGATAGATTAGATAAAAACACTTTTTTTGTGTAAAATGAAACAACTAAACTTAGGACATTTTCGTGAATATTTCGACACCAGCGCCACCTACCGGGCCGAAAAAAAAGACTAACCTAACGAAGCAGCAAAAGAACATATGATTTGAATATGACTTTTCTACGTCCAGTGGCTTATGCATGATGACGTAACATATATATGGACAATCATCTTTTTAAAAATATCTCGACATCAGCGCCACCTACCGGCCTAAAAAAAGATATGGTGTAAATATGACATCAATATGTCTAGTGGTTTAGGCGTGATGAGGTAACAAAGATATGAACCAAAGACCAAACCCCAAACCACAATTTCGAAAATATCTCCACTCCAGCGCCACCTACTGGACTAAAACAAACGTATCGGAGCATCAAACGAACAGGTGGTGTGTATATGGCTTCGATACGTCCAGTTATTTAGGCGTTGCGCGATTAGAAGATATACAAAAGTTGACAAGCCGTTATCTCCTAATGTAGGGTAATTTTGTTTGCTAAACACGGCACAGCCAGTCAGCAGCCATTGTGTTGAGGGTTTCGTGTATACCCACCGCTTGCAACTAACTCGTCATCAGCAATGTCACTGTCGAATTCCGCCAAGTTGCAGCGATTGTGCAACATTTAGAATTTGTTTATTTTCGGTGTTGATGTTGTTGTTGTTGTCAATTATTTGTCCATGTAACTTTACTCGCTTTGCAATAATTGTGCAACATATTGTTGCAGAATTTTCCCAGCAACTCATACATGCCCCAGAGGCATAAAGTGAAATGTACAATTTTTGGAGTCACTTAGGTTCCACTTCCAAATATGTAGTTAGCCAAAGATAGAAAAACATACACACCACACACACAAACACTCACACACTTATATACCAATTTACCAATGTCGTCTCGGTGTTTGTGTGTCACTGGGAGAGAGTGCAAAGCGTCCGTCCATACTGCACACCACTTGTCTGTTGATTTTTTTTCTCGGTGCGAGCTTTGTGACCTTGCGAAATTGGCCAATTTATGTGTGCACTGACTCTACTGTGTGTAATAAGTGTGTTATACTTGTATGTATGTATGCCGGACGTACAGCAAGCACATAGATACCAATATGAGCAAGGGAGTTGGTTTTCTTGGTTAAAGTTTGTCTTTTATACGGTAAGAGGGTAGTGCGGTTCAATGAGGTGAGGAAAGGTGCAGACTGCGTGTTTTGTGCGGCAAGTGAGGTGGAAATGGGGGTCAAATTCAGGCCGAATGGTAGCAAATTACCTTAGCTTACTTTGATTAACGAAATCAGGTCATACGAGAAGTTTCATGCGATTCGTCCGCCTAAATGCCTAATATTTTGCTCAATCAGCGAACTAAAAAACCACTGAGCTTTGGTTCAAGAAATTCAACTGCAGGTATAGAAACTCCTGCCTTAGAATCACTCAGAAGATATCTCAGCAAATGTCTTGACGCATTAATGCGAAAATCGATGCAGACAAACGCTAAACTTTTCCTGTTTCTTCCTCTCGATGTTCCTTGGTTTTTTTGGTTTTAAAAAAATGAATTTCTTTTTATCAATGAACGAATAGAACATTGAAGGTGCTGCATGGATGAAATAAAACCACACCCAAGCACTCACACTATCGGTCCATTGAGCTCACTCGCAAAGAATCTCACTATCCCAATCCATTTGTTACCTTTAGATAGCTAAGGATTTAATCGAGGTTCACCGATCGAATTTCTTCGCTTGTTATTACTTTTATCTCTTCTGATAGAGTTCATCCTTATTTTGGAAAAAGCAGAACCAGCTACATAAAATGTGTATACTGGTTTCTTCTTCCTACAGGTAGAACTTACATATTAGGTCCAATATAAGTTCTTAGTTGAACACATGGCTTCCAGTTGAGTTGTGCCCTGTGAGTGTACCAATCATCCTCGAGCAGTTCCTTCTAGAGATTTCTTTTTTTCCTGTTTTGTTTTTGGCATATCACCAAAGTGCATGATAATTCTACAAGTGTTTAAGGAGCTGTTGGAACTGCTCTTGCTTGGTGCTCAAGCCTAACATTGATATTCCGTACCAGTGGAACAAATGTCTTCATGCCCTTAGGAACTTTAGCTATTTTTGCTATTTGTTAATTAAAGTTGTAATTTGCAAATTAATAAAATTATGATGTGTTTTCATTTGCAAAATCCATTACGAACTCTCTAGAAAGCCTTAATTGTGTGACAATATCTTATTTAATAGAAAGAATAGTACTAATAGGATGGTTTTTTACATTTCATTGCATACATTAAGGATTGCATCTTATAATGAACATGGAAACAGTTATTGCATACTTTATGGGTTGAATTCGTTAATATAAACATTGCAACAATTATATAATACATTTCATTGCATACTTTAAAGATTGAATCTTTGACAAAAGTGTTATTATATTTCATTGCATAATTTAAATGTTAAAAATTGTAATTAACACGGCAACAATCATAAGATTTGATTGCATACTTTAGGGGATGAATCTTTTAATAAATTTTGCAACTGTAATTATATTTCATTGCATACTTTAAGGGTTAATTTTTTTTTTTATTGTTGCCATTATTCTTGGCATTCTTGTCAAAAATTCGGACTGCCCACCGATACTCCTCCATCAGAGGAACGCCTGCGCTATTACGTTTTTGGTCGCATTTCATAGGGGCCACAATGTTTGTTGTGGTCTGTATGGGTAGTGGAGTACTGTACCTGAGCACCTGTAATCGTAGGTATGTTTGTTGTGGTGGTCTGTCTGGGTAGTAGAGTACTTAACGTCTTAGGGATTAATTTAGACACCGCCAACAGAGGGCATAATTCCAACGTCCTCTTCGGACACGGATTAGTTATAAGACAATCAACGTCCATCTTTGACAGATGTGCCAGAAATAACTCATTGGTTAGAGCAGGACCTAACAAAAATCCTTGCCGATCTTTGGTTCACGACAACCGGTTGAGAAAAAAAAACATAACAACAATCATAACATTTCATTGCATACTTCAAGGGTTGAATCTTTTAATAAATTTTGCTACAGTTATTATAATTCATTACATACTTTAAGGGTTTAATTATTTTTTTTAATAAACATGACATCAATAATAACATATCATTGCATATATTAAGGGTTGAATCTTTTAATAAATGTTGCAACAGTTATTATATTTCATTGCCTATTTTAAGGGTTACATCTTTTAATAATAAATATTGCAATACTTTTAGGGTTAATGGGATAATGTATAAAATATCAGTCTTAACATTGAATCGTACATTTTAAAATTTGAATCTATATAAATTTGGAAAATTCATAAAAAACTAAAACTGCTTTTTTCATGGGAATTCTGTATGAACCTGCGATTTGAACGATGAATTTGCGTAATTCTCTTTTTAGTTTGGTTATTAGTTGTTTCGTTTTACACATACAGTGTTGTGAAGTAATTTTTGTTGTATTTCTTGATTATAGGGCTATTCTTATTGCCCGTCATAAGCTCAATATATGTACTTTCATCCTCAAAAGAGCGTACTATTTACGCCCAACTTGGGGGAATTTGTTTTTTAAATCCAATGATCGCATACCAAGGCCCTTCAGAACGTTACTCACATATAGACATAGCTTCGATTAACTGCTTCGGATGACACTCTGCTTGTTTAAGGCCTTATTTTCGTTAAACTTTCAATCTGCTAAGGTCATCATTGTTAAGCTAATAGCTAACACAAACACACATTAATCTAAATTGGCCCGGAAACGTCCTGCCGCATTGTTTTGTCGATAAGAACTCAACTTTGGCGCGCAAACGGTCAATTAATCGAAACTTTTCTAATGCTGCTTGAAATGGAAAACAAGGAGCGAGTCTTCTTGTCCTGTTGGGAGAAAAAACGCAACGTTGTGCTGTTACGTCTGCTAAATATTGCTCACCACATCACCTAAAGGAAAGGGAAATGCAAATCATCCACCCACCCTCACCCCCACTATTTGTTGGCGCAAAACGACGATAAAGCCGCTTTTCTGCCCAAATTCAATACAAACGGCTGTCAGCCCTTTCGGTTCCATTCCGTCCCGACGCGACGCGACGCCTTCCACCATGTCTAGTAGCACTTTCCCAACCCAGCTCAACTCTATTGTTGTAAACAAATTCGTTTATGTTTTGGTAAACTTTTTTATTTCTTCTGCTCATTTGTTTGTGCGTTTGTCTGTCCGCCGGGCTCTGTGCACGGCATTTGTTTTGTTTTTTGCTATTAATGGCCCTGAGGTTATGCCGTACCGCTCCGCTCTGCACCTCTTATCATCATCATCATCAGAGCATAGCTGAGTATAACAAAGCAGAGCAGTACCCATTTCCTCTAAGTTTAACACAGGGACAGTGAGGAATAGGGAGGGAGAGAGAGAGAGAGGGAGAGGGAGAGAGAGAGGTAAGGTACGGGCAAGGTAAAAGCTCTCTTGCCATTTTCAGTGTATCTTCATCAGTGCAAACGTTCGTGTATCGCAATGTGCAAACCTCAGTTCAGTTCACGTACGACGGCATTTATCATGGCAGGTCTTCAACCTTTCACCTACTTTCTTCGTCGTCGTCGTCGTCGTCGTCGTCAACGTTGTCAGCGGTCTTTATTATTATAGCCGCCGCTCTGCCTACTGCCCTCTGCGCCATAGCAATGTCGATAGATAGCTTCAATTGTCAGTCAGTTTCAGTTTATAATCCAATCGACATTTTGGCGGTTGTTTGTTCGGCGAACACATTTCTGTAGGGTAGGGTCGTTATTCCCGTCACACACAACACACATCATCAGCGGCAATTGGATTCATGTTTGTGGGAGATAAGGTTAATAGTCAAAGCCAATCTGAAGAGGGTGGTAATCGGGAAGAACTTCTCAGTTGAAGTAGGAGGTTGTCATTAGTCGATGTTTTCTTTCTCTATTGCAATTATATTTCTTTTTCTACCGAAAAGCTGCAGCAATATTACCCTGTAGTAATCAAAAGCACCCTTTATAAGAATGCTTCTTTTTGGTTCACCTACCGCAGCATGAACCAAATAATTCCGCAGTCATCGTCTATACGCGATGGGTGGCGTGAATTTTCATAAACATTTCCGGGTTTTTTATGTTTCACTGCATTTTCCGGAATTCATTTGACTTCAACCCCCCCTCCAACCCCAACTAACGCACACCGAGCGTAGTTTTCTCTTCACGAAAAATGTTTATGCGAGTAAGGTGCTCATCTAGGTATGCTGTGAACATTTCATCGAATCATGACTTCTGTTGAAAAGAAAAAAGGGGAGCACTGCAATGTCTATGAGTATGAAAAGTCATTAAATGAAAAACGTATCTCCTTCTTGTGAACACGAAGTTTATTTGCATTTAGAGTTGAATGGGAAAGATATAAGATACACTGTACAAGTATTTTTGTGAATTTTTTACTTTCAGGACTTTTTTATAAATTACGGTTATACTTGATTTGTTTGTTAAAAAAAATTGAGTGCGTGTAAACTTTAAGCGCGGTTGAAGTGAAACTTCTTCGATATTGAGATAAATAAACAACCTTTACCTTTCTCCATATCTCCTATTGTTGTATATGAAAGTAATGCCCGTTTAAAAAAAAAGTGGGTGAGTCCACGAATCATGTACGCGCGTTAGAAGTTATACTTCTTTGGCGTGATTCAAAGACTAAAGTTTAATATGCACGCAAAAAATCCATACTAAAGGAATAATGAGAGAAGTTGAGTTGGTTGAGTTGAATTCGCAACAAAATGACACCATTGGATAATATAAAACATAGAAATATGTATCAGACTATTATATTTTTTAAAAATATGTAAAAAAAAAACACCCAAAAGGTTTCCAGACGACCCCCAAAAGAACCCGAAAGGACTTCTCAGAAGACTCTCAAAATACCTCTCAAAAAACCACCAAAAGACCATTAAAAGACCATCAAATATCCTCAAATATCCTCAAAACACCCTAAAAAAAACCTCTAAAACACTCCAAAAAGACCTTGCGAAAGACCTCCCAAAAGACCCCAAAAATATTCCAAAAAGACTCCTTAAAGACCCTCCAAAGATCCCGAAAAGACCACCAGAATACTCAAAAAAGCTCACAAAAGACCTTTAAAAGACTGCCACCAAAAGATCATCAAAATACTCCGAAAAGACCTCAAAAACACTCCCAAAAGACCTTTAAAAGAGCCAACAAAAGACAATCAAAATACTCCGGAAAGACCTCAAAAACACTCCCAAAAAGCCCCCCCCCCCCATAAACACTCCCAAAAGACTCACCGTAAGAACCCCAAAAGACTCCCAAAAGACCCTCAAAAGACTCCCAAAGTACCAGCAAAGACCTCCAAAAGGACCCCAAAAAACTTCTTAAACACCCAAAAGATCGCAAAATGCCTTTAAAAGGACCTCAAAAACATACTAAAAAGATCTCAAAAACCCACAAAGAATTGCCAAAGTACCACCAAAAAACCTCACTTCCAAAAGACTCCATTGCATTCAATTACACAAAATCACTCCTACACCATGTCTAAAAGTATGCCTTCTTCTTCTTCGCGCTGCGCTTCTATCAACTGTGATTCATGTTGAAAAGCTTTTAGTGGTTTGTGTACTGGATATTGTCTTGGATAACAGCACTGTGTAGCAACAGTGGAAAAATTAAATCATCATGTTGCGCTTTCGTAACGCTCTCAGTGTTACCCTCTACGCAACGCACCTAAAGAAGTATAACTTCAAAAATTAATAATATCTTTCAAAAGACCCACAAAAGATTATCAAAAGAATTACAAAAGACCCTTAAAAAAATCAACCAAAATCACCAAAAGACATCCAAAAGACCGCCCAAAAGACATCCATAAGACTGAAAGACCCAAAAAAGACCCCCAAAAGACTCCAAAAGGTTCCCATCACCAACATAAGAGCCCAAAAAGACCCCCAAAAGATCCCGAGCCAGACCAGTGCAGTCCAAGGTCTAGCTTCTCGCGACCATTCGTGTTGTGTGTGTTATATTTTTGCACACAAATGGAAGAGACCTTTAATTTAATTTAATGCTTAAAGTATTTGACAGTCCATATGGAACATACATACATAAAGGATTTTTCAATAAGGACATAACAATTTTGTGTTCAAATAAAAACGCATCCTTAAACTTTTTTATGATCCGTTAATGTCAGTCAAGGTTTATGTTTTTCGAACAAAGATAATAGATCATTTATATAAATAATGAATAAGGCGGGACCCAGCTTGGAACCCTGTGGAACTCCATATAGAAATTCTTTTATAATCGCCTTGGTGATCGATTTGCACTCTGATATGTCTTTTGGTTATGAGCGCCGTATTTGTGTGTATCAGTTGTTTTGCAAATTTGTTAGTTACAAATTTGTTGTAGTTCTTTGTAACTTTTATCTATGACAGGCTTTTTGCCCAATATCGCATTAACCGCCTCTTCCACAAACGACCTCTGGAGGAGAAATATCCTGTCTTACGAGCTTAGATTGTTGACAAGAGACAGAAATAGCCAGAAATCTAAGGCTCCTGAATAATAAATCTATCATCAACAAACGGCTCAGTGCATTGAAGTTCCGCCTGTCTAACGCACTAGCGGTCTATCTTGCGGTAAAAACAACAACGCTCTCTTATCTTCTGATAGTCACGAGCTGATTCCGACAAAAAAAATTAAAGTATGCCAAACAATTAAAGAAATCCTCCCCCTCTGTGCGACCGTCCGACCATCCTACTGTCTACTGCCTTTTCGTCGATGTTTACTCGCAGCTGATACCTACCTACCTACCTACAATAAAAAAGTTAACCTAATTTGTTGCGTTCTTATTTGTATTTGCGTTGCGTTAGTCACACACGCACATGTATCTAAATGTGTGCGCATTTGTTTTTGTATCTTCAAATCACAATCTTGACACTTGACATTCGTTTGTGTGTTGTAGGTTCGCGTGCGTTTCTTTGAGTGTAGATTACTCGGAAATGCGCAACACATTGATGGTTGGCGTTGGGACAGGGGGGCAGTTGAGTTGGGGATCGCTTCGAATGCGTTCTGATGATAAAGCGACAACCCACCGGCGCGTAAACAGTCGCAGTAGTTTCTTTGAGGATCGTTTTTATCTTCTTATGATGCACCCAATTCTTGTTCCAAGAAAATCCTTGACATTGTTCGTCTAAAATTGGATTGAGTTTTGAGCGAAGCCAAAATAGATTTCTCGTGTGTGACAACTGGTCTTAAACTATCAGAGCAGTCCGTCGAGATAAGACAAAGCCTCGTGTGACTCATACGGTCATACACATACCAGCTATTCCTAAGACCGATCGAGATCTGGGGATTTAATTGCAAGAACTGCACAAGCGACGTGCCAAGAGATACAATCGACCGAAATAATTGAATAAATGAAAGTGAAAACCTGCATTGGGAATGTCGGGCCATACATCTGTAGCCGTATATGCACAGATACTATATGAAATTTGCTTTTGCGTAAATGTGCGTTGTCCGAGTCAGAGTCAAAGTCCCGATTGATTAGATTACATAACAACAACAACAATAACAACGGCAACAACAGCAACAACCAAAATTGACTCGCTCTCTTGTGGGGGGTCTGTGAATGTCTCACTGACGGAATGACGGACTTAGATATGCGCGGCGTTTGCATAAAACGTTTGCAACATGACACGACTGCAAATTGGCTTTCGTGTCGACGCAACTGACGTTTCAGATTGAAAAACCAGAAATGTTTGATGGAAAAAACACAACCACACCAAAAAAAACTCAATTTGAAAATCAAAACAAAAAACTAATGGCAAGGGTAAGCAGATAAGTGACTCAAAGGACGGACTTAAAGCGGTTGCCAGTCGTACTCGGAGCGCGGGCCCTGGCCATTAACTAAACGCTGGACTAATAGCCTTTGCACTTCTCTGACGACGGAGAGGGGAAGGAAGGGACATTTTGAACGTACAAGTTGACATTCGCACCTTTTTCAAATTGCGTACGAGCTGATATGTTTGACACATCATTGGCAGACATAAGTTTGGTGCAGCAGTCTGATGGCGTTTTAACTAAAAGCCAAGCCTAGCAACTTTTTCTGCTTTTAACCAAATGCATACATGAATGATTTTGGAGTTACTTTGTTTTTTTTTTCATAACAACATTGAGAATTGATACAAACTCCTTTGAGTAAAGCGGGATCCAGTCGTTCCATAAGAAGACTTGACAAAGTTTACAAATTTTTGAAAGAATAATCATTTGCGTTCATTTACAAGTCTCACATAGGAAGTGAGAATTGTCATATGTCGTTTAACCCTCTACTGCTCACGGAATCACGAAAAGTCTGGTGTAATTCATAGCCAATCACTTCTAATATATATTGCTTGGATGACGCTCTCCAGTCACCCAGGGTTCCGTCTCCTCTTCTTCCTTCGTTACAAATTAAAAAGATCGTAATGAACTAAAAACAAGAGCGGAAGGAACACGGTGTGAAATTCGCCTTTCCAAAGTGAAAACGTTCGAACGGGTGGAACGTGGCCAGAACTAGACTATAATTTTTTTTTTATCAAATCAAAGCGTGAGTCTATCAGGAAGAAGTCCCTACAATAACAGCGGAATTCACTTTTGTTTTACTTGGATTTTTCTAACCAATATCGTCTCTTATTTACTTTATATCTATAACCGTCTGGAAAGTATATTATTACGAGCGAAAAATAAAGTAATAATGGTTTACATATATTCTCAGTGTACTAACTTCTATATGTTCTTAACACTGGGTTTCTTTGGCACGATATTGGATAAGAAATGTCTCCTATAATTTTATATCCTAAAAAAAAGTTTCTTGTTGGTTTTGATGTGTACATGGGATTCGAACACATCACCCAGCGATTTGTCGGCGGTGGTGCTAGTCAATAGTGCTACTTTCGGACATGAGTTATGCATTGCAAATTTAATTGCAAGCTATATTCTTATAATGAACAGAACATGTATATTTCCACAGTGCTAAGGCACACTCTTCTTTGTTAAAGAAGAAGTAAGTCGTATTTTAAAAATGCGTTAATTCTATAGCGCTTTCAAGTTATGCCTATATGTACCGACGGTCCAAAATTTTGATATTGACTTTTTGTTTTGTTTTTTTTTTTCGTCAGAAGTACATTAATTTGCTGTACGCATAAAGAGAATTCATTATAATTACTTTTTTCAAGAAGAGAATTGCATTGCAGAAATTATTACAAAACTTAAAGGCAGCCTGGTGGGAATCGGGTTATATGGACACCGCTAGAATGAACATTAATATCTTTTTGATCATTTCGACCAATTCAATGCCTAGGTCAAACTATGCACCAGTTATAAGTCCACACCACCCTCAGCTTTCAATGACAGTGTCAGTTTCAAGTTAGATACAAACAAAAATTGCAACAAAGCGACAAAACTGCAATGCTTCAAAATTTTCATTTGAGTTGTGGTTAATGGTAACCTAGAGTTTAGAAAAAGCTACAAGTCAGATTCTTAATATCAAAACACTAAAACAAAAAGCTTCAAATTCCCAGCACTACAAAGCTACAAAACTACAATCATCCAAAATCTTCCTTCGAATTGTGGAAAATCGTAACTTAGAGCTTAGATATGGCTGCAAGCCACTAAAACACAAAGCCTCAAATTCTCAGTACTACAAAGCAACAAAGCTTCAAAACTACAATCCTTGATAATCTTTACTTGATTTATGGAAAATCGTAACCTAGAATTTAGAAAGCTGCAAGATGCAAGAGATTCTTAATACCAAAACACTATAGCACAAAGCCTCAAACTCCCAGAAGTTCAAAACTACAAAACTACAATCTGCCATAATCTTCATTTGAGTTGTTTAGAAAGAGCTGCAAACCAGATTCGTAATACCAAAGCGCTATAACACAAACTCCCATAACTACAAAGCTACAAAACTACAATTCTCCATAATCTTCATTTGAGTTGTGTAAAATCGTAACCTAGAGTTTAGAAAGGGCTGCAAGTCAGATTCTTAATACCAAAGCGCTATAACACAAAGATTCAAACTCCCAGAAATACAAAGCTACAAAACTACAATTCTCCATAATCTAGAGTTGAGAAAGGGCTGCAGGCTGGATTCTTTACACCAAAATACTAAAACACAAAGCTTCAAATTCCCAGAACTACAATGCAACAAAGCTACAAAACTACAATTCTCCAAAATCTTCATTTGAGTTGTAAAAAGTGTTATCTAGAGTCAAGAAAGAGCTGCAAGCCAGATTCCTAATACTAAAACACTAAAATACAAAGCTTCAAATTCCCAGAACTACAAAGCAACAAAGCTCCAAAACTACAATTCTCTCAAATCTTCATTTGAGTTGTAGAAAGTGTTATCTAGAGTCAAGAAAGAGCTGCAAGCTGGATTCTTAATACCAAAACACTAAAACACAAAGCTTCAAATTCCCAAAACTGCAACGCAACAAAGCTTCAAAACTACAATTCCCCAAAATTTACATTTGAGTTTTAGAAAATCGTTATCTAAAGTTGAGAAAGGTATATATTTTTAATACCAAAACACTAAAACACAAAGCTTGAAATTACCAGGACTACAAAGCTACAAATCAAAATAGAAAATAAGCTCGTAACTATAGCATCTCCCCAAACACCTAAGTACTTATAGTTTTTGCTTTGTCTTTATCTGTGACTTGTCTGTTCCAACTTCTAAAACAAACTAAACGTTTGTCAGATTTTAAAAAACAACAACAACAACAAGATCAACAGTACAGGAGGTCAGTCGAGTAAATTATGATTGATTCTCAGAGAAGAGCTGATTAGTTATCCGTTATTTGACCGTCAAACCGGCGTCAACTTTTTGTATCTGCGGGAACGCGTAACAACACACTGGATGGGTACTTTCGAATTCTTCGGTACAAGTATCTCATTAATAATCGATCATTCGACTTCAGGTCACAAAAACTCATTGACACTGATTACAGTGGGATGGTCGTAGTGCTCTCAGCCCTGCGGCTAAATTAGGGTTTGTTAGTAGGTTCTTGGTTGGAACAGGTTCCTAATCACAAAATTAGTAAAAAACAACAACTGATGCACTACATTAACAAAACCCAAAAATAAACAAAGATTCTTAGAACAATAAGCGATAGACAACAGTCAGATAGCAGGCTATCTAGATGGAATGTTCTTTATCTATATACAAGCATATCGGCACTCGTCATATGTAACACAACATAAGGGGTTTTTTTGTTGTTTATTTGTTTGTGAGGAGGAAGAGGCAAATTTTTAGCGGCATCGGAAGTAAAACGGGATTGTATTCGATGGCTAAACATTCGCCCTCTGCCCCAACACGTTGAGGGGGCGTAAGCCAAACAACCAAACAACCAAAACATGAAACAACAAAAATGGAAATTAAATCATCATCCATCCATACGACGCTCGTTACACGTACATAGATACGAGGCAAGTGAAAGTTTTGTTCATTCTGCGGTCGATAGTCGATAGCACGCTCGCTCCCTCCGCTCTGCTTTTTATTATTTTGCTATTTGTAGGGTGTTGTTGGGGAAGGGTCAGCAGGGGATTAGGGGGCAACCAATCCAAATGTTAGTCTGTTTGTCTGTCTGTTTGCTCGATCTGTTGATCTTCGTTTGCTCGCTAATAAGCAACCAACTAACTAACAACAACGGAGCCAGCCGAGGCGGAAGGTACATCTATGTACTTAACGGTTTAACATAACACACAGATACGAACACACACTTACTCACTACGTCAGATAGCAACAAAAAAAACTACCAATTGTTGGCGGAATGATGATGAGTGAACGTTGTGTTGTGCGTTTTGTGCGAGTTGGCAAATACGGAAAACGAAACAACAACAAAATTTTCCATTTTCTAGCGAGCAAATAAAAAGACAATAGATGGAAGCACAATCAAAAGAAATGCACGGAGCACACCTTTGAATGTTCCACTCACAGAGTGCGGGTTTGCGCAGCTAAGGGAGGATAACGATGTTTATGATGATGATGATGATGATGATGATGTAGTGATGATGACATTCCAAATAAGAGATTAGGAAAAAAATGTTATTTTTACATTTCGTTTCGTTTCGTATATCTACTGCTCGTAATGTTTGTAAGTTTGTCCGTACACACACACACAAGCGACAGACCCAAATCCAGTTCAAAAGTTGATTGAACTTTCGAAGGTTTTTAGAAAAAATGTTGGGTTAGTGTAAGGGTAATAGCGCTTTCGATTTGCTGGGTATAGTTAAGGTTTGATGTCCAATTTCTACAGCATTAGCATTCTCTGGTTTTCGTTGAGAACGCTGTCGAAATGGGACACCAAACCTACACTGTACCCAGCAAATCGAAAGCGCTGTAAGTTAGCCAAAGACCTAAAGGGTTTTCCAATAAGGACATAACAATTTTGTATTTAAATAAGGCACAGACACAGATATCGGGCTGAAACATGTGTTGGTCTATATTCCAGTCATATTTGGAGAAGTGAAAATGGTCTTCATTCCAAAAGCAGGTACGTTCCATTGAAAACTCCCTTCATCACAAGGAATACTCAATGGTGGTTTTCTTGGACATCGAAGGCGACTTTGGGGGTGAACGACTCACTGGGTGAACTGATTGATCTTCTACTTACAAGTAGGATCATAAATTCAAGACTTGGTTTGTCGTCTGCCAAAAGATTTGTCAGCAGAGGCACCCCGCAAGGAGGTGACCTGTCACCACTTCTTTGGAACCTGGCGGTGAATGAGCTGCTGAGGGGGGAGGGTTGCGGAGTGATCGCCTATGCGGACGACGTTGTCATAGCCGTCTCAGGGAAGCACCCACACACCTTGAAGAACCTTCTACAGAATGATCTAAATAAGCTAATAAGCTGGGCAGATCATTGTGGTCTATGGGTGAACCCCCAAAAAAACCGAACTTGTCCTCTTTACGAGGAAGTACAAAATCCCACTAGTCATCCCTCCGTCCATCAAGGGTACAAGCTTGACTCTCTCCGATAAGGCCAAATATCTTGGTCTTATTCTGGAAAGGAAGCTGAGATGGAAAGTCCGTGAAGCAACAGTGGCACTCTTCTCAAGCGAAAAAGTCATAGGAAGTAAATGGGGTCTCCAACCGCATATCACTCAGTAGTCAAACCTATTCTGCTATACGCTATGGCTGTTTGGTGGACTGCATTAGATAAAGCGCTCAATCGCGAAAACTATCCTGAATTCAGTCAGGACTCCACTTGTCAAATTAGACTACACCATTCCGCAGCTCCACTTCACCAAAAACTTTCAGGCTACCATCCCGTCTGGTCTTCAGGTCTTCTTGGGAGATAGGTATCTACTTGGAAAATGAAGGAATTCACTTCTACACAGACTGGTCGGAAACTGATGAAGGGGTAGGCGGAGGTGTCTTTTCAAAAAGACTAAATCTAAGTCTCTCTTTCCGTCTGCCTGATCACTGTAGTGTTTTCCAAGCGGAAATCATGGCTATTAAGGAAGCCTTGTCTTGGCTGAAGACTAATGTCATATCTGTTAAGGATATCCTCATTTTCTCGGATAGCCAGGCTGCGCTATGTCGTGGAGTCTAAAAGGAGTCTAAGTGATGGTATATATGAAGTGCTGGAAGGAGTCTATTCAACTCAACCCCATACAGTGCGGAAACAAACTTTTGAGGACTTCTTGGAAAAATCGAAAACGTTTTAATAATCCGGGAGGAGAACAAGTCTGTTCATCTGTCCGTCTGTCCTCCCCCGAGGGGACCACTGTATCTTACTTTCCGATAGGTTTGATACTTGGTTACACTCGGAAGATAACAGTTGCAAGGCTGCTAGTACTTAGAATGTCTAGAACGGGCACTGTAGCAGCCTTACAGTACAACTGCAGGACCGTACGTGCCTGGGAGAGTTTCTATCCTGGGCGGCCTAGGATAGAGTCTCATCCTAGTGGCAAATGATTGGGTTCAAAGCTCCGGACGATGTGCTGCCAAGGTTTTAGTGTACCTACGCCAAAGTACGCTGAGTTCCTTGATGTCAGATCTCACTAAGGTCGCGTTGGTACTACGGGAGTTGGCTATACCCACAGATAAGGTTGATCTCCTTGGAGGTTAGCTGAGTGTGGGCCAACTTTTGGTTGAGGGACCCAGCGGGTAGAGCGCTAGCATGGTAACATCAGTGGAAGGCCTGGTGTTACCAAAATCTTTGGTACATCAGAGACCGACCTGATGTTACCGGTGCGATGATGCGTTCTCTGCGGAGTTGCATATCTCAACCGGTTGTCGAAAACCAAAGATCGGAAAGGATTTTGGTAGGTCCTGCTCTGACCATTGAGTTAATACTGGCACATCAGTCCATCATGATGGACGTTGATTGTCGTATAACAAATCTGCGTCCGAAGAGGACCGTGGAATTATGCCCTTAGTTGGCGGTGTTTACGTTATTCCAAGACATATCTATGTCCGTCTGTCCTGTCCGTATTCCCATCTGCTAGTCTGCCCGCTGGAACACGTAAACAACATTTCAGTACAGGAAGTGCTCCTGGTAATGTTGCCTAAAACGAACGATTGCCTGATTTATTACAACAAGACATTTTATGTTTCCTTCTTCCGGAAGTCAAATGTACACAACGCGCCGCCATACCAAACGATCACTTTCTCCTTTCATTCTGTGGGCATCCATTGCCACAGCCCCCAGTCCCACAGCCGACGCTGTAGTTAACCTCAACTGAACACAAATGAAAGTTGATTGCTATCCTCCTACCTAGGATTGCCACGCGAAGAGGACAAAGGTGTTATTCCTGTTTGGAGCAGCAACATTAGGTAGGAACCAAAACAACAACAACTGCTGAACACAACAAAGGAAAGGAATTCAAGTACATAGTACATGGGGCATGTGGCAAAGTCGCGGCTCTAATCTATTGCGTTAAATAGCAACGAACGAACGGAACGGAACGGAGCACATGCAAGGCATGGCATAGCAGGCTGCTTCGCTTAAAAGTCAAACAGTTCAATTGGAGTAAGTACTCGGCTCTATTAATAGCGCATGTATTTGTATGTGTGTGCGCAATAGACGGATCGAAGTTCCTACAACGAGTAGTAGGAGTATACGGTACACACCTAGCAGCACATCGCTCAACGTCGTCTACCCATCATACATAAGAGTCGATCGGTCGATGGGGTATTGCAGTGGATTGGAGCAGAAAGGGAACTTCGATACTCTGACTTTTAGTTTGGCACTTTTTTATAATTGGCCCAGCCAAGAGCCAACTCCAACGTCAGCACCACCCATCAAGTTGTCGGTGCAGTATACAATCGCTTCTGCCGCCCATTGCCAGTGAGAATGAGCGATGAAGAAGCCCCTGTATCCACGCTGTGCCGACCGACCGACCGACCACCTAAAGCTAAAAAAAGAACTAAAGAGCTTTAACCTAGATTAAGGTCATTTTCAACCCAAAGGGTTAATGTGCGCTTTTCATGTGCTTGTGTGCGTGCGCATTTATACCAAGTTGTTCGTTGCAGAGTTGCCAATGTGCTAATGTGTGAATTGTATTTCGAAGTTGCACGATTTTTTTTTATTATACATAAACTTACTCCCTGAATGAATGACTAACGCCACGGCAATGAGGTTTGCTATATATACACTCTCTTAAAATTAAAATAAAAATAAAAATCGAAGGAATGTAATTTTCAAGATATCACATTCCTCGCGTTTGTAGCCGCTTTCAATTTATTTTCTCAGAATTCACCCTCATTCTCATTGAAGGGTGATGGCTGGATGAAAAACATTAATTCAGTGATTTGCGACTGTGAGCTGGATTACATTTCAACGGATTACAAAGGTGGCTATAATTCTAATCCTATAAATTGCCAAAATAGAATTATCTGCAAAACTAATCGCATTAAAGGACGCCAACCTCCTGACGCCATCCTCCTGTATCGACCACATCAACACCATGTGGATAATTATTGAACAGTGCGTTGAATTCCGGTCACCACTACACCTGCTGTTCATCATTGAGAAGGCGTTTGACAGGGTCAACAGACACAGTTTATCTGGCTCGCCTTGCGCAGGAGAGGTATACCCGATAAACTAATAGCTATTATTAAAGCAACCTATGATAGCTCTAAATGTCATGTGCTTCACAGAGGAAAGCTGTCAGAGGAATTCGATATACTAAGTGGGGTACGGAAAGGTTGCATTCTATCGCCGATGCTTTTTTTGTTGGTGATTAGCGATGTACTTCGCGCAGCTTTATCTACTGGAAAGGGAGGAATTCGTTGGACTCAAACATCTGAACTACGCTGACGACGTTTGTTTACTCTCACACAGGATTATGGAGCTGCACCAAATGACAGCAAATGTGGAAAGGGAGGCAAATGTTGCGGGTTTAAAGATTAATGCTGCAGAAAACCAAAATCACCATCAATTAGTGTCAAACTCAGTAACTAAAGTTAAGATTGCAGGACAACCGGTAGAGAGAGTAGAGAGTTTCCAATATCTTGGGAGTATTGTATCGACCGAAAGTGTAACCAAATAGGACATTTTAAGATAATAGTAACCATTTAATTCACAAAATTCGTAACAATTTTTTTTCGGAATTTTTTTCTATGATGAAAAAACGACCCACGATCTAATCTATTCTGCTAGGCGAGTAACTACACACACCCGTTTATCTATATTTAGTTGTAATTCAGTCTAAAGACTTATTTATCTTAGAAGCCTAATAGTATGCAACATGAAATGTAGATTTTTCATTCATAAGCGATAGGTCATTTAGTAATAAGCGATTTCTGAAATAGACTGAAAAAACCACAATTTACTTTGCAAACGTTTAGGCTTAAAAAATCGATAGCGATGCGCAGATTGAGTATTTTTTTCAGTTTCCTCACCACCCCTATGAATAAAAAAAATTACGCCAGCAAGCCGAGCGCTAAGCAATTGTTTAAAAACAAGTCCCATCACATTTTGACTGGTAGAAGCCGAGATATACGACACGACAAACAAACAAATAAACGTACAAGCGTACATCCGAACATCCGTACAAACATACAAATGTAAATACGTTCGCTGAAAAATTTTTATGTCCTCTGGATATAAGCTTCGCAAAAACTCGAAAAACTGTCCAAGTAAACTGCCACTTCCAGTTGGCCAATTTCCGCCAAAATTAATTGGGACTTCCCAATTTATGTAAAAAGCTTAAATATGGATTTTAATCGCCAAGAATTTAGCTGTTTGGGCTGTAGAATGTGCACAGACAGACAGACAGACAGGGATTTTTTTCGCCTTTTATTTATTTATTTATTTATTTATTTATTTATTTAACCATTCATTCTTTGTGCATTTAAGAGTCAATCTTTTTGTTATACACAAGTTATTTTACAATGTATCGTTTAACCATTTGAAAATTAATCATTACATTATACTTAAAGCTAAATTAAAAAACTAAAAAATTAAAAAAAAAAAAATAAAGAAAAAAAAGAAAATAAAAAATTAATAAAACCATGAAAGTGTGGTGAAATAAGAAATTACAAAAAATAAGATAACAATAAAAATTTAAGTTAAGATTAAATTATGAAAATAGGAAAAAAAAAATAAATAAAAAGATAAAGAGAAGATTTAGGAGTTCAAAAGATAACGTCAGTGACCCTCGGCATAAAACTGAAAAACTTTTAACTTAAAGGTGTTCGTGTTTCTTGTTTGTCTAATATCAGGGGGTAAAAGATTCCAAAGTTTAGATGAATAAACGAAGAACTGACGAGAGGTGACCAGATATTTATGTCTCGGTGTTATTAATTGCTGCGTTCTCTGACTTCTAGCAAAGTTGAATTTTTCAAATAGATATTTAGGCTCTTTAGTGGTAATTATTTTATTTAATGTTGCAATAGTTTTATACTTAAATAAACTCATTAAAGAAGAACCAGCAATCTGCTTGGAAAACTCTGAAATATGCACGTGTCGGCTAACATTGAAGATATATCTTGCACAACTGTTATAAGCAACAGTGATACGTCTCATTGAGCCACTATCAATGCATGAAAAAATCTCACATCCATATAGCATAATAGGTAAAATGAATGATTTCACAAGCTTCAATTTAACGTGCTGCGGAAGATATTTTGCAGTGGGACTTAGGCCGCGAAGAGCACCGTAAACTTTTGACACTATTTTATTAATGTGGACATTCCAGCTGAAGGTTTCACTAAAGTAAATTCCTAGATTTTTAAAATTTGATACAGTTTCCACTGGTAAGCCATTAAGATACAGCATTGGATAATTTTCTTTGGTTTTACTTCTATTAATTATTAGCGCCTTAGTTTTTCTCGGATTGAGGCTAAGCTTATTTTCTTCCGACCAAAGAAGTACTTGACTTAGTACATGATTAATTTTGCTAAAGGCAAGAGTTTTGTGACTATTAGGAAAGAGAGTATATAGCTGCACATCATCCGCGTATATGTGATACTTAGACGTTATGTGGCCTCCTATGTCGTTTATGAAACATGTGAATAATAGCGGACCAAGTATAGAACCTTGTGGTACACCCAACGGAACTTTTAGTTTAGATGAACATTCATTATTGTTAATAACATATTGCGACCGATTAAAGAGATATGATAATAGAAGGTTACATAAAGAATTTCCAAAAATAAATTTTTCTTTAAGTTTCTTGACTAATAAGCAATGATTGACAGAGTCGAAAGCCTTGGAAAAGTCAAGAAAAACAATTAGTCCTGACATGTCACTATCCAAACCAGCACGTATATCGTCACAAACCTTTAGGAGAGCCGTAGTGCAACTGTGTTTCTCCCGAAAACCAGACTGGTATTCAGTAAGTAGCTTTTTACTAATAAGAAAATTTTTTATTTGGTTGCTTACAATCGCTTCAAAAACTTTGCTTAAAAATGGTAGTATTGCTATAGGACGATATTCTGTTCCATTGGATGTTGACACTTTAGGTAAAGGTATAACTTTTGCGGTCTTCCAGCCTTCGGGAAAAGTTGAGGTTGTAATAATGGTATTGGATATATGTGTGATATGATGTAGTATGGCGGGAAGAAGGACTTTGACGAAATCAGGATGGATATTGTCGGAACCAACCGCTTTTGATTTTATTTTTAATATTGATAGACCTACATATATTTCATCTAAGCCTGAAAGTGAAAGCGATCCTGTGAGGTCAGTTCTAATTTCCGATTCATTAAATGAACTTGTTGTTAATGAGGGAGGTTGAATAAACTTGGCATTCAATTCATTTAGGTTCATATCGATTGGCAGAGACTGTTTACCTAGTCCAACTTGACGAACATTTTTCCAAAACTTGGAACTAGAATCGCAGGTCGAAAATTTATTCTGATAGAAAGTCTGCTTGTTTCTACGAATAAGAGATGTCACAGCATTGCGTGTTAATTTAAATTCATTGTGAATTGCAGAACACCTGTATCTTCTCCATCTTGCATATAAAATATCACGCTGTTTGATGAGATCGATTACTTCTTGTGTAAACCAAGGTAAAGTTCTCCTTTTAGATTGACTTATCCTAACAGGCACATGTTTATTGAAAAGATACAGAATATTTTCATTAAAGAAAATGACTCAGAAGATACGGAAATTGGTTAATCCGCCAAAAACCCCAAGTTCGAAAATGTTTTTGATTACTATAAAAATAAAGAAAAACTGCTACTTTCATGAAAGTACCCTTCACCTAAAAATTCATAAGAAAATTTATCACAATGTTTACATCGCATTCTGGCAACTCTATACTTTAGGTACGATGACAAAGAACAAGGACATAAATTACGAACTACAGAACGACACAAAAAATAGCTTTTTATTATAAAAAGAAATAAAGAGGCCGGTCTAAAAAACATAGCCAAACACAAAATTAATAAAACAGAGACAGGTCTGAAAGCTATTAATTAAACAAAAGAGGGTGAAACCCAACGGACAGTTTCTAATCAGGCGTTTCCTTATCACTGATTTCTTCTCTGTGATAAGACGTGTAGCTACGTCAGATAAACAGATAAAGTGGATGAGGAGAAGAAGAAGGAGGTGCTATAAAGACAGCTTATTTACCATTCTGTATGTGAAGCTTGCAGTATATAATTCAAACAAGTGATACAGGGTCTTTTTTAAGAGACGGAAGGTAATAAATAAATTTGCCCTCTTCAATTAAGCTGGCCCTATACACTCAACTGCACTTGCTTTTTTCCTCGTTGATCTAAAAGTTGTGGTTCGTTTATTTTTGTACAAACAAGTCCATACTTAATTTTGTATCGGGCAACGAAAATCAAAAAAAAAATTCAAAAACCAATTATTTAATCCATTGACAGTTTAATAATGTGGTTGGTAGGTAAATTAAGACGTATGCCTGAAAATTGGTCCTACGAAGGCCTGTTAACAAAGTTGGTGTTAAAGTTGGTGAAAATGGACTTCAAAGAAGTCGAAAAAGGACCAAACTTTTCCATGCATCACACGCGACGCGCGATACTCGTCATAAATTACGCCATCACAAGGCGAGCACTAGGCAATTGTTTTAAAACAAGTCCCATTCGATTCTGATAGAAGTCGAGTTATACGAGTGGACAAACTGACAAACTGACACACGATGTCTGAAAAAATGTTCATATCTTCTGATTATTAGCTTCGTCCTTCGGGCTCTCAATTAGCCTGTCACCAACTCGACTATTTTCAAGCCTATTGATAAGCGAACTATAGAAATAGACTGAAAAGCCACATATAACATTACATACTATTAGACTTAAAAAAAATCGATATCGATGCGTTATTTTTCATAGTTTCTCATATTCTACCTTTAGGAATGAAAAGAACTACGCCATCGCAACCTGAGCGCTAAACAATTGTTTTAAAACAAGTCCGATCAGATTCTGACTGGTAGAAGTCGAGTTATACGAGTGAACAAACTGACAAACTGACAAACTGACATATTTTCTGATTATTAGTTTCGATTTACGGGCTCGAAATAATTATTTTTACAAAATAATGTGGAAAGCAGTCATTTCGAGGTGAAGCTGTTTGTTTGGTGTTGCGTTAGTTTGTCCGTCTTTATGTCATCTGAGAAGCGTACAAGAGCTTCCGACTAACCGAGCAGATTACGAAATCCGCACAATTTCTCGTTCACCATATCTGCAAAATTACTTGGGAGACCTCCTATTTGGTGTACCGTTTCAAACTGTGATTCTTCTTCTGCTTCTCAATACACTCGCCAACACAAAGAAGTTGTTGATCAATTCTGCTATCGATTTTCCCATCCATTTTCCCGCTCAAGAAATGGGCTGACCCGAGCCAGTTGGTTGAATCTCCAATTTCGGCACAGTATGAACATTACGAGGCATTTAAAGTCGATTTATTTTCGGAAACATGTTCCTTGAGTCATGTTCCCAAAGTCAGAGTTTATAATATTTTCAGCTCGGTGCTTCCAATAATTGTTCACACTGTTCCAAAACTGTTGTTCCAGTAGCGTTTTCACATTTCTTAAAAAGGACTTGAGTCACATTAGTTCACTTTTCAGGGAATTCAGGGGCTGAATTACGACATCAGTTGACGAGTGAATAAAATCAATACGTTATCGAGTGATCGAGAGTATTTACTATTGGGATGATCACTACTCGTGACTCGTTCACTTAAGTGATCATGCCAAATCAACATTATTCAGTCACGTATGTGGTAATTCGATCCCAGTCTTTGAATGCAGAAATCTCACTCCTGTTTGGGAGACATTAACAATATTTACGTTTGACGTGTGAAACATGTTGTTAAGCTTAATGTTGCTAACGAGTTGTCATGTTGCTATTTGCTATGGTAGCATCTCTCTTTAGACGCATTTTGAAAGCTCAATTTTTCACTCTCGCATAATTCATAGAAGGCAGTTGCTTTAAACTATAAACTGTGAGCTCAGTTTGACGCCTTGTAGTGAGAATACGAAAGAGAGTAAATGAGAATCATAGCCATCGCCGTAAATCTGTGAGCGATGAGCGAAATAATGCAAAAAAAAGCTGCACATAACAAAAATGAAAAATGCGAGTCAGCCTCAGCAGCAGCAATCAGCCAAACAGCCAAACAGCGCTATATAGAGATAGCTCGACGGCAATGACAGTGTATTTCACGCTTAGTAGGTCAACAAAATTCCGGCCAATGGCCTTTCGCTTTCGTTGTGTCTGTGCAAACGAACGATTGAACGAGTGATTGGTTGGAGCGCGGTGTGGTGGTGTGTGTTGTGTGATGTACGAAAGCTAAAAACAGCAGCAGTTGTTGTTGGCTGTTGCTGTGCTGTGCTGTTTGTTGGCTTTGGCTCTGACGATGGTTTTTGCAATCAGTCGGCCAAAGAGGAGAGAGAGTGAGTGGATTTATGTTCCTTCTCTTCTCGTTATGCTATTTTGTGTACATAACACCACTTAATACTTTTATAATTTCGCTTTTCTTTTTTTCACTGTGTGAGGGAGCAGCTGAAGCTTTCGTGAGCTTTCTTGTAGTTGCAGTTGGTAGTTGCAAGGGGGAAGTGCAACGGTCCTGTATTGGTTGTGTGATATTGCAGTAATCGCAACGGCAAAGGCAAGGACGCAACATTAAACTTTTCCACATTATGAAAATGCCTCATGGCGTGCACTGTGCACTGTCTGTGCAGAGAGTGTGTTCAGATTTGAGAAAGAGAGTGATGGTGGTGTTGAGTGTGTGATGATAGAGAGGGGATATGGGGCAATTCACTTTTGCCGTTTTGCAATTATTGCAAAACATTAAATGGCGACCACTTCGGGCAGCATTAGAAAGAATTACGTTATATTTTTAGTTGAGCGGCTAGATAGACGCTGTGTGTGGCAGTTGTTGTTGTCGTTCATGTTGGCATTACTAACATACATACGATGCGAGTATGTTACGTACCCATATGTAAGATTTAATTATAATGCAAATTGCTTCTGTTTTTAGAGAGAGAGAGTTGTTTTTATCTCTGTACATAGGTATTTGTGGTGTTAATTGCCTACTCATAACCTGAAGAAATTTCGCAATTAATTCCACAAAATTCCACAAAATTCCGCCTTCCGCTTTTTTCAATAAAAGTTTTTATTTTTTACTAGCTGTTCCCGGGCGCTTCGCTCCCAGCACACATAAAAACTCGCCTTCGTCTTACCACCTTTGGGTGGGTGGTGTACTATTGCCTGTAATCTTTCCCCACCTGCTAATAATATACGTTGAAAATTTTATAAAAATCGGTTGGTAAATGAGGTTGACATTAACATTTTACAATCCCCCCAGGGACTGTTGAGGATGGTATGACGGGGGGGGGGTGCTTTGACCTATAAGCATACCCCACCTGCTAATAATATACATTAAAAATTCCATTGAAATCGCTTTGTAAATACATTTTACACCCCCTGGGATGGGAAGGTGGTGTACTATAGCCCATAACCTTCCTCGACCTGCCAATAATATACATTAAAAATTTCATAAAATCGATTGGTAAATGTGAATTTCCATAAATAACCACTGCACAAAATTTTATTTTTATTTACATGTATAAATTAATTTTTGGAAGCCTTGATATATGTTAACCAGTCTGAGCAATCTCGTAGACGTTCAGCCTAACGGTAGTATACTGTACATACTTTATTTTTACGACGCCTAACATGAGTCTACCGTATATATTTTATTTTATTCTTTTTTAATTAAAATGTGTACGTTCAGTAGACTCTCGTGATAGGCTTAATCCAATAAACTTACGCTGTTAAAATTTTCTTAATAAAATACCCTACAGTACACTCGTGTTAGGCTGAATCCGTAAAAACTTACGCTGTAGGCATTGACGAGATTCCTCAGATTGATAAAAAAATTAAGGTGATTTCCATGTAGAAACCCTCAAACAGTACATAGGTCCATTTTTGGAAATTTATTGCATGTACAGTAGATACTCGATTCTATGAACTAATGAATATGCGGCAAGTTCATGTAGTGGAAAAGTTCATTTAATCGAGGTGATGTATATTTAATACAGAATAAATATTGAATTTTAAGACCTTAATGAACAATTTTTATTAATGTCAAGTAAAACTTAGAATTAATTTGAATTTGAATTTGAATTTGAATTTATTTTATTTAGTAAATACCAATATTATATTACATATATTTACAATTGATATGCTTAATAAATTAGAGAGAAAAAAAAATTTAAATAAATAAAGATACGTAATTTATGAATTATTATTACAAATTTTCTTCACAGTATTTCCACAATTTTTTTTTAAATTTCTCAAAATTATTTTCGGATTTTAGTTCTCTGCTAAGTGAGTTGAAAAGTTGTAACCCTTTATACATTAACATATTTTTTGTTTTCTCATTTGTAAAAAAGTTTAATCTAAAATCATTAACATTTCTTAAATTGTAATTATGAATTTGATTTACATAGGTAAGTTTTTCTGTTAAATACTCGGGATAAATATTATTTTTAATTTTAAATATAATAAGTAACACATTCATTTTTATTCTTTGTTCAACATTTAACCACTTCAATGTCTTCAACATACTATCCTTTGAGGTATATCTATCTTTTTTAAGAATAATTCTCATAGCTTTGTTTTGCAATTTTTGTAATCTATCCATCATTTCGTTGTTATTCATAAATAGAATTGAAGAACAATATTCGAAATGAGGCTTTATTATTGTATTGTATATATGTATTGTAGTTTTTTCAGATATATTTTTTCTAATCGTTCGTAACAAATAAATTTTTTTCCCGATTTTTTTGCAAACAAAATCCAAATTATTTTTAAAATTTAATTGATTATCGATAATTACCCCTAGATATTTTATTTCACTGACCATTTCAATATTCACCCCATTAATAAGTAAGTTAATGTTATTTCTACTTCCATTTATGCACATTGCCTTAGTCTTATCAACATTTAATTTCATTCTATTCATTTTGAACCACTCATCAATATTTTTTAAATCAATGTTCAATTTTGTCACACCTTCTTCCACTGTGTCTTCAATTGCATATAATAGTCCATCATCAGCAAACAATAAGATTATCGACTGCATCACTATTTTCTGGATATCATTGATATATATTAAAAAAAGAAGCACACCCAACACTGTTCCTTGAGGTACACCAAATATGACATCTATTGATTCAGATACTGAGTCATTCACTTTGGTTCTTTGTCTCCTTTGACTCAAGTATGAGCTAAACCAATCAATTTCTTTATCCTGGATACCATATTTTTGTAGTTTTTGAAGGAGGATGTCTCTGTCTATAGTTTCGAATGCTCTCCTTAGATCCAGAAAGACTGCTACAATAACCTTCTTTTCATGGACCGCCATTTTCCAATTATTAACAGTTAGGTTTATCAAGGACTCACAGCTATGATTTTGTCTGAATCCAGATTGATAATTGAAAATAAAATTGTTTTCTTCAAAGTATTGCTGTAACTGCTCATTAACAACCTTTTCCAGTATCTTAGATTCTATCCAAATCATATTTACTGGACGAAATTCATTATTATTTTTTGAATTTTTAATTTTTTCAACAGGCACTACCATTGTTTCTTTCCAAATTGATGGAAATATTCCTGACTCCATCGATTTATTAATTATTGACAGCAGATTCTCACCAATCAAATCGAAATTATCTAATATTAAATTTTTGTTAACAAAATTAACATCATTTTTAGAATTCATATTTTTTATAATTTTTAATAGATCGTTTATATTTATCTGTTTAAATTTAAAACTACGATTAGTGGGTTCAATGTAGTTTATGTATTGACAAAAAGGTATACTATCATTTATACACTTAATACTTTCTACAAAATATTTATTAAACTTATTTGCAATAATTTGACTATCACTTATTTTTTCATTATCAAAAACAATGTCTACAATGTCATTTTTAGATTTTTTTAACACAAAAGTTTTAATGTTTTTCCACATTGATTTTTGATCATTTGATTCATTAATTTTGTTTTGTATAAATTCACTTTTTGTAACATTTAATTTATTTTTATAATAGTTTCTGATATTTTTGTAATTATTCCACTCAAGTTCTGTATTTGACAAATATGCAATTCGATACTGATTTATTTTTAAATTTCTTAAGTTTTTTAAATCACTGGTGAACCATGAGTTGGTATTATTGCTTATAGATTTTTCGGTAATAAACATATTGACTATGTTATGTAAACTATTACTGAACCTTTCTGCTTTATAATTACAATCATAATAATAAACCGTCATTATATCATTTCTACATATTTGCGACCTAAATTGTATTTTATTATATTTAAACACTTTAATTAATTTATTTGACTGTCTATTAGGAACTGATCTTTTTATAGTTATTTTAATTGTTTCATGATCACTTATTTTAAAATCTTTTATCACTTTTGAGCTTATATTGTAAGAGTCATTTATTAACACATAATCAATTATTGTTCTTGAAGATTTTGTAATTCTTGTGTACTCCTCTATACTTTGTTTAAAACCAAAGTCATTACAAATTTCTTTAATCTTCTGTTTTTCCGTGCTAATTTCTTCCCAATTAATATTCATATCACCACAAATGAAAGTTTTTCCATTAAAATTACCAATTTCACTTAAACAATTTCTAAAATTATCATAAAATGTTGAATCAGAGTTTAGATACCTCGGTGCTCTATAAAAAACAACCACACATAATTCAATATTTGTGTATAATAACTTAAGAGCCAGCCACCAAAAATCCAGATTAACTGCATATCTTTTTAAAATTTCACAACTCCAATAATTTTTAACATAAATACATACACCGCCTGTATGTCTAGAACTGGAATCTACTCGAAATATGTTATAATTCTCCAGTTGAACCAAACAGTCATCGTCAAGATCCGATGTATGAGATTCACTCAGGCAGATGATTTCAAAATTATTTTCTACCATTAACGACTCTAATTCACTAAAGTTATTTATTAAACCCTGTATATTTAGATAAACACATTGAATATTATTTAGTTGCTAATATAATGTTTTACCCTTCCTTTGCGACAGTTTTCTTTTAAATATTGGACATAAAACGCTTTTTGTTTCATGTTCAATGTCAAGATCATTTAATTGCAATTCTTCTTTCATTCTCTTGCAATTTATACACACTTTTGAAATCTGGTTACATTGATTAGCAATATGATTTTTATCGCCACATTTATAGCAGCATGAGCCTATTGTACAAGCACTTGCTTTATGATTAAAACCTAGACACTTTAAACATCTTAATACACTATAATATTCATATGCTTTGCAACGATCCCACTCTATATTTACTTTACCACTCTTGATTATATTTTTAAATGCTTCACCATCAACCAAACCAAAAAAAAAAAATAATAAAGTGACATAGAACAGAACAAAGTAGGGGTGTGGAGTTGTGTGGGCGCGTTAGAAATAGAGATAGTAAATACGATCGATGAAATGTTATCGATACACAATATAGCCCAAAAGACACACAAAAAGACTTCCAAAGCAGTTCACAAAAGAACTCAAAATACCCTTAAGAGAAAAGGAAGAGAGAATCATAAAAGAACTACCAAAAGACATCTCGGAATACCCCACCTAAAAACCTCTAAAACACTCCAAAAAGTTCCCCAAAAGACCCCAAAAAGGCACTCTAAAAAAACCCCATGATACTCCAAAAAAAAACACCTCAAAAGATTCGCAAAAGACTCCAAAAACACTCACAAAAAAACCCCAAATACCACCAAAAGAGCCCAAAAAAACTCCCAAAATACCTGTACCTCCTAAAAGACTTCCAAAACAATCCCTAAAGACACCCAAATGACTCAAAACACCCAAATACCTAAAAAGACCATCAAAAGACTCTCAAAATACCTCCAAAAAGGACCTCCAAAAAACCTCAAAAAAGACTCCCAAAGCACCACAAAAATACCTTCAAAGGACCCGCTAAAGATCAGCAAAAATACCTCCCAGAAGACCCCCAAAACACTCCCAAAATACCCTAAAAACACCCCAAAAGTGTCCCTCAAAAAAACTCCCAAAACAGTCCGAAACACCCAAAATGACCCTCAAAAGACTCCAAGGACCCTCAAAAGATTCCCAAAAGGATCCCAAAAAAACTCGCAAAACTTTCTTAAGAGAATCACCCAAAAGACACTCAAAAGTCTCCCAAAAGGGCCCCCAAGAACCGTCGTTGATCAGCACTGCGTAGCGGACAATGGAAAAATAAAATCATCATGTCGTATTTTTGTAACGCTCTTAATTTCACATTCTGCTAAACGCTCCAAAAGAAATTTTTATATATAAAAAAACACACATGTGTATTAAATTTGAAGAAAATCGGGTACATTTTAAAAAAAAAATTGTATGGGTGCCTTCCCATTCCGGGGCCCGATCACTTTCAAATTTTTACAAAAAGTGTTGTCAATCGGAGATATACATGCCCGAGGGCCCCCAAATTTCAATAGAAAGTGTTGTCTCGAAAGTACACATGTATGCAAAGTTTTAATGAAATCGGGCTTGAGGAAGTGGGTTAAAAATTGATCACAAGATTTGGTGTGCCAGCCAGCCAGCCAGCCAGCTTTGTCTGTATGTCTGTTCACGCTTAACTCAAAGACCGTTCATCCGATATAACTGAAACTTTGGATTGTGCAATAAAATTTCTTCATAAGGTGAATCACTTTCTGCGGTCCAATTTTTTTTTAAATTTTCAGTGGTTGACTGGCATGTTCACCTCTGCGTCTGATCCTTCCAGGGATAAAGCTGGGACTGGATCTTCTGCTTACACTTGCCATGTTCTATTGGAGACATTATAACTATCAGGAATAGAATTCCTTATCAAAGTACTAGAGGTACTCTTTTTAATATTTCCAATGTTTTTTTATGTCCGTGATAGCCGACTAAGTCATATTCAATTTATTCGCAAGGATTATAGAAGATTGTCCGTCTTTCTAGTGCCAATACTATTTCTCTTCTTTGTTCTAGATTGAGACAATTCCAGATTTTTGTTTTGACTTTTATAACTTTTCTATAATTACATTGCAAACATAAAATATAACACAATACTAACTGACTGAACCTATATCCAAACTTACTTGCAGTGATGTATGTAAAATGCAACAATAACTACATTTCTTCTTTCATATATTTTCATCTGAAATTTGATTATATGAACTCCTAGTGCTTATATTAGAGTATCAGTTGATATAATCGAAATAAAAAGTGGAAAAGTTGATATATTCGAGTAATTCATATAAGCGAGAGGTAATATAATTGAGAATCTACTGTAATATTAATCTGTATTCTACATTATTTATTAAATATGAATGTAATTTTATTTAGTAAAATACAAAGTAATTTTTTAAGTTTTTACCAAAACAGTTTTTTCTTTCTCCCTCCATTCTTACAGACAAAAAATGTGACCGCCACCAACTTCATTCTATTCAGTCAACAGTGCACTCTAATTGCTTGCAGAACTCAAAAGTAAGTCACGACATATTTTCTGTTTATAACTTTAATAACATTATCATTGCTACCTTTTGAAACCTTATTGTCGTCCTGATTTTTAAAATCAAAGAAATCTTTGTTTTATTTTTTAACTCTCTTAACATCTACTGTACTCCGATGAAAAACATAATTTTATTACGAAAATTGAAACATAAATTAATTGTTGGTCCAATTTCCTGTGGGAAGTTAATTGAAGCATCAAGTCCTTTACTGCTGGTTCAAATTTCTGGTCAAATTTTATACATATTCTTTCCCGAATTTCTATAAATATTAGGTGTATTGTTAAGGAGTTCTTTTTATCTGGCTAACTGGTCCCGCTTATGTTAACGTGTATCTCTATTAATTATCTAACTGTTCACCGCATGGAAGGTGCCTATTGTTGACACTTTACTGCACTGTAGGGCAGTAAATGGCCGCAACTTTCTGTTCATCTTATACATTGAGTAGTTCATATTATCAATTGTTCATAATAACGTGAGTTCACTGTATTTCAAAACAAATCACAGACAAGACAGAGGTGGAATAACTTCATTTCAAAATTGCATTGCCTTTAGAATTTTAGAAGATATCTTAAGTAAACGAAAGTTTAGATAGCATTGCGGATTGGATGTCTACAGATCTTCCATTTCTTCTAATTTGTTAAGTACTACCGTTACCATACATTAAAAACATCGTCGACATCTAAATATAAAGAAACTGAGTGACAATAAAAACATCGCTAACTTCTCACAAAAAAAAACTGAGTGACAAATAAAACATCGTCGACATCTAAATAAAAAAATTGAGTGACAATAAAAACATCGCCAACTTCTCAAAAAAAAAAACTGAGTGACAAATAAAACATCGCCCACTTCTCAATAAAAAAAAAACAGAGCAAACCGAAAAAACATCGCCATTCTCATCAACATCACCATCAACATTCTCAATAAAAAATGAGTCACAATAAAAACATCGTCGACATCTAAATAAAAGAAATGAGTGACAATAAAAACATCGCCAACTTCTAAAAAAAACTGAGTGACAATAAAAGCTTCGTCAACATGTAAATAAATAAAAAAACGTAGTGACAAAAAAAAAAACATCGAAATGCATAATAAAATTAGCTCGACAAGGGGCAACCATAACTAAATTTCTGCAGACGACTTATGCTTCCTGAGTAGCATAAAAAATCTCGTTTGTGTGATTGCACGAAAGGTGTGTTTCCCTACGATTCTAGACACTCGTAAAGAACATTGCCAGTGCATCTCTGCTAACCAAACAACAAAAACAACAACACCAACAATCAATCTCAACGACATTTGATGAACTCATTCGTTCTGCTTTCGGCTTTCTGCTCAAAAGTCAAAACCAAAGCAGCGGAAAGCACACAAATAATAAAAATGTCACCACGACAGAGCCATTAATTAGCATACGACGGCGAGCGGGCGAATCTGCTATGCAGTTGATTATCGTATTCGCAACAATGACTCTGTCGCCGCCGCCGCGTCGACCAACTAGGTCTCTTCGGATGCGGCGTTTCGTCGCGACCAGTCCTAAAGTAATTAAAATTGGCATAGGTTCGGGTGAGTAAGACGCATCTTAATTCACAAAACATGTATCTGGAATGGCAGTGCGACACACCGCCCAAGCAACCAATCAGCCACCCGCCGTACATCCGCCGAGCACCATCAGTCAGACGACGACGGTTCACACCAAACACCATTGCCTGATTGCCTGGTCTGGTTCGGTTGCCGTCGACCGATAATTCTCGTATTTCCACTGAGACTGAGGCTGAGAGTTGTTCTGTTGTGTCGCCGACTCGCCGACTCGTCGTCGCAATTCGTTCCGCTGTGAGATCCAAGAGAAAGCCGTGTGATACTCCACTCCGTGCAGAGATTATTGCATTTGAATCCTGCACAGTATGCGGCGCAACTTTGTCTATAAACAAATTGCAATTTTTGTTGCAAATTCACACGACTGCCTTATACGTGACAGCGGAACTTTATTTCGAAGTATGGCTTTGGGTAATATTTTGAATTTAATCGAAATCGTAGTTTCCCAAATCACTGTGGTCCACTGGTCTTTTTTCTTTGGGGCTATGTCAAGTCTATGGTCTATGTGGTCCATGCTAATTAATCAGAGACTTTAGACAACCTCAGTACCTCATGACATTGAACGCAAAATTGTCGGCACATCCCCCGATTTATGCGAAAAAATCAGGAAAAATTGGTTCACCGCAATCACTCGTGCAGGCCTTACCGAAGAGGGCATTTGAATTGTGTTGTGTTCCATAATTAATGGCAATGATGGTACTTTACAACGAAATAATATATTCGCTTTAATTTTTAAACACAGCTGTTTCTTTTTAAAAACAAAATGAGGCGCTCCTGATGAAAAACCCATTAGGTACGACAAGGTTGGTAGAGAAGTGGTTCTTGCTACACTTGTGAGAGTCTCAGTTAGCGAATGGCGGCGCCGTTTTGATCCCACTGTAATGCTATTGTCCTCAGGAGACCTGAATATGAATGGTTTTTGAGTCCAATCAGTAGTGACCACTTCGATGATGCTGTACTCCAAAAACTCGACAGTGAATAGTTTCCTCAGTCTAGGATAGAATCGAAAATTCACAAAGATAGTGGATGAGAACTTCTCAGTTACTTTCTTACAGCTCCTGCAGAAGGTTTTAGGTAGAATAGCCAATTTACCTTCCACTGACCAGTGACCATCAAAATCCTGGCAATAACGAGTCTGCAGATTAACTCGGTAGTTCTCCTTTTATTTTGGAAAGGCCATAACGCTCTTGATATGGCGTAGTTGGCTAAATTGCCTTCCACCTTAGTATGATCTAAAGAGAGAGCTAGTTCCTTGACTGAACTTAGTAGACAACAGATCTAGTGTCCATATTGACGACCTTTATCGTTAATTCTTCCGCTTTCCCATTATCATCCATTTTAATGTTCCCTGGTAAACAACAAGTTATGTGTCCAATAATTGGATACTGTCTGATAAGCTTCGAGTGATAAACGCTCCTATAAATGGGTTTTGATTGCGGATTGTATGTCTATAGATCTTCCAGTTCTTCTGATTTCTGTATCTTGTCCAATTTCTTTGTCTTAAGGCCATACAAGCATTACTTATCGCTTAAATCTCTACCTGAAAGATGCTGGTCGACTTAGAAAGCCTGTATAACTTTGATAGGTTAAGTTTATCTTAGAAGACACCTGCACCGACTCCATCATTCATATTCGATGTATATTGTCACGTCAAATTGACTCGTTACACCTCACCGTCCCTCCACTAGACGGAAACTCTATAACAGCAAATTTTGAGCTCAGTATGGGAGTAGGTACGGTTGTCAGTTAAGGATGGCATCATATTTCCTGGTACTGTCTGCTATATATTACAGTCCACGTACGGTGACATATCACCCAAGTGCTCTGAATACTCCACGTCGCGACATATTTGATAAATGTCAGGAGATAGAAAGTGTAAGATGGTGTCTACGGCATCGGTCTAACCTGTTAAGCTCCTGTGATGCCAGCTGCTGCTGATCTTTGAATTCTATTCAGCTATTCGCTGACCACCAGAGTAGAGCTCCATACACAAGAAGGGGACGTACAGCAGCTTTATACAACTTTACGAATATATTTAGCTAAAGGCCCCATTTCTTCCCAATGGTTTTACTGCTGGTATAGAGAGCGAGAGTAATTAATACCTTGTCACGGAAAGCTTCTCAATTCGCCGTTCGGATCCGGCCTTAAACTGTAGGTCCCTTCCATTTGTGTCCAAAAATTAACATGTGCAGCGCAAATGGTCGCGAGAAGTTAGGCTTTGGACCGCAATGGTCTGTCGCGCCAAATATTATTATTATAGAGAGCGTTACATGCTTGCTTAGCTCTACATTCTAATTAGTACGTCCGAAGATAGGCTTAATGGTGGACCCGTGAGCTCGAGCTGAGGCACGGGTATTTCGGATGGGTTGGAGAATGGTCGGGATGCATCTGGGTATTTCTTTTGAACACCGCTTGTGAAAACTCGATTTCCAGCCGAGCTCTTTCTGTCCAGGATGACACCGAAACTATGGGTTAAACCTATACCTATAAAACACAAGGTGATGAGTTCAAATCTTAAAACAAAGAAACTTGTTTTCTTAGGAAATAAAATTATGGAATAAATTCTCCCTCCAATATTGAATTGGGCAAACCTAATATTTAAAAACTATAGAAGCAGTACACTAAGAATATAATATGTGAACCATATTTCCCTTATTTTTCGTTAATAATAATATAATTCCCAGGTGGTTAAAATAAATCCAAGTAATTCAAAGAAGAGGATTCTGGTTTACATAGAAAAGTCTTCGGGGAGGCTCCGGCTTACCACCGTTCATTACGAAAAACATTTTGGCTTTTGTAGATTACTAAGCTCCGACGTTTTGACTACATGGTACTTCCTGGATATACCGTACTTTTCCGTTCAACCGGGACCTATGTCAGGTACAGGTACTTATTGGCATCTAGGTTTCCTTTAAATTTCGAAGCAGACTAAGCGCCACTCTTTTGACTACGTAGTACTTGCTCACTACTCCAACTTGCCCCTGTTTTCCTCGCAATACCCCAGCTATACCTTAGTTAGAAGTATCAGTAGTATTTATTTTTCATGCTAAAATAAAAAAGTCTTAAGTATAGAATACATAAGTATTTTCACCCGCATAGTTGATATAATTCAGAGAAACAAAGAACCCGAAAATGACACCAAACACGATTAAACTTACAACATCTACTCTTTCAATGACTTTGCTAATTAGAGACAGGTCCAAGAGAAAACCCCATTGGAAGCCTCCAAAATTCTTTCCACTGATAGCATTTTGAAGAATTTCGAGAATAAAATGAAGATCTGAAATTTGCAAGGCCCACCCAATTTTAATTCGTTCTACAAAATTGTGGATTGTAGATTATTGTTATATTGATATTCCCTTTTTTGAATCCTTGCCTTAATGTGCCTTTTAGGCAAAAAATGTCCGTATGACTAAATTACAGGGTTGCGAATATCTTAACTTCGAAAAGAAGCATTCTTTCGATAGATAGATGGTCCCACGTGAGCTCTATTGACGGAGTTCATGAGTAATCTCTAAGTTGTTCTGCAGTTGTTGTTGCTATGTAAGTGGGAAAAATAAACGTTCTCGCATTTCACTTGCATCCTACAAGACACAAATACTCATACATTTGCACAACGAACGACGGAAAAAAGAACCCTGAGAGTTTAACCTAAATTCCCTTGAAAAGGACTGAACTCGAGTAACCTCCTCTTGCATCGTCATCGGCATCACCGCTGCGCTGCGCTGCGCACCATTATCCATATCCAAGTGGCGCGAGTGAAATGAACTTTAAAAGCAAGGACTCTGCTGGCGAAAACGAAACAATCCTCTCATCCAAGAACTAAAGAACTACAAGTTATATGCATACATAGGGGGTATATGCAGAAGCCAATGGTACCACCCCCACTCCCACCACCAGCCCAATGACGGAACTACTTTTGTATGCTTTGTTGCTGCTCAAACAGGCGGCACTGAGAGAAATGTGAGGCACACAAATGTATGTTAAATAATTCAGGACACAATGACAAAAACAGAACAACAAGAAAAACATAAAATTGGGAATCACCGAGACAAATATGGTTATTAACGAAACTGTGGACAGGCTCGAGTCATCCAAGAGGGGAGGGGGGAAACAGAAACAAAAACCACTCTAGCTTTGACACTCCGTTTAAGAGATACGCCTTTCTTTTCCTATCTCACTGGCACTCCAAGTAGCCTACATTTTATAAAAGGGTTCCTTCTTGAACAATGCGAGAGTCATGAGCTGAAGCTGCGGAGCAACGGATAGAGCATAGACAGTAGCATTGCGTGACAACCTGAAAAAACTGAAAGCAATTTCTTAGGGTAAAGTAAGTGATGGTAAGCTCAGGTCCAGTAATGACACTGATGATTTACTGGAGGCAGGATGAAGCTTGGCATGTGACATTGGAAAGCTGAACATTAGGAAGCTCTACATTAGGAGGCTCAACATTATAAAGTATTATGTGTACTGCAAAGCATACAGAAATCTTTGTAGTTAAGAATATTAAGATGAAGTCGAGGGGATCTTGGGTCTTGAGGAGGTTTTGAGAGGGTATTTAGAGAGTCTTTAGAGGGGTCTTGTGGGCGCCGTGGCTGAGTGGTAATGCACATGGCTGCTGCGCAGGAGGTTCAGGTTCGAATCCCAGCAACACCAAAAGTATTTTTCACGGTGTCCCACCTGTCGCGAATGGGTGACAAACGTTCCGAGAGTAATACCAATACCTTGTCACGGAAAGCTTCTCAATTCGCCGTTCGGATCCGGCCTTAAATTGTAGGTCCATTCCATTTGTGTCCCAAAATTAACATGTGCAGCACAAATGGTCACGAGAAGTTAGGCCTTGGACCGCAATGGTCTGTCGCGCCAAATATTATTATTATTATTATTAGAGGGGTCTTGAGAAAGTTTTGATACGTTCTTGTGTGGGGTCTTGATAGAGTCTTTACGGGGTCTGGAAAAAGGTCTTAAGGGAGTCTTAAGGAGTTTTAGATAGGGTCTTTAGTAGGGTCTTAAGAGAGTTTTAAGGCGGCCTTGAGTGTGATCTTGAGAGCGCCTTGACAGAACCTTGACGGGGTCTTGAAAGGGGTCTTAAGAGAGTGATGAATGGGTTTCGAGGCGGTCTTGACTGGAGTCTGGAGGGGGTTGTAAGGGTGATTTGAGAATCTTGAGGAGTCTTAAGAATGTTTTGTACGGGTCTTGAGGGAGGTCTTGAGTGGGGACTTGAGTAGGGTCTTATGTGGGCCTTAACGATGTTTTTAGAGAGATTCTGAGGGCGTTGTGAGGATGTTTTGTGTCTTAAGTGTGTCTTAGGTTGGGTCTTGAGAGCGTTTTGAGAGTGGATTTTGGTAGTCTTAAGAGAGTCTTGAGGAGGGTTCGAGTGGAATCTTGCGGTGGTTTAGAGGGTCTTGAAGCTAGTATTGAGATGGGGTATTGGAGGGGTTCTAAGGCGGTATTGAGGGATTTTTGTAAGAGACTTAAGTGGAGTCTTGATGTGGTCTTAAAGGGGTCTTTAGGGATCTTGAGATGGTCTTCAGAATGTCTTGAGAGCGTTTGAGTTGGGTCTTGAGGAGGGACTATTAATTGGGGTCTTATTTGGATCTTGAGATAGTTTTGAGGCAGTCTTAACAGGATTTTGATAGGGTTTTGAAGGGGGTCTTGATGTGGTCTTCAGGAGGTTCTGATGGATTTCTTGTGGGGTTTTTTTAATGGGTCTTGAGTAGGCCTTTTATATAAAATATCGTTATACAACTTTTTTGACACGATATCATATGTTACTTATCTGATATGAACTAACATGTGACACATCAATTTTAGTGAGTCCTATCACTCAAATATATTCTTTCAAAATTAGACAATTGACATAAAAAAGTTGTTTTCTAAAATTTTTCTAAATTAACTCAACGAGCTCAGTTTTGCTTTCCGCCCGTATAAATTTTTTTTATTGAAATCCGAAAGGACGAAACATAACTAAAATACAAACCTAAAATGAATTGATGCAGGGCTGCCGTCTATGGCCAATACTTTTTATTGTATACTCTGGTTGGGCATGAGGACTTTCATCGCATCATGACGTCTTCTGAAGCAGTTACCCTATGATTTATTACATTTATTTTTTTATCTCGTACTGAATTAGTTTCCCGGCTGAATAACAGGAAACGGGTGCACAATGTGGGTGAATGAATTAACCCAGTTTACCGGTGCAAGGAAACGCGCTGACGTGTCTCTGAAAGAAGCAAAGAAGCGAAAAAAATACTGAAGAGGAAAAACCGAGAGTAGCCCTCGGTCGATGGTTGATATCCTATGTTCCTTGAAGAGCTGGCAAAAATAAAATGGAACAATGTCCTCCAACCTCTGAGAACAAATGAAAAAACTCACCTCCTTGTGCATGGATACAACAATTGCATCCGGCTCATCCTGAAGGATTACGGGGTTAATTACTCTGTCCGACATCGCAACACGCCTGCTGACAAGATGAAATATTTCATCCTCACGACCACCACCTCACCAGCGTACGAGAGTAAGAGTGAGCGTAGGAGTAAGGAAAGCAAAGGAAGGTGATGTTCGGAAGGAGTGCGGGTAAAAAAAAACCCCTGACACTCCTTGACTCACTAGCGTTTAAGTAGCAGGTTCCTTATTCTCTGTTTATTTTTCTATGGCATTTGTTTTTGAATTCGTATTTCTCCTCGAATACCCTCCGCTTCTATGGCCTGATAGTTTAGTTGTTCGCACCACAACAACGATCCGCCGGACAAGGATGAAGACAAAAGGATGAGGTGATTGCAGTATGCTGTTCATTAGCTTGAGATGACGCGGCCAAGATGTGGAGCGGACGGGAATTGTTAGTTTCTTGTCAATAAACCAAATCAAGGAGATTGCTTGCTCTGCTCTGCTTCAGCTTTTGCTTCTGAGGGTGCAACCGACCGAAAAAAAAAAGAATTTACCTTGCAACAGTGTAGGTTCATCGGAGCATCTGAGTGGGGTGAAGGAGACTCTGTGCTCGTAAATGAGCTGTGTTGTGTTGGTTTACCTAACGCCAATCACATCACTTTATGTCGCACCTCATGGAAAATGGTGCGTCGCAAACTCGAGAATCATCTTGAATCCGGATCTACCTATAGATGATTCGATCGATGGGGACAATGGATGCAAGATAACTCACTAAATCCATGTCGATATGCTCATTTTGCTTACTTCTTATGGAAAACTCGAACTAAATGTGCGTACGAAAGCAATCAGCTGCACTGTACCATCCACAATATGCGGCTTAGATTGTCGCCAGGTATGACGTTGTGCACAGGAAAGGACTGGCCATCCATTCAGATATTAAGCAGGCAAAATGTAAAACTAGGATGCCAGCACATTACAAAAAAAGACCCATGTTCGTGATAACATCATCTTACCAAACAACCAACCATTCATTATTTATGGAGTACCTTGATTAGTATCGAGTACTTGCAATGATAAGAAAAGAGCCCTGGCTATGGCAGAATCAGAAAGAAAGGCTAAAAAATGAATTCAGAAATAATCATCCATATTTGGGTCTACAATCCGGGTCAAAAACTGATGACGCAATCGGCACAGGTGTTTTCTCAAAAAAGCTAAATCGTAGCCTCTCTTTTTTCCTGATCCGTGTGGTATCACAGTGGACCATTACTGGTCTAAGTGTGTCGGTTTCACAGACAGCCACCTTAACCTAACCTAACCTAACCTGGGTCTACAATCGATGTCCGATGCTAGTTGGGTATTCCTTAATTCGACGTCCATGTTCATGTCCATGTCTTCTGTCCAGTGCAGACTTGGCATGTTACGGTGTCGAGTTTCAAAAATCCTAACCGCAAAGCCTTTTCCGAGCCCGGAATCGCCCTTCCTCACATACAGAAAGAGTATGACATTTCTCTCAAATGTAGCTAAGAGGTCAGAGGGCTTTTGGCAAAGAACCCAAATCTCGGAACCATATCTTAATGTCTTATACCAGCAGCTTGAGTATTATCTTCAACGCCAGGTGGTAGATGACGTAGACCAATCCGACACCTTGTCAAAGCCCGTTATATATGGGCTTTACACAGAGTTGGCTTACAGAGTTGTGTCAGTTTATTTGGGAGGCCGAATTCTCTCATGGCTTTATAAAAGTCTACACTGGCTGTGCTTTCATGAACATTTGGTATTTGGTATTAAAATCGGGGTGCGTTCCTGGCCTTCCGCTGTCGTAGGCGGCTTTTAAGTCAATGCATTTTTCCATTGCCTGCGGCTAAGGCTTAAAATCTTATCAGTTGTTGATTTGCCTGGGATGAAGCAACACTGGTTTGGGACCATTGCCTATCCTTTCTTGTAGGATAGATAGTAGATAGGATAGAGAGAGGCACAATAATTGTTAAATGTTGTACTATCTCCTTTCCTATCTATGAAGAAAAAGACACCTCTATCCCAGTTTTCTTGCATCGTTTCTTACTCCCAAACTTACGCTGTTAGTTAATGATTTGCTTAGTTTAGTGTGGCCCACCCAGTTTGTATCATCTCCGCTGGGATGCCATCTGATTCTAAGGCTTTGCTAACGTCTTCTACGGTTAGTAGCGGCTGCATAGTGTAGTCTTCGATCATTGGTGGAGCCTCCAATTAGTCAGTTAGCTGGCTTTTTGGAGTGCTCTGCCTATTGTTCCTAGAAATAAAAAACACTAATCCATAGTTTTCGTACGGGGCAATGACGGGTTCTCAGTTGATGATGATGATAATAAATGAGGTGTATACTAGTAGCACTGCAACCCATGTGGATCTATTGCGCTTCCCCCTATCTATCTATCTATCTTTGGGGATAGTTTATGCTCATCCCTACAGAATCCCTCCATATCAATGGCTCTTACGAGCTTAATGATATGGAGTGAGTTTAGTAAATGTCGCGCAGACTTTTAGATTGCGTGGGTCTTACCTCTGTCGGGAGGCGGTCTCACTGAAATCCAAGGTGGCGTTGAGCTTTCACTCCTCTTTTAACGAGATGAGTGAGCAGTTCAATATAAGGATCATATGAGTCCTGGGCCACACGGATGTCGAGTTAGCTAGACGTGGTACGACTCTCCAGCTGCTACCGGAAAGGGCGGAGGTGGGGAGTCCTATCGCGACACTGAAATTTGAGCTTCGGAAAGAGGCAGAAACAATAACAAATGTAAGGTGGGAAAACACCGACACTTGCAATATTTCAAGACAGGTCTGGCCGAAGCTGGACTTGAAGCGCTCAACTGAGCTTATTTCCCTACAAAGACGTGAACTAAGAACTTTTGTAGTGATAATGAGAGGACACTGTCTTCTAGGGAAACGCGCGAGAAGGATGGGTGTCGAATATAATGACTTGTGCAGAGGTTGCATGGACGAGGAGGAGGAAGAGACCATAGAGCATCTTCTTTGCTCATGTCCGGCACTAATGCACAGAAGGCACAAACACTTGGGTAAGCGGATAATGAATAACCTATCAGATCTCGAAAACTTCAAAGTGCGAGATATACTCCGATTCATTAAGAGTTCTGAGTGGATCTTCTGAAAAGGGGAAAGGTAACAAAAAGGACCGCGAATGATCTAAGTGAGCATTAGCTGCCACCGCAACCTAACCTAACCTACCTCTGTCGGGTCGTTGCTTCGTATTAGCTGAGAAGGTGGCAAGGGCGCTCCTCCGCTTCTCCACAAAGCCTGCAGCTGACATCCACTTATATTCTTAGTATCTTTAGTCATGTAATAGTATGGACCGGTTAGGAACTTACTAATGATTCTTACATTACTTCTCTTATGTCCCAATATCGAGCGAGACTTCTTTGGGTCATAGTTCCCCATCATTTCCTTCTATACTAAAACTATCACTATCTATCTATATCTATATCTATAAACTATAACTATCATCTAAAACCATTCTATACTTTAACATTATATAGATACTATACAAACAGACACAAGTTTCCAAAACTAAATATTGGTATAAGAAAATGTAAATAGAAAGCTTTCATTCCACTGCTCATACTCGTATATAAAAATAAGCATCCCAGTGAATTGTATTGGAATTAAAAAACCATTGCATACAATTAGGGTCAGTAATATTGTTAATGGATTGTATATGAGAGTTGTACGTGTTGAGATTGTGTAAAGAATTGTGGATTATACCAGTAGATATGTTTTGGTACTTTATTGTACTTCCTAGGTGGTTCAAAAGATGAGAGAAGAACCTTCTCGAAAATATTGATTAGCTATATATGTACAACAATTGTATCGCAGTAAGTTAGTTAATATTTGGAAGTTAACCAGACTACTTGAAAATTTAAAGAGCTACCGCCTATGTGAATAATATTTGCAATAAGTGAGTAATAAGTAATCACTAGTGTACATTTGTGAACTTTTACTATTTGCTAATGAAAGTTGTAATTTGTGAATTAACGACTGTATTATGTTTTCGTTTGCAAAATCCATTACGCATTTTAGAAAGCCTTAATTTCGTTACATTATTATTTAAAATTATTTTCATAAAAATTGAAGAATTGTGAAATAAATTTGTTGGTGCTCCATAGGGTAAATGAGCTTGCAAGTCGAAAAACATCAGTCAGCAGCTTAACCCCGCTGAACGAATTCACCGTAAATGCGTCGTATCCTGCGTCCAGACTAAAAGCCTAAATGCTCCCAACTGCTTTTGTTATAGAAATAAACGAGTATTTGTGTATTTTTCGCAAAACCAAAAAAAGAAACCAACCTACACTGAAGTGCTTAAATGTGCAAACAAAAGTCTCAACTGCAAGGAGCAGCAAACATTCTGTCTGTTCATCCTGAAAGTGATACAAAGTTCATTGCCCGAAATGGTGCTGTGTTGTCTCAATTTCCATCAAAGTCGGAGAAGCAAACAAAAAAAAAATCCGGAAAAGACAAACAACAACAACAACATCAAGAGAAAAAAAACGAACAGAAAATTGGGCATAATGTGAATTTTTATCATCCGCTCTCAATGCTACCAGGAGTAGGTACCACTAGGAAGCGAAACTACTTTACTATTACTCCTTAAAAACTGGAAGAAAGAAAACAACGCCGTTCCCTTCAAAGTGACGGAATCAGACGTCGGTTTTCGTGATGGAAATGAAATATCCAAAGAAATTCAAATATCACAAGGAGCTGCACTGTTTAACACATCCAGTAGAAGCACATTTCCTGATCATGAAATTATAATGTGCACTCTCGAGGGCCGTATCACTTCACCATTTCGTCGGGCGGGGGAGGCTCAACGAATCTCGCACTCATCATCGCTTTCAATGCAATGCAATGACACGCGAAATGCAAGGAAAACAACGTCGTTGATTCAGACTATCGCCCCACTGAACCGCCCCGCCCCGCCTAGCGCGTGGAAAACTGTCAGCGCTATTCAGAAACTGTAACACAGAAATCCCTGAACGCTGCTGCGGCATATACCCTCCACACAGTTGAAGGAAAAAAGGTTATTGTTCGGAAAATAGGTAAAGGAAAAGCTTTTTTTTCGTGCAACAACTTTTGCGTGTGGAATGGGTGGGGAACGTGCACTTCAACAGGCACACACACACACACACTGAGAGAGAATAATATATAACCTACATAGACGAACATGAACGAGCGCCATTGCACTTCGGCCTCGATGCAGGATAATAATAAAAACCAACCATCGTTATGCCGGGCACAGTGCGGGAAGGTTGGTGGGCGAGTGAAGATTAAAGCTTTACTTGGTCATTTGGTTCGGCTGCCGGGAAGGGGGATGGTTTTGCAGAGAAGAAAGCTTTCTAGTGCAGTGCTTCTTCACCTTGTCATTTACTTTTGAGAAATCACTCAGCAGCTTTTCTTTTACACTCCCTTTCTCTTCCTCTCTCTTTTTTATTTCTCTCTCTGTCTCTTTTTTTATCTCTCTCTCTTTCGTTCTCTATCTCTATCGAGAGCAGCTTTTCTCTCTCTTTCTTTTTTATGTCTCTCTCTGTATTTTTTGTATATTTCTCTCTCTCTCTCTTTCGTTCTCTATCTATATCTCTATATCTATCTTTATCAGTCCCTCTCTCTCTCTCATTTTAAAATTTAAATCTTTAGAGAAATTTCTGTTAAGAAAATGTCTCCTTCTCTCTCTCTCGGTCTTCTCCTCTCTCATTTTAAAATCTTCAATGAAATTTCTAAGCCAGAAGCTTTTGTTAATGTTATCCTTTATATCTCGGTCTCCTTCTCTCTTTAATCTAAAATCTTCAAAGAAATCTCTGTTAAGGCAGAAGATTCTGTTTAGGAAGTTTCTTCTTCTCTCTCATTTTAAAATCTTTACGGAAATTTCTGTTAAGCCAGAAGATTCCGTTAAGGAAATGATTCTCTCTCTTTATCTCTTGGTCTTCTTTTCTCTCTCATTAAAAATCTTCAGGGAAATTTCTGTTGAGCCAGAAGATTCTGTTATGGAAATGTCTCCTTCTCTCTCTCGATCTCCTTCTATCTCTCATTTAAAAAACTTCAAAGCAAATTTCTGTTGAGCCAAAATATTCTATTAAGGAAATGCCTCCTTGTCTTTCTTGGTCTTCTTCTCTCTCTCTCATTTTAAAATTTTGGAGGAAATTTCTGTTGAGCCAGAAGATTCTGTTTAGGAAATGAGTTCTTCTCACTCTTGGTCATCTTCTCTCTCTCATTTTATAAACTTCAAAGCTAATTCTGCTGAGCCAGAAGATGACTCCTATTGTCTCTCGATCTCCTTCTCTTTTGTTTTAAAATCTTCGAGGAAATTTCTGTTGACCCAAAAAATTCATTTTAATTCAAAATGGTGTATACCATAAAAGTGAATAGCTTGCGTCACTCCATCTGTCAAAACATGAATTCGAATTATAGGTCCTGCCTCGCGGAGTCCTTCTATTTCTAGGAACTTCAGATGCTCTTACTTTGAAGTTTGGCTTTCTAATGGCTCTGTCTGCAGTGCAAAAGCACTTTTGCCACTCCTACTACTGGCTTAATAGACTAACTGCGGCAGTTTAATATTAGTATTAGGTAAGATTATTATTTGTAAATTTACCCAAATTCGAAAAAAATGTACCTTTCTAAAATTAAAGAGTTGTGGACGTGCCAGTTGAGCATTTTTCCAATTTGTTGCACGATAAAAACCAATTATTTGTGTAGCAAAAAAAAATCAATTAATTTGACGCTCAGTCTAAAAATTATAGCACATGAGCACCCTGTATTTTTGACTCTAAAAAAAATAGAAAAGCTCTTTACAATTTTTCAAAACTATCACTGAACTTTTTGCAACATGAAAGCTTCAAACGGCCAGTTGCAATGTGATGCATTTTGTGGTGGCGCGATGCGACTACCCCTTCTCGCGGGTGGGTGGATGCCTCTTGTTGACAGTACAGCGTGTTGAGTACAGCGACGACAGCACAAATTCCAACCGAATCACACCGCCTGCACCGCCTGCACACGCCGCCCGTCCGCCACTGCCCATACCATTAGGTAGGGCGAAAGTGCATCTGAGATAATAATAGACCGCATTCACGCACACACACACACACGCACACGCGCGCATAAAATTAACGGTAAATATAGCGACATGTGTGCATGTGCAGTGCGCGGTTCAGTATGTTTGCAAATAGTTTTTTGGCCCAGTTAAGGGTCATTGCTACTCCACTTCAGTCAACGGTTCGTTCCTTTGCCCGGCCGATGTTTGCCCCTCAATATGCTGCCGCCAGCCTGTCATTCGTCGTCATTCAGTTGTTGTTGGGTTGTTCGCGCGTTTTTGCAGCTGCATATAGCTGGCTGGTTGGCAGCGACGGACGAAAGCAAGAACGGAAGGGTTGGCTAGCATTCAGCAATAATTCTAATCACCAGCGCTGTGGTGTTGTGCATTGGCGTTGAGTTGTTGTCTTCAAAGGGCTGAAAGAGTTGACAGGGCTGCATTTTCTAGCCATGATGGCTGCTGGTGTTCAAGAAGAAATGGCATTGCCCTGCTGTTGCCTCTACGCGGGATGAATAACCCCCCAAACACCACTTAATGTTACATACAATAACAGCAACGCATACAAGTGCTAATGTGTTTTAAGCCAGGAACAGAGAAACAGACTTAAAACGAGAGTGCGATTACAAAGCATGGTTTAGTCTGCTTATGTTGAAGCTTTTGTCATACCCTCTCTTCCTCCCTCTCTCTTTCTATCCCTTCTTATGCCACCCATAATTGCAGGATTTGTAAACTTTGCGAATGCCACTATCGCCATAATGGTAGCCTCTAATCCGCGGACCTTAAGTGGATGCATAGGTAGGAAGGTGCTTTCTAAAGCGAACCGATTTTTATAACAATCCCTGTAGGAATACTCGTAAGTAATCCATTTTTTTTTTCATTATTATTTTTAATGAAACTTCTTCAGATATTTTGAGAGTAAACTTTCGAAGCCTCGTCACTTTTTGATCTTATTATAGGGTGATTAGGATAATCAGCGATAGATTATAGGAGTATATGTTGATTACGAGATGGTAACGTGGCTATTATGGGATAATTATAGGATGAATATAGGATTACAAGATAAATATGAGATGTTTTTTAGGATGATTTTAGATTTAGTTAATGATTATCGGAATATTTAATGATGACGAAAGGATTATGGGATAATTATGGGACGATTTTAAGTAAATTTAAGGATTAGGGGGTGGATTTATAATTATAGGATGATAATGGAATGTTTATAGGGTTATTGGCAAGCTTAAGACGTGTTTATAGAATAATTTTCGAGTTATTTAAGGATTATAGGACTATTACCGAATGATTTTAGGATTATGGGATAATTATTGGAAGTTTATAGAATGCATTTGACTATATTTAATGATAGACGTTTAAAGGGCTATGGCTAAGTTATGAATGTAAAATGAAAAATTTTCGAGTGATTTAAGGATAATAGGATTATAGGATAATTATGGGATGTTTATAGAATTAATTTGGGACTAGAGTTTTTATAGAATGATTTTTGGAATATATTTAATAATTATGGTATGTTTATAGGGCTATGGATAAGCTATGTATGGGTTTATAGGACAATTTTCGAGTGATTTGCAGACGATAGGATCATTTATGGGGGAATTTAGGTTTATGGGATAGTTAAAGTATGTTTATAGGATGCGTTAACGATAACAGAATTATTATATTTTTATTTGATGATTATGGGAAGATGAGTATAATATTATGGGACTTTAATTGGATGTTTATATATGATGTCCCAACAAGAGCGCCGGATTTAAAGGGTGTCCCAACAAGAGCGCCGGAGAATTTTTTTTCTCGGTCTCAATAATTAAACGTTGTTGGTTTGAATACTTCTCCATATTCTTAAATCGCGTGGTCTTTACGTGACAAATGTCAAAAAAATCACTGTACAACTGGTATTAACAAAATGGCGGCAAATTTAAATCCGGCGCTCTTGTTGGGACACCCTTTATTATGAGTTTAGTAAAAAAGAATGATTTTTGGGTTATTATTTGCTTGATATAAGGATGATTTGAAAGATTTAATGCAAAAATTAAAAAAAAATAATAATTGTAATCCTTTGAATACTATACACCCTCTTTCTCAAAAATTCCAAGCATTACCATTTGTTATAAATTCAGTATTTCACTTCTATATCACGTGCACTGGGTGCAAAGAGAGCGGATGCATCGAGCATTTTTTTGTTTCCTTTACTGCTCTAAGGATAAGGATAAATTTCTTTTAGACGTTTTTTCTCAACTTTTTGTCGTGTGCAATCAAACGGGAACTCAAGATGCAAAATGTGGTCGACTGAGAGCAACCACAAGAAACAATAAAGCGCTCCCTACAAAGTAGAATGTATAAACAGAAGTGAAGTGACACAGGGGCATTCCTATAGGTAACAGTACCGCACACTACCCTCTATTGATCGGCAATTTAATGGGAACAACAAAAATCGCCTGCAAAAACGGCAGGAAGTCGTCCATTGCTTAGCATATGCTGCACCACATATGAAGATTCATTCATGCACACACAAGCAGCAGCACTCCTAAGCGTGCAAAAAAAACAAATGGCTTACCTCATAAAATAGTGCGGCTGGTCAGTTCCCGTAGTCAAAGTTTCTCAATGCAGGATCTTTACACAGGGAACCACGGGGAAGTCGAACTTTTTGCTGATTTTAAGAATGGATTTCTGAAAGAAGAAAAAACAAAGAAAAAAAAAAGGGAAAAAAAGTTAACAACTACTCGTTACTATAAACAAAGGAAACTTCTGTTTATTTTTGCCAGAGAGTAAACTTTTTATATCTTTTGAATTTTTGTATCCAGTCAAAAGTAAGTCCTTTCATTTCTAAAAGAGTCGAAAATTTGCTCTAAAAATGTCCTTACTTGGATAATTTTATACGTCGATGCTTGACACTCCAATTAAGGTTGAGCAGCTCATCACTAGCTGTGTCCTTTCATTCATTCATTCTGCTCAGGGAGGACTTTTGCATTCAGTGGGATTCCATTCTCTATCTCTGTAATAAAAACTGTCAAAATCAACTGACGAAGAGAGATAACAAACCCAAGAAGTTTTGGTTTCAGAAAACCCGAGTAATCCCCCGAGTCAGGTCAGTTCGGAATCGTATTCCATTTAATGAGATGACTGAGGTTACATGAGAATCGGCCATTGCAATCATCACTTTTGGCATACAACCAAATAATTTCCGATCACGAAATGTCACTCTCTTTTCAAAGATAAAGTTTAGAATGTCAATCTAAAGAACTGTCATCGAGTCTCTCTTATTTTACTCTCAGAATACAGAATAAGCCAGAAATCATTCTACCATGGTTAGAGGTAAAATTCAAAGGGTGTTATTACATATTCCTAGGAAATGGACGGAAGTTAATTCGATCTTCATTCCTAAGTAGGAAGAAGCTCACGTGGCTACCCAAATAACCCTATCTTATTTTCTTCCGAAAACTCTGGAAATCTTAATAGATATTTATATATAAGAAACAATGTGGATCCGAGCAGATGGGCTCAGTCTCAGTACGCATACTACAAAGGGAAGTCTGTAGAGACAGCCCCTCATACACTGATGCGTACGGTTAAAAAATAGGTAATCTCGAAGGGGAATCACTTATAGCGTTCCTTGGCATTAAAGGTGCCTTCTAGAAGGTGAACACAGAGGCTCTTCTACGGCTTGAGCACACAGTATGCAAGCTAATTATTCATATGCTCTTTATCAGGATTCTTAACGCCGAGCTGGGTGGTTCCACCATTAGAAGGCATGTAAATAGTCACAGAAACGCGCCGCAGAGAGACGTTATATTCCCTCTACTCTTGAACGTAGCAATCAATGGATTAGCTAGAATAAGAGGGCATAACCGTAGTTGCCTATACTGATGTTGTAGCTACAGGTAGGTTCCTAGTAACGTCTGGGGAGGTTATGCAAAATGCTCTCTCAATCGTCACAAAAAGGGTCAGAGGCTGTGGACTGGGAGTTTACCCATCCAAGACAGAACTGGTCCGCTTTGCAAATAAATATATAAGTTCCAACAGTCACCCCAGCCACTTTAAACGTCTTCACTAAAAAGGCGAAATTTCTGCTCATAAGATAGTTGATGGATAGTAAACTGAGGTGAAAACCGAATATTCTAGAGAGGGTTCACAAAGCCACCAAAGTTATACTACGCGTGTTAAAGATAGGGATTAAAACAAAAACCACTGGCTATACATACCATGTTGTAGGTATGCAGGGTAGGTAGGTAGAGTGGTGATCCGCGCCACCACGATAGGACTCGCCCTAAATGCAGGAAGAGTTAGTCCTGTGGCTGAGATGTCGGGCGTAGAAGATAAATGGACACGCCTTAAAAATACTGTCATTAGTACTTTTGATTCCATCTTAGGCAGTAGTCGTAGAGACGTACTAAACGTCGATTGCCGACGGGTAGCAAAGTTACAATATCGGTTACAAAACTTTGCAAATAAAACGAAAAATAAAACCATACCTCTGGTGTAGTTTGCAATAAGAACGTCAATCAAAAACCACGAGAGAGAAATCTTAATTCTACCCTTCAAGTCGAAAGAGCTAATAGATAGATAGAAAAATTAATCCTCATATGCACTACCGGCCACTAGGGCAAAATATCCCTTCGGATACAAAAAATAATTTCCAACAACAACACCGACATGAAACCAAAGTAGAAAACGATTGCAGTACCATCTATGTGTAAGCGTAGCAAACGTCAATTCAAAATATAACCAACATCCGGCGACGCTGACATTTTGGTTCTCTTTTGTTGTGAAGTTTTTCTGCCTGCCTGAGAATTAAGAAATTGTTTTGTTTTCCAACTTGCTTCTCCAACTAATATTCAATTCAAATAAAGAGAAAAACGAGAGCGAGAAAAATCTAACTACAGTGAAAAACTCTGTCGCTCTGCAGTAGTGTCACTCGCACTACTACAGTTTACAGAAAATGCGGAAGTGAAATTCGCTTTCAATATTGAGATTTGTGTCTCTATTTCGTACTGGATCTTATACACAAAAATATACTCATTATAAGAGATCCGAAGAGATACGCTATAGTCACCTTTTTACATCTCTTTGTCTCAATCTCTAACATTCTCTTAACTTTCTTATCAGCCGAAGACCGGAGTCACTGCACTTTACCAGATCTTAAGAGATTTCATATTAAAAAATAATTATCGAGTCAATGACATTGAAAGGGGGAACTGACGTCACATCTGGGTACAATTCTCTTAGTAAATTATCCCAGTGAAAGCGAATTTTCAAGAGAATATTTCCCGAGACGGAGAAACGAGAAACGAGAAACGAAACTCTTTATTCTTTTTTATATCATCGCTTTACTACTCTGCTCCAAGAGAGTTCACAGTACACACACACTTATACGAAATTCCGGCCGAATGTCAATATACGCTTAGGCTGTATGTTGCCAGTTATGTGTGATGTTGTTGTCGTCGGATTTAGTGTGCCAATAGGATTCATTAACCCCAGCAACAAACTTAAGGGTCAACAAAGTACATACGGCAAGAACGACGACGCACGTCTGTCACTGCGAGCTGCGGCTACGCCAGTATTGTTGTATCTTTTCGTTTTGTATTTGGATTTGAATTTCTATACTTGCATGTGTGTGTGTGTGTGATGTATCTAGAACTGACGTGTTCGTATGCAATGCGTACAATAATTCCATTGGAGCGATAATTTGGTTCGTGACCATTTTTTTTTTCATTATTATTTAGTTGGATGATGGCTACAATTTGGTATTTGGCATTTGATGGCTTCTGTAATGACAGAAGTGTCAAAGTGGGGGTGTTGGAAGTCATTAATGAATAAATGTGCGTATGTATGCCATAGAATTTCTTTGCAAAAGGTTCCGTAGGGTAACCAGACATACCGAGTTCAAATCTTTTAATTCAATTAAATTCGTAATGTAGAATTTATTAAAGAAAAGTCAATGGGAGCGAGGGAGTCAAGGGGCGAGAACCAACAAAGAATATATTCCGTCAATGTATTATCGCCTCTAGGCTCGTCTGATCATTGTGTTATATCGGCTAATTTCTTGTTAATAAACCACGCAGTTAGTATGGCAATACGAGAAAGCCCATTGCGACGGCCTTAACAAATTCCTTGGTCGCTATTGTTTCGCGATAGCAACGTGGATGACGACGCTGGGGCTGATGCGATCACAAACATCATCATTATTAGTATGAGAGAGTTTATCCCTTCCAGGAATAAGCCTGTCAAATAAAGGATGATGGATGGTATGAGTCGAGCTGTAAAGAGGGTTCCAGGATTAGAGATAGATAGATACAAAGCTAACCCTACTGAGGAAAACCGAACAAATTTTAAACGAGCCAGACCAAATCAAATTCGCCTACCACCAAAAATTGAGGCAAAAAATACTACATTGTCCCAAAGGTAGTAAACATTTTTGGTCATTCGTGAAAAGAATCAAAAATACAGTCTCGTCGTCTATTCCAACGCTCATTTATAATGACACTCTAGTTGTCAGCTCCAAGGAGAAGGCCAATCTGTTTGCTGCGCATTTTGCAGCTAGCTCTAAGCTTCCAGATTGTTCATTGCTGCGACCTGCACCTCCGAGTATTGACAGATCATTCGTACTCGTGCAGTTGCTAGAGTTTCAAACGATCTCAACACTCACAAATCCGCTGGGACAGATGGTATTTCCCCATTAGTGTTATTACAAGCTGGCACTACCATTGCGTAAGCTTCTCCATCTATCCTTTTCTTTTGGATACTTCCCGAAAAGTTGGAAAACAACTTTTGTCCATCCTATACCCAAAAAAGGCTAGCACAGCGTGGGCGTTTGAAAATTAGGGAGAGGAAAAGGTGAGATGTCTATGCACATGTGTCTTGAATGACTGCAGATCATACGAATGCGGAATCACAGAGTTGGGCAATTCATTCCACATAATTATTGTGCCGCTACAGAAGGAATCGCTGCATTGGTTGGTACGTCCGAAGATAGGTCTAATGGTAGACCCGTGAGCGCGAGAGGCACGGGTATTTTGCTTGGGTTGCAGAATGCGCGGGATGCATCTCGATATTTCTTTTGAACACCGCTTATGGAAAATGCGATAAAACCGTGACAGGCAGGAACATTCCTACGATGTTCAAGCGATTCGATTGTTTTTGCGATATTTACGTCAACAATAAGTTTAGATGCAATGTGGTCTTGGGGGCACCTGCCCAGACAATACAGTTGTATTCAAGCTTAGGGCGATTACATGCCTTGTAAATAGTAACCAGATCTGAACGAGTGAAGAACATCTTACACCGTTTTGCAAGAAGACTAAAGCATTCTTAGCGATAGCAAATATGTGCTCGTTCCAACGAAGCTTGTTGTTGACGCACATACCGTAAATTTCGAGCAATCTAGTTTCTTTGATGCAGGATTCATTCAAGGATAAAGGTTGGATCACTGAACGGTAGCATATGCAGGTGGGGGAAGGTTATAGGCTAAAAAATTAATGGGAGCACCTAGACCCTCGGGCCTTATTACTTCCAAATTTTTACAAAAAGTGTTGTCAGCGGAGATACACAAGTGTGCAAAGTTTGAAAAATTTCGGGCCTGAGGAAGTAGGTTAAAAATTGACTGGAAGATTCCACCAGCCAAGCAGCCACCGACAGACAGAAAGGCAGATAGACGGACACATGCTAACGGGAAGTTAATGTAGAGAATTTGATAAAAATATTTAATATAAAATATGGCTATCTTCAACCTCTTTTTATTTGTACATTCCTTTAACAGTTCAGGTACATCGCTAGTTCCTACATGTTCCGAAATGTTCTAATTTTCGCCAATGAAAAAATGCCTTCCTTTGTTTCTGGCCTTTTTAACGCACCTCTGTTTAAGTCACCTACCTACCTCGCTCTACCTATCATCTAATAGTCCCAAATTCATGCGGCAAAATATAGCCATTTACTGGAACTCTCTCAAGAAAGCCGAAAAGAAGGCGCCAAAATTTCCGGAATCAATTAATTTCCGAAACAAATGAACGACCCATCAGCCAGCCGCCCCCGGCACACAAAAGTTGGTTTCCTAGCTTCCTCGGATTTGGAATATTTTTTACCACCGCAGCGTGATAGGTAAGCAACCAACCACCATTTGGTGGTGAATTTCGCAAAGCGCATGTCCTTCGATTTCTCTTTGTGATTATCTCATCGCCGCCGCCATTGAGTCCAAGTACGTTTTCGTCATAACACAAAGCAGCACAATACAGAAGCGCCTTCTGCCATGCAAGTGGTATCCATCCACCACACCACCATTGAACTGCGAGCGGGAGCACCGACCGATTCCGATTCGATTTCTCTGTATATAGGATAACGACCACGAACGACCCCGGCCGAACGGAATGAAATGGACGGCACACGAAGGAATGAACGCCAACAACGGATGACGTGTCATTGACTACATAGGGGTTGGCGACCTCGCCTCAGGGTCGCCTACGGTCGTTCAACTTTCAGTTCCCTTGAAAGGCACACATCCAACTCGAGAGCGCCTCGTCGGGATGACGATGATGATGGAGCCGAGTGCGCGCGGGTCTCAAAGGGAAATCCAAAATGTATGTTGGTCGTTGGTCTTTCGCGAGGAGTTCGTTCGTTCGTTTGTTCGTTCAGTCGGTCGGTCGGTGGGTCGGTCGTTGCCATCTCCAATCGGTGGATTCGGTGGAGTTGTGGTTGGTAGGAATATGGATGGGATAGGATTGTTTCCCATTTGCTGCTCTGCTCTGGAGTGGTGGAGCTGCGACTGAGGCTGCGGCTGTATGTGCATGTAGCTCCCATGGAACAGCTGCACCAATCGATTTGCTTTCATTGCCGATGCAATGCTTTTTGTGTATGTTGTCATTGCTACATTGCTGCATTTGCAGACACTTGAATTCCCTGCCGGCCCGGCCGACCGACCGACCGTCAGGCATTGTCTGAGGTTATGTTCTCGGCGTTCAATGGAGGATGGTTGCCACGAAAAATCCAATTGGAAATTTAAAGCAGAGATTTTCTATTCAAGTGTGTGTGTGAAGTGCACCGCTATTACGGGTGTTTAAGGGATGATGACCCGTATATTCCTTTTGCATTCGCATAATTAAATTCACTGTCTCGGTGGGTGGGCGGACGGCTGTGGTTTGGCTGGAGTTATTGTACGCAACCCAACCAGACAGCCGCTAACTGGCAACTGTGAGCCCAAAGTTTTTCTATAAAGGTGCACTGTGGAAGCTTCGAACTTCGACAACACTTGATCCATTCAAAGTCGAATGAATATTGTGAATACATTTATTTATTTTTGTGGAGTTAGTAGTCGCACGAACTATATAGGGATGGGGAACAATACAGTCTAGACATTCCTCTGTGAGGAACTTCCACAGAAAAGTTTTGCTGCCAATTGGTTTCGACGGTGGCATATCTGTGGGATAAAACTGAAACTCAGCACTTAGTTGATTAGCGCCTCTAATTGGAGAGAGGTGTAATAGAAGTCAGGAATATTGATTTGGCCTGGATTGTTCTGTAAAAATATATTGCGAGTGTCGGTATTACATGGGACATTCAACATCTATCTTCCTATCTCCAATAAACAAAGCTTGAGAGAGATAAGATTACTCCGTCAGATGACGACAATCTGAGCCTTTGTACTTTTTATTTTCTTTTTAAATTTATTTTGCAATCAACAGATTTCTCATAAGAGGGATATCCTTTTTAGATATTTGCAAAAACTCCAAAAAATGTCAAAGTAAAGTGTCACTTCCGGTTGGCCGATTTCCATTAAATCCTCCCAATTTATATAAAAAGCTTAAATATGAATTTTCTTCCCCATCAGTACTAATAATGGTGTCTAATTTTCAGCGCATGTGTAGTCGTTGGCTCTACGGTATATTAACCCGCATTAGCTGTTTTTTTTTGTTCGCAGCTGTTCTACGTATTTCAATGATAATACGTGAATAGCGACTGCTGCGTGACGTAGGTATGTGCCGATAGAATAATGATAACACGGAACCAACTGTATCATTAGTACAACAATAGAATACACGAAAAATAGAATTCAATTACATAAATGTTTCGCTTCGCTGAACGGTTGAACTTTGTTCGATGTACGTTATTTCCCCTCTCCTTCCACCGTGACAGTTACCGATACAACAAAAGAGAAATTCAATGGCGTTCGTGGTGTCATTGTGCTCTCCGCCTTGTTTTGCTCTTCAACCAAGTGCGACGACACTTATTGACCTTGACTGTATGTCTTTTGGGGTTTTTGTTTGGCGTGCACGTGCACAGTCAACACCCCTCACCAACAATACTCTTACAGTAATAACGAGAGAGCGATAGAGGGCGAGCCTTACGCATTAAATTGAGAACGAACAAACGGTTATCTTAGGAAGTTAAATACGTTTCGCCATAGAGTACTTGTGGAAGGGAGCACACAATATGCTGAAGTAGTAAAGAAGCTAGTGATACAACGGGCACCGTGACACGAAAGCACAAAACGTTGCCTAAATGTGGGAACAAAGATGCTTTATGCGGTTTACTTTGCTCGAGGAGCATTAACTTTGGAGAAGAAAAATTACTTTAGCACACCTATTAATATGAGAGACACGTTCATTATTGGTGGTGACGTCACCGCGATTGGGGCGCTTGGCAGTGAATTCGTGGGGAAACATTCTATCGAACATTAGTGCAAGGCATCCTTTCTCTATCCTAAACTAACCAAATCCTGTATAAATAGGATATAAATTCCCACTGCTGCCAGAAGTTTACCATCTACTATTGTCCAATATTCCACTTCAGCACTTCAACTCCACCTGGAGTAGGGTAGCAACAAGATCCCTCCATCTGTCCCGATTCGCCACAAGGGGCTTTAGCTGTGGCCACGTACAAATAATCTGATACCTTGACCAAAGGAGGTCAACTGTATTGGAGAGTTGACCTCCACGTTGTTTTTGGTCTTCCTACACGCCTTGCACCCTGAGCATTCCATTCAAAAGATTATTTCGTGATGTTATTGTCTGGTTTTCTTAATAGCTGCGTTGCTTTGGCAAATCCGGCTTGGTTTTACAAAGCAACAGCTTTTGGCTTTACCGCCTTACGGTGAGCACCAGTACTATAAAATGGCTTTAGTTTCCTTAATCCTGAACATTTTTTTTAAACTTAGGTTCATGTCGCTTTATCACCGCCTTACGGTGAGCACCAGTACTATAAAATGGCTTTAGTTTTAAATCCTAAAAATTTTTTGTATTTATTTTCGGCTTTATGCATATGCGATTGTTGTTGTAAGCCAAGCTGGATTAGCCAAAGCAACGCAGCTAATGTGTGTCCAATCAACGCAATTTTCGTTGCTATGTCTGCATCCACTTTTTTCTGACTCGAAATTTAAAATGTACCCCATTCACCGATTAACGAAAGCCTGTAATCTGTTTTGAGATGTTGGCTGGCGTAGGTATAATAGCGCGGATTTTACTTTGAATTCGAAGAGTCTCTACTTGGTGCGTAATGATACTTTACTGGAATTCCATACAGGAGAGGGGGTTCCAAATGCAATACGAGCTTTATTGATTCTGATGTTCACATCCAGATCTGTTCATTCATTAATTGTTATGCAACTACCCAGATAATTGAACTGCGCGACTCCCTCTATGGTCCACTGCCTTAGAATAATCTGATGTTGTATGTTCTGGTCTGTGTGCATTATTTGCGTCTTATTAACGTTAACCCTTAAGCCAGCCACCTTTCCGTTCACTTGCAGTGACTGACACATTTGATTCAACCCAACAGTGCTTTTTGCCAGGAGACAGATATCATCGGCATATGGCATATGGCATATGGCTCAGCTTATCAAACGGTCTCTATTTGATACTATGCCTCTCATTTGATCCCACCGTGGCAGTCATCACATCATCAATTACCAGTAGAAACAAAACATCTCTCTATCTCACACCTTCACGCTTTTCGAAAAGCTATTCACTGTGCAAAACGAAACACCTTGTGTTACTAAGGACTCTTTAATGACATTAACTATCTTCGTAGGGATGCAAACATTGGAATGATAAATTAAGTACTTTAAGTAAACCAGCCTCCAAAAAACGGATAAACTTACTGACCACCAAAATAACTTTTAATGTGAATATGGCTTTGTCACGTACGTTTTTATACATTGGAGATATACATTTTCAAAAATATCTCGACTTCAGTGCCACCTACCAGACTCAAAAAAGAGATACACATTGAGGATCACCAACCGAACATATGGTGTCACTTTGACTTCAATATGTCTAGTGGTTTAGGTGTGATGCTCTTACATTAATATGCACCAATATCTCCAATCGAACTTATGGCGTAAATATGGATTTCATACATCCAGTTGTATAGGCCTGATGACGTATTTAATGCCGGATGACATGTCGATTCCAGCGCCACCTACCGGGTCAAAAAAAAACATGAACTTATCGGAGCACCAAACGAACTAATGGCGTAAATATGAGTTCGATACGTCCAGTGGTTTAGGCGTGATGAGGTTAGATACATATGCAAAATGAAATTTTGAAGAATATCTTGACTCCAGCGCCACCTACCGGATTTAAAAAAGAGATAATCCTTCAATCGAACATATGGTGTGAATATTGCTTTAATATGTCTGGTGGTGTAGGCGTGATGCGATTACAACGATATTCACCAAAAGACCAACCACATTTTCGTGAATATTTCTACTCCAACGCCACTATCTGGTCAAAAATATGAACTTATCGGAACACCAAACGAACATATGGTGTGAATATGGCTTCGATACGTCCAGTGGTTTAGACGCGGCGCCGTTACATACTAACGCACAATCGCTTTTAATATAAAGATAGATGGGAAGAATTTCGATTTATGCGCATGGTAACTGCAGTGCATTCAATGCCGGAAGATCAGTTGTTTGGTGCAGTAGAGGGGAATAGAAGAATGGTTGGTACAAGGTGAAGACACCCGAAAATTAAATTGTCATCAATATCAATGCCAGGGTTAATGACAAACAATGCCCGACATCAGAGTGCAAGTTCAACTTTTGAGCTCAGAATATGACGGAAAGATTCATCATCATGTTCGTGGTCTGGCTTCCCGGAATGACGGAATGATTAATTGTTTTGAAATTGAAGCTAACGGTCCATTGTTATCAATTTCGTAATCCATATAACCGATCGTACGAATGGAATGACGCTTTTACACTTTTGAAATTCATACGAGAACGACGACGACAACGAACAACGCTGAAACTTAAAACCAACAGCATGTACCTTCAACACCAGGCTGTCCTGTGGTTAGTCGTTGGCACCATGCGCATCATATCCTGTCACTTTATGCGAGTGATCCAAAGGAATGCAATGATGCGCACAAAAGCGTTCCTTGAAATGCGTTAACGAAAACAAAAAAACAAATCCCAGGAAGTAAATAATAAAAAAAAAAGGATAATCTCGCGATCCAGAGGGGTTTACATGGTGTGTACTATTAATGAATCTTATCATCGGCGCGCGTCCCAGAGGAAGGGGACAGAGTATCCCAAGGTTTGCGCACTCATCGCTTCTCTTCGCTTGTCATCTTTGATGATTTGGGATTTTTATTGAATGCTGCGATTCAAATGTGAAATGCGATGTGAGTTCCCATTCCATGGAAGGTTTCCTCACACGCAATAAGCACTCGTAGTGAAATGCGTCCATTGTTCAACGTGCACGTCATGAAAACAATTGTGCAGCCAATCCTCGTTTACCGCTCAATAGTCGTAAATTCAATTGAAGTACTGACGAAGGATCTTTTGAGACATCTGCTTTCTTGTGAATCTGGGTTAAGTTTTAATGCGAAGAAGATTGCAGAGGAGCGATCTAAATGGGTCATTTGTGTTCGAGCCTTTTTCAGACAAACAAAGACGAACGCTAAGGAACAGAAGAAATTTTGTGACTAAGCTCGAGCTGATACCCTGTCCAAAATAATGCTGATATAACAGCAATCCAGGAGATGCAGTGGACGGGGAATGGTGACTTACAAAAATCAGAATATCACATACATATATTACAGCTGTCATGCAAGCCATCACGTGCTCGGTGTGGGGTTTCTAGTCAGCAAAATAATGAAACCCACCGTAATCGGCTTTAAAGCAATAAATGAACGGCTATGCACCCTTCGCGTGAGGGACAGATTTAAAAGCATAAGCCTCATAAGAGGATTTCCCAGATGATGAAAAAGATGAACGGGAACTCCATGCCTGTCCTCGGTATGATGTAAAAATCATTCTGGGGGATATGAATGCTAAAATAGGAAGGGAGCCAGTATTAAGGCAGTACATTGGCTCCCATAGCTTACACGAGAACACTAATGGCAATGGACAACGAGTCATAGAGATGGCAGCAAGCAATAATTTGATCTATGGGAGTACAAGGTTTAGGCGTCAAAATATCCAAAAAGTCACCTGGGTATCTGCTGATGGAGCCACTTGCAACCAGATAGACTACGTGTTGATAGACCGCCGCCACAACCCGAACCTGATGACGGTACGAACGTACCGAGGTGCCAACGTCGACTCGGTCTACTATCTTGTTGGTGTGGTGCTCTGAGCGCACATTGCATCATCACGAAAGACAGCATCCGCGAATCAGATTCGAGTCATCACGGCTGCCCTTCGCAACCAAGAGGCCAGAAACAACTACGGTCAAGCGATAGGACTCGCCCTAATGCAGGGAGAGTTAGTCCTGGGGCTGAGATGTCAGGCGTAGAAGAGATATGGTCACGCCTTAAGAATACTGTCATTAATACTGCTGACTCCGTCTTATAGGCATTAGTCGTAGAGATCGGAACGACTGGTTCAATAACGAATGTAAGCTAGCGACTGAACGTAAGAATGTTCCGTTCCGAGCAACGCAACAATCTCATAGAACGCGGGCACTCGAAGAAGAATATAAAGAGTTCACCAGCGAATGAAAGCAGCCCGTGCGTGTGTGGCTTCATCCCAGGAAAATCAACAACTGATCAGATTTACACCCTTAGGCAGGTGATAGAAAAATGTGTAGGCTCCGACAAGGGGATGGATTGTTCTGCGTCCTCTTCAACCTGGCGTTAGAGAAAGTGATCCGAGACTCTGACGTAACGGCGAAAGGAAAAATCCTTTATAAGTCCATTCAGATACTGGCTTAAGCAGACGATATTGACATCGTTGGAAGAAATCCAAGAGCTGTACCGGAAGCCTTCATCCAGATCGAGCAGGCGGCACAAAATCTAGGGCTGCACATAAATGACAGCAAAACAAAGTACATGGTGGCCACGTCTGCGAGTAGAAGATCCAGCATTTGTTGTTGTAATGCAATCCTTTAACTATCTCGGGTCAACTGTAGCAGCCAATAAAAGCATGGAACTTGAAATACGCGCACGGTTGCTTAAAGCCAACAAGTCTGTCAAGACTTTTCAAATCCAGGAACTTAACGATAACATCCAAGCTGCTGGTATATGAGACAAAAGGTGATACCAGTACTTACATATAGATCCGAGACTTGGGTGCTTAGCAAAATGCATTCTGACCTCTTAGCCGCGTTCGAGAGTGAAGTCTTACGGTGAATTTTTGGCCCCGTATGTGAGGAAGGACGATTCCGGATGAGATCTACGAGTTTTACTGCGATGTCGGCATCGTGAAGAGAATTAAGCTCGGTAGGCTACGGTGGGCATGACACCTAGCTCGCATGAGTGAAGAGGATCCTGCGCGAAAGCCTGCGCTGAAAGAATGGCGTAGACTAGGATGCCCACAGCTTAGGGATGCAAAACTGGAAGACATCGGCTCGAAATCGGGACCAGTGGAGATATTTTTGTGGTAGTTCAGGACCGGACACCGGTTTTAGAGCCAAAGAGGATGATGATGACGCAGCTATATGGATACGAATGCTCTTTTATCCGATGTGCAGTATGGATTTCGCAAAAATCGCTCATCAGGTGAGCTCATGGCTCATTCTTGTGAGCGAAGCATTAAAGCACCTTGGTGAATCAATTGTCGTGTCCCTGGATATTTCAAAGGCTTTTGACCGAGTATGGCATGTTTATCTTATAAACAAGATTCGTTCCCTCAACTTAGACACCTCACCTCTCATTGCATGGATTCAGGATTATTGATGGAACCGCAAAAAAAAACTTGTATTGAATGGCATTTCTTCATCTTCGCATGGGATCAATTGTGGCGTGCCACAAGGGTCATCCTTGTCGCCTACGCTTTTCTTAATATATATTAATGACCTATTGTCTTCGACAACCTGAGATTTACATTCATTTGCTGATGATACAATGCTATCGCCTTCCATTGTGTTTGTCAGTTTGCAATTTTCGCTTGATTGGTTCGCGGGATTAAATGAATACGGCTATTTTGTCAAACATTAGAGTTATTCTGGATTGGGGCATATCTACATAATAGAGTGGTCAGTTGGAACCGGCTACAATTGTGAGGAATGTGATGTATTGTTGGGTTATACGAATATATATATATATGTGAATACATATGGGTTATCTACTCCTACTTACACAGTCTACTTTGTTTTACTTGCTCTTGTGATTTAATTGCTTAGAGATCATAGATAGATTTTTAAACGTGACAATTGAAGATCGAACATAGATCGTTGTTTTGTTGATTTTATCGGATCGAGTAGCCGTTCGGTTTAATATTGAAATTACATTTATAAATTGTGTCTTTTGGACTTGACATTCATAGATCGAACATAAAGTTCTGATTGTTAAAGAATTTGTTGATACTAGCGGATCGATAGTGTCCGTTCGGTTTTTATGACCTCTTTGGAACAAGCAATTTTATTGCTTCCTTCAATTGTTTAGGTGTTGATATCGACTCAACGGCTGTGTCGTTGGTTGATATAACTCGCACGATTTAGAAATCACTATACTCACAAGAGTGTATTTTTGGCAGCATTCGTTGATATTGAGAGCGTCTTCAACCATATGACGACGGAGGAAGGATTTGTTCTTCTGGATGTAGACTACTCAGTGAGCAGGTTAATCAATCATATGCTTGTAAGCAGATTGTTAACTCAGAGCTGAGGGTTTCACAATTAAAAGGCGGATGGTAGTAAGAGCAACATCGCCACGAAGTTAGAACTAGAGGAAGAGGTACTTAGAGTAATCGCGTCCTAAGATGTTGTAGCGACAGATTTGTCAGGAAAATACTTTGGAATGATTGAGGAGGTAATGCAGAATACCTTCTCAATCATCACAAAACAGGTCAGTAAATGTAAATGCAACCCAAACAAGACAGAGGCATATACTCCTAATGTGCATCAGAGACAACTCCGACTTCTACCTACCCCTACCCCATCTACCGTTTACAATGTCCGAATACATTTCATATTTTGCAGTCACTTAGCAGATGTTTCTGTTCTGTTTTTGTTGTAAAAATCGTCCCAACTAAACTCGAAATGTAAAGAAAGTAAATGAATTGGAAAAAGTCAACGCACTTTGAGAGGTAAACGTGACCGACGGCACAACCCCTGTTCGCAAATTGCATTTGCGTTCGAGGCCATTTCCTGACCTATCCGAACAGAGAGCTTCTTAGGCGCGCAAATTTAATTTTAATTTCAAAACTGAAATCAATCCCTTCACTGGAGAGCATATGTCTGGTTATGTGATGTTCTGTTATGGCCACACAGTCGAGCGATACCAACCCCTTTGTGACAAAACGCGAAATGATATGAAGGGATTTTTTTTCTTTAGCCCCGTTATGTTCTCTGATTTCTGACAAAAGAAAAATTCCACGAAATGATAAGAGGGAGGGAGGAGAGGAAAAAATCGAAGCGAAGATGTAGATGGGGATGTGGGTAGTTCGCCTTTAACTGAACCTCTTAGCTGTTGCATTTGCATTTTGCTTCAAAGAGCGACGAATAAATGCGATTGCTAGTCGCCTGACGACATACGGGCAAAGGCCACGACTGCCATCATACTGGACGCGCGCAGTCACAGAGCAATTTTGCAACCCCTAAACGGGTTAACGATCCAATGCAGCTTGTAAGTCGTCTAAGCTGCACTCTGTTTGTTTGTTGTTGTCGTGCACTGCATGCGGTGCCGCACATTTGTCACACCATTCACCGTGGGACAATGAGCGCGAATTGCAAAGTCTCAGTTCATAAACGGACTGAGCATTTTCCTTTGTAAGTCTAGGAACTGGACTCCATTAGTTAGAGGACCAGAACCTCCGTTCTCAGATGAGCAGAACTCCAGTTCTTGAACGGACAGAGAAAACATATGGCGTTTTCCTCGGTCCGTCTACGAACTGGACTCCATTAGTTAGACGGACAGAACTCCAGTTCTTGGAAGGACAGAGGCAATTCCACGTGTCCGTCTAAGAAAACAGGACTCTAGTTCGTCGACGGACAAAAACCCAAGTCATGGACGGACCGAGGATCTATTCAGCATTTTCCAGTCTCTGACTAAGAAGCGAAACTTTGCAATACTTTGGGCTACAATCCGCGAAAGCTGTCAGCAAGATTACAAATCTAGCTGCCGTACGCATAAGATGACATTTTTCAAATGGAATCATACGATGCCTACTGATTTGATCGAAGGCTTAACACTTCTTCTAAACCTGCAGTTGTGCTTTCGCACGTTCAGCTTAGAGAACTTCTGAACTCAAACGTAGTCAGGTCCTGTCTTCTCGATTTATGACTGTGTACGCCTCAAACTTTGATATTTTGCCCCATGGTGCAAAAAATACAAAAATCGAACCAACAACCATCATCATCATTAGGATGACGACCTCAAAGGAGCGAAAAAGCAACCAATCTATCTGTACTCTATAACACAGAGCAGAGTAATCGTCATGCCCAGTTCAAGGACTCTATCGAACAAAGGATATACATTTCGCAGTTAATGCTTTTGTTGTGTTAGTTATTTGCATCTGCATTTTAGTTACACATAACAACCCACTGTGTTGCCCGAGTGCATCGACGACGACGACGACGCCGCCATTGAGATAGGACATGGACAGCAGGACATGCGGTTATTGGATTGAACAGAGGCAACAACAACAACAAGATTCTGTAAAACGCACGCTCGCGCTTCGTCCATAGACCAAACCAAACTGCACATAGGGAATAGGGACAATAAATGCAACACAAGCACCATCAGACGGGCAGCCATTTTGGTTTTTCTGTCCCTTCGATTGTGAGCGGTTTTTGTGTTTTTCTTGCCACAGATGTTGAGCGCACACACAGAAACTGCAGTTGTTGGTGTTGGTAATTTGCCTGGACCTATGGCAAAAGTAATCGAGTTGCGAGGCTCAAGGAATTGCTTTGCATTGGGAGGGCGACACATTTTGGCATGGCGGGAAAAGGCGGGGATGACAGAAAAGCAAACTGATGACTAAGTTTCCATAGTAATTTTTGACATTCATTGTGTTTGGGATGGGATTTTTGACCGAGTTTTTTGGGGAACCTAAAAGTCAAGAGTTAAAAACAACCCATAAAAATTTGATGTAAAATCTCTAATCGGAGATATGTGTAAGAGTGCAGTATGAATAAAATCGGGTTAATTTTTCAAAAATCTACATGGGAGCACATCGGCCCGGGCCCGATCACTTCCTAAATTTAACAAAAAGTGTTGTCAGCATAAAGTTTCCAAAGTTTCAATAAAATTTGGATTTGGAAATGGTTGCAAGATTCCACGACAAACAAACAGACAGACAAACACACGGGTACGCCAAGTTAATATAGAGAATTGAAAAAGGGAGTACTCCTTCTATCAATTCACACGGATTTTTTTATAATTTGCGCATGCACCTTTATAATATTCGGCTATATGCTTCGAGGAGAAAAGAGGAGATGTCTATGAGCTTGATGTGCCTTAAAGTATCATAGCGATATTGAAGGAAGGTAGAGCTTGGCAGAAAATTCCATATACGTGTTGCATGGCTGAAGAACAAATCTCTCTTCGTACCACAAACTTTTTAAACGACGGTGAAGATCAATATTTCGCTGTAATGGAAGAACGAACCATTTAACCTGGACGATGCCAGCGAATATTTCTATCCACCTGACCATAGTTCCTCTCTTCACCTTACTTACTTATGTCCTATAACCCCTTGTGGGTCCTAGGGCCTCTATTACGCCTACGCGCCATCGCGTCTGGTTCCTGACAATGAGCTTCACCTCTCTGTAACTCTTCCCCAATTGCCGTGAGTCCTCCTCAACTGTTCTGCACCATGTAGGTATTTCTCGGACGACTCGTTCTTCTACCATCTCCACTGCTCCCTTGCTCCAACTGGACAATCATAAAGCTGCTGACCCCCTGAGCTTTTGAAAACTACAGGAGATGTCCTGGTATAGTGGTGCATACACCCACCAGCTTATATCAAGATATATAAGGATGCCTGATGAATGGATTATCTGCATTGTTAACCCGATCGTAAAGAAAAAAAAACCCACTAAACTGCGCCAACTAATGGGGTTTTCATTGAGGGCATCACAATAAATTTTGCAGAGCCCAATCGGATAAAAGTAATCGTGGTAAGATCAAAAGGCTTCAGTTCTTGACTTAATTTGATCTTGTAAGGCCGAAATTTGCGAAATTTGTCTGAGAGATTCCCAATCCCTGAGAACGGCGTTGAATCGACTGATTTGGCTCACTTTGAACGGCATTTGAGCCCTTACGAATACGATATTTGCGGTACTTCTACCGGTGCGCTGTCTCACTGGCACAGGAACCTTCAATGTGTGAAAATGTTGACTCGAATTTATCCACTATAGCACGCGCAACCTATCTGGTGGGACAATTATTAGTTGCGACCACTCAGACTCAGACAGAATTTCGTTAGTAATTTTTATACTTTCCAAACGTTGCTCGTTGATCAACTTCACTATAGTAAAAATGTAAACCTTAACTGAAGTTTTGACATTTACAAATCATAAAAAAAGGTTAAGGATGGTTTTGTGTTTAAATACAAAATTGTTATGATCCTATTGAAAAATCGTTTATAAAGGAATAAGTCTCATTAAAATCGGCCATAAGATTCTATCTTCCGTACTCGCTGTGATAGAGCAGCAGTTTGGATGATTAGAGGTTCCTGGGTTTAGGCAACATCAGGACTGTATGATACATAATTTGATTTTTACTGTCATATAGTTTTCAAGAGGTGTTCTTCAACGTCGGCATTGCCAATCCGCAGGCTTTTCAATTTCTTAATTCTAATAGCTCGCATTCCATTATCGATCGGGGAACGCCTTGTTCCTTTTATAGTCCCCTATGGCGACATCTTTAACTAACTACTCTTCGTAACAATATATAAAAATGAATGTCTGTTGGTTTGTAACTAAAACGCAAAAACTAGACAGCCGATTGAGCTGAAACTTTCACAGAATGTGCGTCTTAACAAAATCTCGGTAAACCACATCGTGCGAGAAATAATCACGTTTTACCTTACCACCGGACGTATCGAAGCCATATTTTTTTTTTTTTTTTTTTTTTTTATAATTCGCGCACGCTTCAAGGGGTTCGCACTCTTATAATGCTCGGCTTTATGCTTGGCACAGCGTGGGCGTTAAGGAAGAGGAGGAGAAAAGAGGAGATGTCTATGAGCTTGTGTTTTGAATGCCTGTGGATCATAGTGACGTGGGAAGACAGAGCTTGGCAGAGCATTCCATATACGAGTTGTACGGCTGAAGAACGAATCCCTGAATTTAACTGTACGTCCAAAAATGTGCTTAAGGGTAAACTGATGAGCATTTAGAGCGCCACGTGTATTGCGGTTGAATTCAAGGAGAGGTGGCATGCAGCTGGCTATTTCTCTTGAGCACCGCTGGTAGAAAAAGCGATAAAACAGTGACAAGCAAGAAACGTTCCTGCGGTGTTCAAGCGAATCAATCGATTTCGCTATATTTTCGTCACCGATAAGTTTTATCGCGCGGTTTTGTATTCTATCTAGCTGATGCATAGTAGTCTTAGGCGCACCAGACCAGATATGGCAATTGTACTCAAGTTTTGGGCGAATAAACGCCTTGTAAATGGTAGCCAGATCAGAGGGAGTGAAATATTTCTTGCACCGGGCTAGAAAACCTAAACATTTCGCAGCATTTTTAGCGACGGTAAATATGTGGTCATTCCAACGAAGCTTGTCGTTAACGCACATACCGAGAATTGCGAGATTTTCAGTTTCCTCGATGCAAGTGCCATTCATGGATAATGGCATGGGGTTTAGGATTCGCTTGGACGACAGGAGACAGCATTGGGTTTTGGAAGCGTTAAATTCTACTCGATTGTTTTCTCCCCATTGTATTATGCTGTCTAGGTCAGAGTTTAACGTGCTTAACATACGAAGTTGTTTGAGTTCCACATCAGAGGTGGAGGGACGTTCCTCAAACTTATATGAGAAGCTGAGAGTGCTGTCGTCAGCGAAAGAGTGAATTGGATTAGAAGTCACAGATAAGAGATCATTAATAAAAATGAGAAAGAGTGTCGGGGACAGAACAGAGCCCTGGGGAACGCCAGCATTTATGTGGTGTATTTCAGATTTGAAACCGTCTAAAACAACTTGAATTGAGCGGTCCAAAAGATAGCTTCTAATCCATTGAAGCAGTTTATCATCGACACCATAAGCACGCATTTTAGACAAAAGAGCTTGATGCCAAACTCTGTCAAATGCCTTTGAAATATCGAGTGCAACAGCTTTGCTTTCTCCAAAATGATGCAAAGATCGGTTCCACTGTTCGGTGAGATAAACCATCAAATCACCAGTAGAACGTTGCCCACGAAACCCATACTGCCGGTCACTAAGGATTACGTTGGTTTCAAGATATTTTTTAAGCTGATAATTGATCAGCGTTTCCATGACCTTGGAAAGAATGGATGTAAGTGCTATGGGTCGGTACGAAGAAGGAGACGACGGTTCGCCTTTTTTGGGTATGGGCTGGACAAATGCTGTTTTCCAACTTCTCGGGAAGAGTCCAGAAGAATAGGATAGATGGAAAAGCTTACGCAATGGTAATGCCAGCTTGGAAGAACACCTCTTCAGAACTAATGGAGAAATACCATCTGGACCAGCGGATTTGTATGTGTTAAGATCATTTAAAACTCTAGCAACTGCACGAGTACGAAAAATTATCTGTCCCATAGAGTGTTCAATACTCTGAGGTGCAGGAGGCGGCAATGCACAATCTGGAAGTGTAGAGCTAGCTGCGAAATGCGCAGCAAACAGATTGGCCTTGTCCATAGAGCTGACAACTGGAATGTCATTATAAATGAGCGTTGGAATCGACGACGATGCTGAATTTTTGATTCTTTTCACGAAAGACCAAAAATTTTTAATACCTATGGGACATTGTAGTATTTTTTGCCTTAATTTTCGGTCGTAGGCGAATTTGACTCGCCGAAGATGGGCATTGCAATCATTTCTTGCTCGTTTAAACTGATTTCGGTTTTCCTCGGAAGGGTTTGCTTTGTAAAACCGAAAGCATACCTCTCTAATCCTAGAAGCCTCTTTACAGCTCAAGTCATACCATCCATCTTCCTTTGATTTGATAGATTTATTCCTAAAAGGGATAAACTTTCTCATACCAATAAGAATGATGTTTGTTATTGCATCAGCGGCGGCATCCACGTTGCTATCGCGAAACAATAGCGACCAGTTATAACTCCCAAAGAAGTTGTTAAGGCCGTCCCAATTGGCTTTCTCGTATTGCCAAACTATTTTTTTGGGAGTTTTTTCTCTAACTACGTGGTTTATTAACGAGAAATTAGCTGATACTACACAATGGTCTGATGAGCCTAGGGGCGATAATACATTGACGGAGTATTTATCAGGACGAGAGGTAAGGAACAAGTCTAGGGTGTTTGCGGAATGATTTGCAATGTCAGGTATTCGTGTAGGCTCATTTACAAGCATTCACACCATATCTACGTTTGTTTCAATGTATATTACTGGCAGTTCGAGGAAGGTTATATGATATAGACTATAGTAACCCTATTCACCCTTCTCCGTACTAGGGGGTGTAGAAATGTAAAATGTTTATATCAGCCACATTTGAAAACCGATTTTTATGAATTTTTCAATGCATATTATTGGCAGGTGGACACCACTCCCGTGGTAGTAATATGTGATAATGTGTGCGGGTGGCGGAGCGCTCGGGAACAACTAGTATTCCAATAAAAATTAATTATTTCTCAAATCGTTTTTTCCACAAGCGGTGTTCAGAAGAATGCATCATTGTACAGCCATCTGTATCTTTATCTTTAATTAATAATACATCGAGGATACGCTTGAAAACTTCTTTACAGCTGAAATTGTTTTTTTTTTTGTTGAATTTAAGGACATTAAGAGATTAGGTTAAGTAACTTTTCATTGATTTTGACGTACAGATGTCATTCTTTCCTGCGCTAAATACATGCTACTCATAACATAGCTGAGTAAGCTGACTGAAAAGATCATCGCCACTTAAACCACAGAATCGTGTATCACATCAGCGGCTATTTTCTACTGCCAAGCAAATTCTGAGTGCCTACCCCAAGCGCTCGCATTCGGGAAATTATGTAATTCTGCTCTCACTTCAAGGAGGTATTTCAACATTTCGAGAATTTTGAAAAAAAAAACCCAGAAAACACCAAACAAAAGGCGAACCGGAGAAGAACGACGACGACGAGCGTTTATTTTGATTTCATCGACAAAGTTTATTGAACTCGCAAAGGCATTAAGGAACGGACGATCCACCAAAAAAGAGCAATCTGAAGGAAAACCAAAATTAAATCTGAAATACAAAACACAAAAATTGTAGTTTATCTTCTCACACATGGCTTACGCGGGCCTTGATTGTGGAACGATCAACCAACATACACAGAGACACATGGCAACATTAATTCACACAGAGAAGTTCATCTGTAATTCCGAGCGGATGAGTAATCACGCAACGTGAATTGGGTAGAGATCATCAGTCATCACAGCTCCAACCAATTTGTTGGAGTGTGCAGAAAGATAACGAGAGACAGAGACAGAGAGAGCATCAAGGTCAGAAAAACAACTTTTCGGCGTAAATCTAAAATTTTTATGTCTTTTGTTTGGAGAAGCCAAAACAAGATAGAAAAAAAAACTTTATTTAAATTTCGGTCGCATAGTCGTCGATTTTTTGCCGTTAGATACTTCTATTTCTCTTCAGAGATCAGAGACAAGCACAGGGGATAACCATTTGAAATTCCAGCGAATAGTTCAATCATAGATACAAATATTATATTCTCTGTGGTTCAAGTAAAGCATTTAAGTATTTGTAGCTATAGATTTTATTATAAACTTCCTTGGTGACTGACGAGCTAACTTCTACACTAAATCATCGTTCGTGACTCAGAAGTATCTAAATAATTTATTTCGGGTTAATTATCGCGTTCTGCCTTTTTACTCGCATGACATCTGCATTTCAATGTCAAGTCACACCAACAACACCAACCAAATGGAATCCATCAATCTGACGATGTAATGTTCGTTCGTTTGCCTTTTTCGGTTGGTATGTATCTATGGCACTTTGTGTGTGTGTGTGTGCGTGGTTCAAGTGTGAATGTTATCTTATCTCATAGAGAAACAATAATAATTAATGTCATTTTCAAGTTCAAACGGTGTTCAGCAGAAAAGTTGGTCGTCCAACATCTAAAAAACATTTGTTTTTCCAAAAAAAAAATGCCCTTTGTATCCCTTCCCTTCTCTGTCTCTTTCTCATTCTCTCTCCTATTCTCTATCCCTCTCTCCTTCTCTGATACAAATTTCCAAACAACAGTCGAATATATTATCAGCGGGTGGTGATAAGGCATAGATAGCCGCAACGAATGTGTAGTGTACCGTGGAAAATGTTGTACCATTTCTGTGGTTTGACATTGAAATATCCAGGGGTGTGGTAACATGCGGACGTGAGGAGTTTGTAATCGTTCGTTTAATTAAATCCGATTATTGAAAATTGATCCAACTACATAGGGTAAGGGCACTTTATGTATTACACACACGCACACATCCAAAATATGAAGTAAATCAACGTACAGCAGTTAGAATTACAGGGCAGCTAGTATCTAAGGTCTAATACGACTAATAGTACAGATTTTTTTATTTTTTTGTTAAATCATTTATTTTCTCCAAACAGATCTCTATAACGTAGTGTTAGTAATAGAACAAGTTAGTGTACAAAACTTCGTTTTTCGGGTACAAACTTTTATGGATATATCGACACACGCCACACGCCACACAGTCCTATTATTTTTACATTTGGTAATAACTGCCAAATTATCTGTTTTTGAGGTGGGAGCATCACGCATCACACGCACCACATGCGAGTAGCGATACGTGTCACACACGGGATCTTGAAAAAATTCTCTGGACACAGAACTTCTCACAAAATTTCAGCTCTCTAGGTTGTTGTGAAAGGTGGTTAAAAAGGACCTCTAAATAGTCGACCTGATCGGGCCTATTTCTAAGATTAAGCCATTTTCCACGCATCGCACGCGACTGGTGACACGACTCATACTTGGTATATTAGGAACGCCTACTGAGTTTAAGCTACTCTCAAAATGTCAACTCTCTAGCAGGTGTGGAAGGTAGTTAAGAAACAGGTCGGGCCTATTAAAAAGATTAAATCATTTTCCATGCATCATACGGCGCGTATTCGCGAGATCTAAGAAACGGCCCTTAACACTGAGTTGCTCAAAAAATGATGATCAGCTCTCTAGGTCGTGTAGAAGGTGGTTAAAAAGAACCTCAAATAAGTCGAAAAAACCGACAGACAGTAAAGGTCAAGTTAAAAAAAAGTTTTTAACAAAGAAACTTCCAGGCTATATTAGTATTCATTCTATTGTTACGAAAAGTAGTAGTAGATGTCGCCGTGGTAGTATAAATGGAACTGGACGATCTCTTTTTAACGCAATAAGAATTAGCCTGGACTCGCACCATACATAAATAGGCACTGAATTAGAATGAAGAATTGCATACTTTTCGGCATTTAGTAGCAGTAGTTGACAGATAACACCATTATGTACTGGTGTGCCAAAAATGTAGTCAAACCGGTTCGTCCGGTTTGTGTGTACATGATTGCACATGGAGCTTATTTTTGGAAGATGACTCATTACATAGGAGTATGGTTAGTTGTAAATAAGGGAGTTTGTCACAATGTTCTGGTCTTTGCTCGATATTTCTGCATTTAAGATTGGAAACTTTTCAATGTGTATAAAAAGGCGTCGTTTTGCTTTTTTATTTTTTTTGATTTATTAATTATTTGAAATTCAACCAGAGCAGTTGAAGAGTACTTGCAAGTAGAATAGTAGTGAAATACAAGTTTTGTTGTGTTGTTGTTTTCTTAATGTACACACGCTCAAGGGATTTGCACACTTATTATGATCAGCACAGCGTTGGCGATTGCAAATTGGAAAGAAGAGGAAAAGATGGGATGTGTGTCTTAAATGACTGCAGATCATTCAAATCACAAACTGGCAAACTGACGCATCCTCTGATTATTAACTTTGCTCTTGGGGCTCGAAATAATAATTTTTACAAAATAATAATGGAAGCCCGCATCTTATAATTTTACAAATCAGCGCGTCGATCCAAACCAAGTTAAATGATTTTTCGAAATCCACTAGAGAGGCAACCGTATTCGTCCTAGCATTCTGTTGCCCATTACACCAGGGAGATACCGTGGCATTCTGTTGATCTGAGAGACTAGGAGACTAGAAAACTTTTTTGGCTCTCCAAAATACTAATTTCGAGGTTCAAATAACATTCTGTAGAATTGTTGTTACTTTTTATTTTCTGGACTGTCGTATAATTACTTGACAGAAACACCGAATTTAGTCTTTAGATGCAGAAATCACACTTTTCGTTCGTCAGATTCCTATTGTTAGGAACTGCAGAAGAGGAAATGTTATATTTGCATTTTATGTAATACATTAATAAATTCTATGTTTAATTCTGGAAAAATGTTTTTTGATTAAATACCTACGTTATGTTTTCGAGCATACTGCCGTTGACGCTTCAATTATCTCATTTTTTTTTTATTTAATCAAGCCCAACGACTTTAAATGTGGAAATCCCAAGGAAAAAATATATTTAATCTAAAAAGGTTGCTTTTTATGTCACTTACTATTCTACTTCTGCACCGCATATTTCCTGAAATTACCTGAAAAGAAAGACAAGAAAATAAAAACACCATTAGTACCTTCAGTTATTTATTTAAATCAAAACGTTCGCTATGTGATATTTGGTAATTTTCCTTTTCGAATTCGAAATACGACAGCGACATTTTTATTATCACAAATCACATTTCTATAAATAAATTCGAATAAGGAATAAAACAACGGCTGTCAGCGGTGTGAGTTCAATGTAAACATCAATTCCGTCCGTCATAAAAGAACATGAACATCACAACTCTTGGCCTCTTGGCGGTGGAAACGCCAAAGTCAAATTCACCACCAGCCCACACCACTCTTATAAGCTGCTGCAAGATTTCGAAACAATACACTACCAACCACGACAAGTGATTGCTCCATTTTAGAATTCATTCTTGTTGGAGTGTTGCCAAAATTTTTCGGTTTGTTTGACAAAACGAAAAATCGAAAATTTTTAAGTATAATTCTTACGGAAATTTAAATACGCCGGGAATTTTAAAATTCCAAAATTTCAGTTCAATATCAGAAAAAATTATCAAATTAAGTTCTTGGAGTTTTTGGTCAACTCATTGAAGTGCAAACTTAACCAGTTCTTCGTGACATATGTTTATGATAACATATGTTTATCACATATATACACGGTATAAGAAAAAAAATACAAATTGAAATGAAAATAAAATCTAATAACATTATACACTGCGGTTGTCTAGATTAGAACCAGCCAATTTGAGAAGTAAAAATTATCCTTCTCGCGTTAAATGGCAGTGAGAGAAGAAAAAAACAAAATGGTGAAATAAACAGTGGTTCACGTTGAATGTAATGGTGGTTTCCAAAATTTTAAGAGAACAAGCTAACAATTTTTATGTAACTTAACTGAATGACTCAGAATGGCATGCTTTAAACTGGTTCATAAGATAATAAGCAGTCAAAATACAATCGTTATTTGTAAAGTGGTTAATTTTTTTGTAATAAATGTTAATTTTGTAAAAAAGAAAGGTTTTGTCTTTTTTTAAGAATCGGTAAAGAAAATTGTTTGACATTGTCGGAGAAGGCAAAAATAGATGTTTACCATTCGGAAGACTAGTCTAAGCGTGCTATCACTTGTAAGATCAATCGGCGTGATCATGCTGTTGGCAATTATTTAAAGGATACGAAAATGTACAGGAAAAATTATAAAGGAAATGTTTCCACGGCCCTTACTGCAACGGAAAAACGTTTTAAGTTATTTTGAAGAAATTATTATTAATAAAAATTATATCTGGATTATGATTTTAAAATAAAAAATCAAGTTTCATTAAAAAATACCAAAAACAGAATTTTATTAAATAATTAAAATTCATATTCATTTGGCAAAAAGGTCTGTAATGTACCGCTATCTTGTTCTGAATATTTTTTTACGCTTGTTTCGTTTTAACCACAAACTAGCTTTCATTATCATTTGTTTTTTTCTTTTCTGACATCAATTTTATATCCTTAATTCATGTGCTTCTAATCTAGTGAACCGCAGTGTATTTTCTTATGATAATCAGTGATTAGAAAACCCCTGAACATCGACATTGCTTGTTGCGACCGACCATACCACAATCGAACTTCACCACAGCCCATCACAATCATTCTCTTAAGGAAAATAACACAACACACACGACTAAAATAGTGGCGCCTTATTCGATACACATTACTATCGCGCTCACTCGCACGACGACCCACGTATACGCCATACAACGGCAACTCTCAACTCACTCCACTCTACGAGTCATACCGAAAAAACAAATGGCTAGGTCGGTCGTTCACCTTGATATGAGTTGTTATGCCGAGTGAACACTGTTTGCGGGCTGCTAGCGACCGAAGTTAATGACACCGCAACGACATCGCCATTCACCACGCTATCTCATGCCTATTCACTCGCTCCAACTTTAGTACCACTCTTTACGCTCATTGTTCGTGTTCTGTCTTCTGTGCCGCTACTGCTTGTAATGTCAAAACTATAACAATAACAGAGAGGAACTTCACGAATAAATTTTAGTATTTGCCGTGCCGCTTCTGCCCAATTTAAGAGAATTCCTGATATATTTTGTCGGGCTCCCTTATAATTATAATACAAAAGAGAGTTTCATTTTAGTCATTTCTTCCATTGAACAGTGAAGCAGAAAGAGTCAACTGACAGTTGACTGTCATCATAGTGTGGACGAAGCAAAGTTTAATGACTCTGCCAGTTTGGTTGTTTTTGTTGAATCACACACTGTTGTGGAATTTTTTTTTGTAGAACAACAGAATTTCATAACAACTAACATCATACTCCTATTTATAGCTGATGGCTGTAATAACCATAATAATTTTGCAACCAATTGGCGGACATTTTTAGTTTTTCAATCGGTTTTTGCCAGCTTCTATGAGCGAAGGCGCGCAAACACACCTCCACTTTGTTAATTTGGGACAAAAGTTCATTCACTCTGCAGGCGATTGCTTGACAGATGTCGCCGTTTTGACCCTGATGATGATGGAAGTGTATGGTGCTGCAGTGCTATATGGCTTTCTGGCAAAAGGTTACTGACTTGATGACTGAACTGCATATTGTCATCGAGAGCAGAGCCGCAGCGATCAGCTGTTTGCCTGCAAAGACGATCCATGGGATGGCATTGCCATATGCTCTTCTAGCCAACAGTGAGTGACACTAAAGGAGCAGAATTAATTTTGCGGTTGGGCTTTGGGCCATTGGCGCGGTTTCGTTTGTTCGTTTGTTTAGTTCGCGGCTCGTTTCTTTGTTGTTGCGAGTTGCCACTTTGTAGGTAGGTAGCAAGGTACAAGTACTCGCATTCACGTTAAACCGTTTGATGATGGCAAGAGTAGTGACAGTGGCAACAATGTCGATGGTGACAACGACACAGCAAGGAAGTTGAATGATTCGTTTATTACTGTTGACGTTTGGTCTGCTCATTTAGTGTTCATTTTGTTTTGTGCAGCGATTTGCGCTTTGCTGTGTGAGACATTGTTTTTGTGTGCAAATTTATTAAGGTAGGACGGACGTCGGACGGTGACTTACGGTCACTCGCAATGTAATAACACGAACTGTCAAAAAGAACTCAACAATTAACTTGCGTGGAGTAAAGGAATTTCCGCTCCACCGCCAGTGTTAATGGTTTTTTTTTACCGTATTTGGTCATTAAAAAGTCGGGAAGCCTAATTGGCCGAATAATTAAGTGCTTTTCTGCATGATGAAGTCTGTGGGAGTTAATTGGGATTTTACATTTGTTCTCGGAGGTTTGGGTAATCAGAAGTTTTTGTTATTCTCAAGGTACGTAAATATTTGTTGTTTTCTTTTGGTTTATTCCAAGAAAATAGGGTGTTTAGATTGTTTGTCGCAAGAAAATAAGGTGTTTTCTTCGCTGTGTTTGCCCATGTCAATGTCTATAGTCCAGAAATTCTGACACTGAGTGAAACACAGGTATACCGCATGGTTATAACAAGGTGCACTTATTTTCCCCCCGAGGCGGACACTTTTGTAAATTCCGGAATGGTATACCACAAGGATCAATCCTTGACCCAAAACTCTTCTCTTTATATTTAAACGAACTAACTAAATGACTCAGGTATTGTTTATATTACATTTATTCGGACGATGTTCAACTTTTCATGAGTTGTGCTATGAATCCGATTGATGGCATATATAAAATGTCAAGCATAAATGATTTGTTTCTAAACATAAACTACTTTTAAACTTAAAGAAGTCTCGGTCGCTAGTTATACATCGTAGAGTTGTTGATGTATCTGAACTTCAATCGTTTAAAATCGGAAATAGTCCGATTAAGATAAACAGATAAACACCTCAGACTGATCTTTAGCCCTAAATGCTGGCCTTCCCCAGGGCTCTGTTTTTTCTCCCAAACTCTTCTCATTTTTCTTAATGATCTCTTGTAAATTTTTTTTTGACGTGACAACGTCTCACTACAAGGGGTCCACTGTTATGTCCCATATTCAATGTCCATTGTTAAGTGTCAAATGTAATGTTCCATGTTATGTCCCATATTAAGGGTCCAATGTTATGTCCCATGTTAAGGGAACTACGCAATTTCTCAAGCGATTCGCATGAAATTCGGTATTTAGGACTCAGATGCGATTATTAGACTTGTTCCTATGGAAATTCTGGATTATGGTCTTTATGGTCTGGAATTTCGGGAACAAAGCAATTTCTCAAGCGATTCACATGAAATTCGGTTTGTAGCACTAAGATGCGACTATTAGACTTGTTCCTTTGCAAATTCTGGAACAGTGAATGTGCTCGAATGATTCGTCAACCTCCTAGCAGAACATTTATTCCGTGTCTGAGCTAATGTGCAAGCCACAGTGTTCTGTAAGAAGGGTCACTAGCTTTGTAATGCTATCCTTGTCTAGATTAAGGATTTCCTTATAGGAAAAGGGCCTTATTATTTGTTTGGATTGCCTCAGCCCCGGACATCTTCACAGTGTGCCGGATTAAGTCTGTGTTCCTAATTATTAATCAGCGCTGTAGCGACAGACCAGTTTACACCAATTACCTGCAATTCCTTGATGAACAGGTACCCATCCGAGTTTCGCCTTGTTATGTGTGGCAAGAAATTTCAGTGCATCGTAAACTGATAAAGAGTCCATTAAATTGAACGACAGCCCTTTAAGGGCTGCCGGGCTACCTAAAACGATATATGTATATTATTGCGCCCTTAACACCTTTACTAAGGTTTATCATTATCTCGATGGCATGGAGTTCAGCTTGGAAAACCGTGGGACTCATTCTCATTGCTATCGAGACTTTGGTGTTAGGTCAAAAGATCCCAGCTCCAGCTCTAGATTCCATCTGTGAACCAGAACACGCTGGACGCTAGACCACTATTAGATCAGTTTGCACGGTCCACTGTTTCTACCTGAAATAACCTGCCGTAACAGTACTTACTGCCCATAATGTTGGGGATAGTGGAAAACATGTCTCTTTCGGGAATTGAGTCAAGAATTTTCAGGTGTTTCACATGGTCACCTGGTTTGTACCTGTGTTCTAGCTGTAGGTTAATAGCTGCAGATCTAACGACTGTCTTCTTACTGAGGATTGGTAGTGGTGAAAGCCCTACACTAGCTTCCAATGCTGTCGTATGGCAGGTACGCTTTGAAGCTTCTGAAGCTTAGTTGCCGTTACTGGAATAAACTAGATTGGTGCCTTTGGTGGTGATAGCTTCTAGATTGACCAATCTTCTTTTAGTGAAAGGCACTAGAACGGTTTTGCAAGGATTGAGGGATAGTCCTTCTCTGCTGCACCATTATATAACGTGAAGTAACCCTTGCACCTTGCATAACACTAGAAATGGTCGTGCTGAGTTTACCACTAATAAGAATCGCTAAGACAATCGCATAACCACAGGCAATGTAGTCTGTTCTATTGACTAGATTGTCGCTGACTAGTGACCACAAAAGGGGTAAAAGGACTCCCCCTTGCTAACAACCTTTAACCGCGGTCACAGACACGGAGACTCGTCACAAGGCGGAAGAAATATCTCGACTTTCAAGCGTGGCAAACATCGAAAACTCGACCATCCAATGGATAAGGGTTGGTTGAGTCTGCGATACCTCTGCTACAAATTGCTCTTGCTATTGATTCATAGCTATTGTTATCGAATGCGCCATCAATGTCGAGGAAGGCACACAGGGCCACTTCTTCTTCTTCTATCCTTCTATCTTCTTTAAAAGATAGTGAAGGGCACCATCTGTGCTTTTACCTTTCCTGTATACAAACGGACTTGAGTACAGAGGGGTAAACAATTCTAACCGGCCTTTAATATGAATACCAATAAGTCCCTCCATTGTTTTTAGGACAAATGATGTTAGACTTATAGGTCTAAACGATTTGGGCAGCTCACTAGGCCTATTGCCTGGTTTGGGGATAAATATTAAATTTACTTGTCTCCAGGTAGCAACCCAAGTTGTAGCTGGCTCTAAAGCAATCATACGCAGTGGAATGAGATCGATTGCCTTTTGTAGAAGCGCTGTAATGATATCATCACCGCCGGGGGCTTTGAATGGTTTGAAGGAGCCTATTTCCCATTTAACCTTATCCGGGCTGAAGATTTTCTCGGATAAACTAGGCCTAGGCCGTATCTCTAACGAGCATCTTTACCAGATAACGGGTCAGGAACCAATAGGCACAACCATCCAACGACGGAAGTGGCAGTGGATTGGTCATACACTCCGAAAAGGCGACAGCTCCATAGCAAACTACGCAATGCAATGGAACCCGTTATCTCAGGATGGTAGAAGAACGGGTCGTCTGAGAAATACATGGCGCAGAACAGTTGAGGAGGAGTCACGGCTATTGGGGAAGAGTTGGAGAGAGCTGAAGCTCATTGCCAGGAACCGCACGCGATGGCGCGTAGCGTAGTAGAGGCCCTAGGACCCACAAGGGGATACAGGACATGAGAAGAAGAAGAAGACATAGTTTGCATGGTCTTGAACGAGTGCCTTATGGATTCGTGCCGCTACTGGCATTTCAGAAATGTTTTCGCGACATTTCCTCCATCTGGCCCGTTTAGATCGTCTCAATTCTGAGTTGAACGCTGTGAGAGCGAATCAATATTCCTCCCAACTCTTCGTGTCTTTGTGCAGATTTGAAGAGTTTTCAAACTTTTAAAAGGCTCGGTGCTTAGATTGTTTGCCATACGTTCGTTTGACTAGAGACGCTGCTAATTGTTAAATGGCCCAAATAGAGCAACCGGCTAGAACCTCTTTTTCTGCTGTTTAATGCAAAAAGAACGACATTTGCTGCGTCGATTGCATTCTTGCTAATCCCATAGCTTTTTGAAAGCAACACAAAGAAGGAAATGCCTTAACAAATTGAAGAACTCATAATAAAAAGGACAGAACAGATTTATTAGCCCTTTACCACCGCCTACCACGACATCACACACCTATTTAGCGAACATTCATTTCCGCACTTTGTGACGAGCTGTAAACAGTGCATTCGTCGCATACGCAAACAAGAAAACAGTCGCTACCGCGCTCAAATCAACTGCAACAAAAAAAAATTAAAAAATAAACGCGTCGTTGCCCTCATCAATCGACGAATCCACAGCACAATTTTGCAGTCCTAACGCATTCGACGAGCGAGCGAACGCTGCTTCCGCGTTTGCGGTGTTTGCAAGCAGTAACTCCACAATAATGGTGGCCACACTGCCGCACTCACACTCCCACTAAAACCTATAAACTGCCGGTCGAATGCTGAAGGAAGAGTGCATTCGAGCCCCAAGTCGAAAAGTAAGCCTCAGAGTTCTGTTTTCAATGTCCACCTAACCAAGACGTGTTGCGCCTATTATCGTAATTAGTTGTATGAGCATAGGTCTAGAAAGACTTTCACCCACTAGCAATCTATTTTTAAATTCCCTTTATTCACTTCGCGTGCCCGTTTTTTTTAACATAAGGGAGAACTCCTCCCTGAATGACTTGCGCGACGGCAAAAAGGTGGGCATTGCTCGTTTTTAGAGTTAAAATTAAAAACTCCAAGGAATGTAATATACACAGTCCTCACGTTTGTAGCCGGTTTCAGATTATTTTCTCAGAATTATCCTCGATTCATTGTAAAAGTAAACGAAGCCAAAACGAACCCGACTCCAAATGATTTGCTTTTGCTTTAATAAATGGGAAAACTACAAGATATCCTGTCCAAAAAAATATTATAAGTAATACAGAAAATGACGTTGAATATGTTGACTCGAATTGATCCACACCACTGAATTTTCACCACGAAATGAAGCTGACGAAGGTGGACTGAAAAGTTTCCGACCCAACAAAGTTTTCCCAAGGCATTTGACAGAGTTTGGCATCAAGCTGTTTTGTCCAAAATGCATGCTTATGGAGTAGAAGCTATCTTTTGGACCGCTCAACTCAAGTTGTATTGGACTTTCGTTTGGTTTGGACTTTGGTTTCAACTCTAAAGTCTAAAGTACAGCACTTAAATGGCGTTCCACAGGGCTCTGTTTTGTCGCCGATACTCTTTCTAATTTTAATTAATGATCTCTTATCTCTAACTTCTAATTCTATACACTCTTTTGCTGACGACATCACTCTCAGCTTCTAATATAAGTTTGAGGAACGTCCCTCCACTTCTCATGTGAAACTAAAACAACTACGTTTTTTAAATTCCGACCTAGAGAGCATAATAAAATGGGGAGAAGACAATCGATTAGAATTTAACGCTTCCACAACTCAATGCTTTCACCTGTCCCATGGCATTATCTATGAATGGCACTTGCATCGAGGAAACTGAAAATCTCGGAATTCTCTGTATGTGCGTTCGTTGGAATGACCACATATTCACAGTCGCTAAAAATGCTGCGAAATGTTTAGGTTTTCTAACCCGCTGCAAGAAATATTTCACTCCCTCTGACCTGGCTACTATCTACAAGGCTTTTATTCGCCCTAAACTTGAGTACAATTGCCATATCTGGTCTTGTGCGCCTAAAACTATCTTTTATCAGCTAGATAGAACACAAAACCGCGCGATATCGGTGACGCAAGTATAGCGGAATCAATAGATTCGCTTGAACTACGCATTGTTGTCATTGTTTTATCGTTTCTTCCACCAGCGGTGCTCAAGAGATATAGCCAGCTGCATGCCACCTCTCCTTGAATTCAACCGCAATACTCGTGGCGCTCTAAATGCTCATCAGTTTACCCTCAAGCCCATCTTCGGGCGTACAGTTTCAGGGACTCGTTCTTCAGCCGTCCAACACTTATGTGGAATGCTCTGCCAAGCTCTGTCTTTCCACATAACTATGATCCAGAGGCATTCAAAACACAAGCTCATAGACATCTCCTCTTTTCTCCTCCTTTACCTTAATGCCTATGCTGTGCCAAGCACTATAAGGGTGCAAACCCCTTTAAGCGTGATCGAATTATAAAAAATCTACACACTTCTCCCAGCGATGCTCCCATCTCTTTAACTCGTCCAATAAAACTCAGCGTCTTCTCTGCAAAGTGATTTTTCACGAAGGTGAAGGCCTCCTCATTTGACGAAAATATCTGTCTTCCAAGCGCAACGTTTAGGTTAGGTAACAGAAAAAAGTCGAGTTATAATAAGTCCAGGGCATCACCAAAAAGCAGTCGCCATTACTTTCCGAGCGGAAAAAACAGTTTTTGGTTTTTTTTGAGTCGATTCTCCTTTAGCAGTCCACTGTTTCGACTGTGGGCGCTATGGCTCAGTAGAACAGGAGGTTCGTGGTTCGAATCCCAGTAACACCAAAAGTATTTTTCACGGTGTCCCACCTCTCGCGAATGTCTGACAAACGTTTGAGAGTAATAACTTGTCACGGAAAGCTTCACAAAATTCGCCGTTCTTTGTACAGCCTCTGCTATATCTGTCACATTAATTCGACGGTCGTTTGGCACTATTTGATGAACTTGAGCGATATTATCGTCAGCAGTTGCAGTTCTTGGACGTCCCGAACGTTCATCGTCTCCCAAGTTATTAGGGTTACGTTTAAATTCAGCTTCCCATAATTTTATGGTGGCAAATGATGATGCAGAGTTCCGTACACATCTTTGATATTCGTAGGCGTATTGCCAATCAAAAACAAATGTCTAATGATAGCTCGATACTCGATTTTTTCAATTTTTACAAAAATACTCACCTCGACTAACTCAAACGACTGTCAAACAACAACCACGCATCCAAAATGGTGAGTACGTTTCAAAAGATACGCAAACACATTCTTTAGATATTGTGGACGAGTCCTGCCATCTTCGTGTTCAGGTTGGAAACTTTTCGAAAGCTTAAAAATAATTTTATGACCTCATCTGTATTCTTGGAACTCGTAGGGAAAATCGGTTAACGGTTTCAGTTTGACATTAGTCGAGGTGGTATTGAAGTTCGGTGCACATTTTTTGGAACTGCAAAGATGGAAGTAGTTTTTCCATTTGTTGAGCAAAGCATTTTGTTTCTCTCCTGTCTTGGGGCTAAGAATTCGTTACTTGAAAGTGGGCAATGGCCACTTAAGATCTTCGATCAGAAATTTTTTATTAAATCCGCACGCACATCGATCGCTCAGCGGAAATACTGCCGCTGATTGGAATTTTTGACTGGCGGGAGATTGACCGGTGATTTACGCCCGAGAACAGGGCGTACTTAAATCCTATCTAAGCTGCTTTTAGAGGCTTATAAGCGCATGAGAATGTAGCTTGGATGTAAATTGTGTTCAACGAATTACTGTCCATATCTAGGGACTGAGAATGGGATTGCAGACACTTGCGGAATTTTGATTGTGACTTCGGGTGGTGTGACACTTTGCAGGTGGGTACTGTACTCCCATAACCTGCCATTAACACTCGAATTGGTCCAGAAATAAACGACAAAAAATCAAAAACAAACGGCGCCGGAGTGCATTGTGCTCGAATGCTCCATTTATGGGTTTACGCAGCGCGGTCGCTGACTGGCTGCGCTTGTCCTGAGCAGTGACAGCCAGCGTCTATATTGAGAGACGTTCTTCGGCCCTATAGCTATGTGCGTACGCTCGTGTATATGAGTAATATATAGGGAGCGCGAACTTTCTCGTATGGAAATGAAAACAAACGAACGCCACGCACACTGTTGCGAAATGCGATTACCGATTGCATTCTCCATGCAGTGCGTCAAGTTCATTGGCATTTGCGGCAAAGCAGACAGAAGCAGTGAAATGCAAGCAGCGAGCGTCGTCGAGCAGTCGGTCTGTGCGTCGCGGCGCGTGCGTCCTGCCGCCATCACTGATGCCGCAAGTGTCAGTGTCAGATAGTAAGCCAGCCGCCACCGTCACCACCGTCGCCGCCGCCACCTTCATTGTTTTGCGGTAGCTATTGTGACAAAAGCGTAGTTGTCATATTGGATGCCGCTGACGGTGACCGGGCAAGCGATGGATGGAAAGTCATCCGTCGATTGTTTACTGATTTTGTTGTCATGCATTTTACGAACAAACTTCTTGGTCGTGGCGTGGCGCTATCTTTACGGTGAGTGAGCAGCTGCAGGAAGGGCAAAAGAGGATCACATCAGCGAACAAACAGACGACACCGACTGATGAAAACTCAATAAATTCAATGCCGATCAACTGAAAGGAGCTGTGGAAGTGGAATGACACTTTCTAGCCATCAGCAAGCAGATTATTTCCCTCAAAAGCGCAAAATGGCATCTGGTGGTCAGCTTTATAATCAAAACGGAGAACAATGCAAAGGAGTTGAATCATTTAATGAGCTGGGTGCGCTTTTTGCCACCTTGACATTTGTGAAAGGGGGGATCGATTTTTAAGTTTGAACTACAAGCATGCCACGGACTGAAATAAAAGATTAGATAACCCAGGAAAATTGTGCAAAAGTAGTAAATAATTCACATAGCAATGAAATTTCGAAGGATTGTAGGGGCTAACTAAGGAGTTCCCACGCCTAAGTATTGGAATCAGGGTTGCCATAAGTAATTTTACGACGCTAAGAGAGGCGGCACTAACTTATCATCGTTCCAAGGATGTAGCTGTGTGTACATTCCTTGACGCTGAGTTCTCACTCGACAACACTGGCTACGACTCAATAGCAAGAGCAATCAGAGCACTCTCCCAACCAATGGATAGGGGCCATGTTGAAAATTTTTCCTCCTCTGGAGGAGTGTCAGTGTCTGTGAGCGCAATTAAGGGTGGTCGCCAAGGAGGAGTCCTTTCACTCCTTCTGTGCTCACTAGTCTTCGACAATCTCCTAGCTGATCTACACAGATCAGGCTACATCGCCATTGGTTATGCGGGTGACACCTTTAACAAAAAGAAGACTGGTCAGTTCAAAGAAGCCAAGCGACGCTCTTGGATGGACTTATGTCAATCAATCGAAACCACCAAGGACTCTGCTAGAGTTCTGTCCAAAGAGAGCACCTACCCGACTTTCATTAAGAAAGCACACGGTTACTGCGGCCGGCATCTGCGTCAGAATCCCTCGATCTTCTCAGCAATACACACTTCCCGACCAACAATTATCAATGCGCCGATAATTTGGAGAGCTTGCACGCTATGCATCCAGTGCCTCGATATGTAGTGGATCATATCATAACCCGGGAAAAGGTTTGCCGGGCTCTAAGAAGTTTTTCGGCCTACAAGTCTCCCGGTCTGGATGGCATACAGCCGATTATGCTACACAAGTCACTGGAGCTGTCGACTTCCTGGCTAATGTAGATCTTCAGATGGATCAGTCTATTCCTGGACATGACCATAGTATGGATGCCGGGGCACAGTAATATTGAGAGAAATGAGAGGGCGGACGAATTGGCTAAGCAGGGCGTCGCTGTGGATACCGGCTCTATTGAGAGGGTTAACAGTCTGAGCTCAGTCAAGGACAAAAACGAGAAACTGGCAGTATTTCCAACAATCACACGCGCCACATGCGAAACGCGACACACGTCACAAGCGGAATATAAAAAATGCTATTTTGGATTTAAGACACTCACAAAATTTAAGCTCTCTAGGTCGTGTGGAAAGTGGTTAAAAATACCTCAAAGAAGTCTAGAACCGTTGAAGAGTTACACAGGGTGTGAGGTGATGTAAGGTCAAAAGTACGTCTCTTTACAATAAAACGCAGGGTGAAAATAGACCCCCCCAATACGATTTTTTTCTCGGAAGTAACCAAGGAATCACCACTATAAGTATTTACCACCTTAACAGATACACCCTGTATATGATTTGTAGAAACAACATAGGACAGAAATTGAGGATCAATAACGATACAAATTCAAAAAAGTATTGCAAATACTGAGTAGGAGCTCTTTTGACATCGTAACCTTTTCATATTTTGGAAATTTCTTTAAATGGTCATAGGGGATGTACCTACACCGGCAAAAAGTTAACATTGAAAATAAATTCTGTTCTGAATCATGCGCAGATATCTGGATGTAATATGAGGCGGCACCACAATTCCGCAATGCAACCGTGACTGACAGCCAAGTTCAACTGCTCAACAGTTGTACGCTTCAAAAAGTAACGAATTACAAGGATTATTACAATCCTTGTGAACATTCGTTGATGCTTTACCGCAAGCAAAGATACTGAAGTCGGCAGATGCGTCCGAATACTGGCGGGAAACCTTTGCCAACTTTTCAATGTCACCCTCATTAGTTATCCAAATGGAAAAAAAAACCATACGCACACACACACACACACACACTCAAGCAACGAAAAATCCATTTTCCCACGTGAAAAAGCCAATGACCTTTCACGACGATTCGAGGGAAAACTTCGTTTCATTTGGTTTTTCGTTCGTCCTTCGTCCTTCGAACGAGCTGCGAAAAATCGAACGCCCTTGTCCTTTGTTGTACATAGTTTTGTTTCGGTTTGCGTGTGTTGGTGTGCTTTTTCATCCCATCGTCCTTTTCATCCTGAAGGATACGACAACGACATTGAAAATGATTTTCACTGTCGGGAAAACATCCCCCCGACTCATCGCATACACAGCACGCAAGAAAACCCATCGTACGTACATTTATTACATTTTCCAAGGCGAAGGACATGGCCACTTTGAAGAAGCACCCGAAATATAAGGGTTGGTTTGTTATTGGCTATCACAGGAAGCGCCACACGTTCAACGTACTCTTCAGCGCCTTTCATTCTCTCTACAGTATGTAGAATGCGGGGTGCACAGCGAGCAAGGTGACCGTGAGCGTGACAGGGGAAGTGAATATTAAATTAATTTCTTTCTGGTTATTGTTCCTCTTGGAACGAATCGACTAAGAATGTCACAAGAATTCCACAGTAACGCCAACCCCACTGAGCATCCATGTCTCTTCCGACATCCACATACAGAAAGAGACCGCGCCGCCCAATCGAACCCAAATTCTGACAGCCCGTGAGCATGAGCTCTGAATTCTCTTACATCACCAGCGCTCGACGATCGTACTCTCTGCTCGTTAGTGCTGCTTCCATCTTTGTTTTGTTTTATTTTTGGGTGGCAATGAACCCGAGTAACCTCGTATCGATGTGCGAACGGGTACGAGTATATAAAGCATCGAGTACATAATCACAGTTATATGGAACCATCTCCCAGTCTCCTCTATCTGCACCAACACCACTACACAGCCACGTAAATGCTTCCTCTCTGTATATGAGCGAAAGGACATTGACCAACACAACAACAATAAATGTAACTATGGTGACCTTCTGGAGTTCTTCTCCTCCTCCTCCACACTTTGCAAAGGATGTTTTTTTCTTGTTGCTGTTGTTGTTGTTGGCGGCCTGCGCTGCAAGCAGGACTGTAATGATGGAGAAGCACAACACCAACAACCACTCGCTTTTTTGTGTGCTCCTGTGTGAGTAAATTAATCAATTTGCGCTTTGTGTACGTGGTAGCAGCGTCGTGCGGTAAGGTGGGGTGGGTTAGGAAGTGACACAAGCGCTCCCATTAACTGATAACAATAAGTGAGCGAGAATCGAGAAGAAAGCACAATACGGGTAGATACGAGTGGAGGGGCACGGACGCCTTATCAAACAGCGCGCATATCATCTTCAACCCCTGTTGAACTTGACTATTGTTGTAATGGCCTCTCGAAGCGACAGAAGCAGCTATTAATAGCTGCGCTTTTCCTTATACTTGCTGTCCGGGGCTGAGATCGTTCCAATCTTATTGCCACGGTATCGCTTAAGTTTTAGCAACAACAAAAAAATCTTTTTTCCGGTTGGGAAGGTGAGAGGTGGTTGATAGAGGATAATTGCAGTGCATCTTAAACTTTGCACTTCACGAACATATTCTGTGATTGTCGCGAGCGAGCGTAGCTGTTGGGGGTAGCTATATACGAACTGGTGATTCTGGCTGAAAAGTCGCATTTAGAATCTACACAAATTTGTCAGTTGAACTGAAAACCAATTTGGCGTTCAGGTGGTATTTTTTTCAAATGCAAAACCGACTACGTGTTTTTAAGCCTGGAATATCCTGGAAAGAAAACGATTTTCATCCTCTTTATATTGACTTGTTTAAAGCAGCGGAAGCCGATTTTTTAAAATCAAAACTTAAACCACGAAAATGCAAAAGAAAAACAAAAACTATCGAAACTTTTGAAATAATGTCAAAACCAAATTAGGTTCGATTAAGCAAATTACGCGCATTGCAGGGAAATTGGACTATAAGGGTGGTATGATAAGTCAGTGACTTTTTGAATTAAGATGTTCCGTAGGCACCTATTTACGAACGTTTGTAATCTTTTTGTGATAGTAGCGGTCACCTTCCAAGTGCTGCACCCATACAACAGCACAGATTCAACATTTGAGCGGAACAGTCGCAGCTTGGTGTTTAAGCTGATCGCATTGCTTCGCCATATCATGGACATCATTCCAAACACCGATTTTGCTTTGCCGATTCGGTTGGCAAAGTCCTGTTCGATTCCACCTTCGGTCGAGACAATACTCCCAAGATATTGAAAACTCTCTACTCTCTCTACCGACTGTCCAGCAATGCTAACTTGAGTTACTGAGTTAGTTCCGAGGTTGGTGATTTTGCTTTTGGCAGCATTAATCTTCAAACCCGCAACATTGGCTCCCTTTCCATATTTGTTGTCATTTGGTGCAGCTCCATAATCCTGTGTGAGAGTAGACAGATATTTGAGTTGAGATGTAAGAGTCCAACGAATTCCTCCGTTTCCAGTAGATAAAGCTGCGCGAAGTGCATCGCTTATCACCAACACAAAAAAGGATCGGCGATAGAATGCACCCTTGTCGCACCCCACTTACGATCTCGAATTCCTCCGACAGCTTTCCTCTATGCAGCACATGACATTTAGAGCCATCATAGGTTGCTTTAATAATAGCTTATGTCGTTGGAGCGGCACGCCGAAGCTCTGCGGGTATACCATCTAGTCCTACCGACTTGTTGTTCTTTAGTGCGTTAATCGCGGTAGCGATCTCGTCTTTACTAGGAGTTGAGGTGCGAATTCGGGAAATTGTTACTTCCGGCAGCTCCGTTTGATTTGGGTGCATATCGTTGGCGAATACGCGATTAAGGACCATAGAGAAATGCTCCTTCCTCATCTGAAACGAGTACGGCACCATCTAGGCCTTTCACCGGATGTTGGCTAGAGCGGTCACCACCTGTCAGCTCTTTGGTGATTCTGTAAACGGTTCTGCTATCGCACCTGCTCGCTGCTTCCTCTGCTTTTGAGGCCAGGTTGTTAATATAATTACGTTTGTCACGTCTTACATTTTTCTTCGATACAGGGACTCAGCTCGATCCTCGCTACTGCTGGGTTATCTACAATACGAGCTTTAAGTAGCTTAAGTTCTTCAATCCGCCTCCAGGTATCTTCGGTAAGCCACGTGCTGTGCCTTGTCTGGCTTCTACCAACAATACTTTCCGCTCCAGATGTGAAAACATTTTTCACAGCCTTCCAATGTTCTTGGATGGTTGTCGGCAATGAGCTTCTGATTACTTCCACTCCTTGCGATAAATGATCCCTTAATTATTGGCGTACTGAGGGGATCTTTAGCCGATCGATGTTATACCGAGGCATTCGGATGATAACTGGACAGTAGCTACCATAAGGTGATGATCCCGTACCATACCAATGTCGGCTCCTCGTCTGTTTCGGAAGTCTAAAAACCAGCTCCTAAAACGTGGGCTGATCGCCACATGGTCGATTTGGTTGGATGATGATTGCCTGTCAGTTGACACCCAGCTGACCTTGTGGCAGGTCTTATGCTCAAACATGGTGCCTCCTATGACAAGGTGGTCCTTCATTGTCGTTGCCTACCTTGGCATTCTAGCCATCTGTTTTTTCAAACAGAAATATTTGCTATTTTAAGAGTTGCCAACTGGGCTGTCTCTAAAAAGATACAAGGCTACAAGGAAGGATAGCCAAGCTGCTCTACTAGTATTGGAATCACCTTGTGTCAACTCGAAGATTGTTCTGTAATGTAAGAAAATACTGAACTCTGTTTCAAGGTTCTATTTGGGTTCCGGGCCATACAGCAATAAAAGGAAATGAATCTGCTGATACATCCGCAAGAAGTGGTTCTTCCGATGTCCCTATTGGTCCGGAACCAATCTTAGGCTTGAGTCAGGCAAGCTTAACTATTAGTATTCGAAGATTTATGGGAGCCAAACAGGAGCCCTGTTGGAACTCCATAAATTCATGTAAAACTACCAAGTATGTACTTTGTAGGTAGGCCGAACAAAGCACCGCTAAGTTCATTTCCGGAATATTTAGAAAAAACTGGTCGGTTTATTTACAGACTTTACTTTTCCGACTTGGTTCGAGTTGGGACTGATATCTGCAGGAAAGGGATTGACTGGGGACGTTTTTTGTACGCGACTGAATTAGCGTATCGTTTGTTGTACAATATCAATGAGAACAAATGGATATGGTATCATCGCTTATGAGATCGAGTACCTATCATAATTTGATCGTTCACGCTCAGTGATTATAACGGGTGTTTTTTTAAGAGGTTGCCGATTTTTTTTTTGAATAAAACACATATAAAATTATGAAATGACCAACATTTTTTTTTATTTGGTAGATAATTTTGGCATTTAACATTTAAACACAATTTCTGGCATATGGCTACCACGACTATTTTTCACAAATGTCATTCTGGAGGTCCAATTTTCCAGCACTTTTTCAAGCATTTGAGGGCGTATGTCAGCAATGACACGTTGAATATTGGTTTCCAAAGCGTCAATCGATTGAGGTTTATCCACATAAACCAATGACTTCACGTATCCCCACAAAAAGTAATCGAGTGGCGTCAAATCGCACGAACGCGGAGGCCAATTCACCGGACCATTTCTCGAAATAATGTTGTCGTTGAATGTTTCTTTCAATAAGTCGATTGTTTCACGTGCTGTATGGCAAGTGGCACCATCTTGTTGAAACCACATTTCATCCATATCCATATCTTCAAGATTTGACAACAAAAACTCATTTAACATGGTTCTGTATCGATTTCCATTCACGGTAACGCGTCGTCCTTCCTCATTTTTAAAGAAATATGGACCGATGATCCCACCAGCCCATAGACCGCACCAAACAGTACATTTATCAGGATGCATTGGTAATTCTTGAACGGCGTGTGGATTATCTTTGCTCCAAATGCGACAATTTTGTTTGTTGACGTATCCATTTAACAAAAAATGCGCCTCATCACTGAAGAGAATTTTACGGTAAAAAAATGGATCTTCGTTCAATTGATTTAACGACCAATCACTGAATTCACGGCGCAAACGATGGTCGTGTGGCTTTAATTCTTGCACCAATTGAATTTTGTATGGCACCAAACCCAAATCTTTACGTAAAATTTTCCATAAAGTCGATGGACAAAGTCCAATTTGCTGAGCACGACGACGAATCGATAAATTGTCGTTTTCTTCGACACTGGCCTCAACGACAGCAATATTTTCTTCTGTACGAACTCTTCTCATTCTTGTCGGTGGCTTGGCATCCAAAAGAGTGAATGTAGACCGAAATTTGGTAATTACGTTCTTTATGGTGGTCTCTGACGGACGATTATGTGCACCATAAAATTCACGAAGTGCTCTATAAACATTTTTAATTGAACACTGATTTTGAAAATAAATTTCCACGATTTGAAAACGTTGTTCTGGAGTTAACCTATTCATAATGATTTGCCAAACAATACTGAGTAGAAATGCCACTTTGAGCTGTCAAAACAACTGTCATAAAATAAAACGACATCTATCGGAAAAACAAACCTCCTTAAAAATCACCCTTTATCTGACAGCACAAGGTGAAATACTAGCTGAGTTGCATGTGAAGCTTTCACATCTTTCCTTCACGATATACTTGACAGTTTGACAGTTTATCGTGATAAGCGACGGATGGTATTGGTATCCTCGTACCTACACCTACTGATTAGGTGTCTTCCTTAGCTTAAATGCTTGATCTCTGCAACTGTTGCCACTAAGAGATTTTTCTGAATGATTTCGCAGATCGTTACCACTTTTTTGCCCACAAAGGGTTAGAAGACCGCCATTTGTAAAAAAAAAAACGTATGAAAAAAAGGCACAGAATGCAATTAATGACACTCAACGTCTACCAGATAAAAAGACTGGCTCCCCCTTCTCTTATTTCTTAACTGCATCGTCAAGTTTCTCTTTTTTTGCAAAATAGGGGGGTATGATCGTGTGCGACATAATGACGCAATTCTTCAACAGGGACCAGGCTGAATCGCACTCACAACTTTTGGCCAGTCATTCTCTCTTCGGTTTTTACCGACAATCGCAAACTGGTTTTCTCCCTCTAACTCATTATCGGTTGGCGGTTGGTTCTGGTTGGTCGATCGTCGCTTAGCATCGAGCTATAACTCTCTTACGATTTAGCAAATTTACGCGATCTCCCTGATGAACACCCTGCAACCCCCTGTTTCGATCGAACATCAAACTTTCATCTGCTGTAGCCTATAGGCAGGTATAGCTGCCAGCCTTGGCCAACGCTGTTATAACTGTTTCGTTTGTACGACACGATATTGTTGTGTTGTATTTGTTCTCTGGATATGGATTGAGTATCTTTGGGCTTTTTGTTGTGAGTTTTAGGTATCTACTGGCGCTGGATGACGACCACTGCCGATTAATCGAAAGATGTGATGTGTCATTCGAAAAAAAACTCAATATCGATCGCTAGCGGCATTTTGGATGATGGGTTTTATTTTCATTTCTCTTCTCTCCAATCGTGGGAGTTTGTCTGCGCCATTTGATCCATTGAAGTGTGGCGCATGCACCAATCCGCATTCAAATTCAAAAACTATCTACCTATCCATTCAACGTTTGTGTTGGATGTTTGGAATGTTTTGTGCTTAGCGGATATCTTAACGCCTTTCAATTTGTTAAAAGAAAAAGCGACAATGTCTGTACAAAGCAATGAGACAACGATAATTTTTCTAAAGCGTTCCTGGTAATAAATGTTGTATAGTAACAACTTCGGGTTCTAAATCAGTCCTGCTGTATGGGGCGCAGGTGTGGGGATAAGAGATTTATGTTACTGTGGAAAACCTTTTTGAAACGGATATATGTATAAACTGTCCCATCGCACAACAAATAGTATGCTACTAGTTGAGGTCTCACCCCACTGTTTATGAATACCTTAAATTTTCATTTCGATTATATAGGTTGACTATACGTATAGCACCAACATTGTTCCATGGACTTGTAGGAAATTGGCTTTAATGCTGTTTTTGTCAAAAAAAATATATCCAAAAGCATTTCTCGAAATAATCGTGTTGATAACCTTCATTCTTTGATCTTAAAAATTCAATTTTCTTTCAAAAAAGATCAATAGTAACCTTATAGCTGGAAGCGTTCAAGAGTTACAGGGTGTGAAGTAATGTTAGGTCAAAAGTACTTCTCCCATACGATTATTTTTTTCACGAAATAAACCAAGAAATAACCCCTTAAGGTATTTGCCACCTTAACGGATACACCCTGTATACAAGTACATATGTTTACATGTATGTATCTACGCAAAGCGTTTGTTTGTCAAAGATTTAAAATGTCTCTCTGGGCATTAATCGAAAAAAGGGCAGCTGTGACTCAGTCGATTCAAGGAGATGTTCACGTATTGGAATGTACCTAACGAACCGAACACATCTGTTATCTGTAATTATTATTGAAGTCACTTAACCACCTCTCCCCACTCTCTCAATATTCGGATCGATCGCTAATCACTTCGATTGCGATGGTTTAAAAAAAAAAACCATAAAAACGCATACATACGAATACAAAATATGTAAAACAGTATCGAACCAACAAATCCACACGAAATGTGGGCAAGGGAGGCGCTTCGTGCGGAACTAAAAAGACTCCGACAGCCCATGATGGCGTGCTCCATTAACTCCATTAAAACCTTGTTAAATTGGTTACAGTTATGTGCACAGTTCATGTGTACATAACTCATCTATGGGGAGCACTCACACGCACGCATGCACTCACACCGATACACTCTACGCATTGATAAAGCGACGCGTGAAACGCAATAAAAGCAAGCCAGCGAGCGACAAACAATAACAACATTTTTCTAAATTTATGAACCCCGAAAAGTTGCCGAAAACACTCAGTCTCTCTCTCTCTTTTGTTCCCACGAACCCCGTCACCGACCAAATCGTCCACAGTACTTCAAAGTCAGCTCCAAAAATGCTCTTCTGTCCGACGTTCCTTCAGTGTTGCCGGTTGCCGCTCGCCGGCGCTCTTTCAAATCATCGCTTTGTGTATCCCGAAAAAAAGAAGAACCAAAACTAAAATGTTTTTCTCAGAAGTTCATTGAACTTTGCTATTGAAATTTCGGCAACAATCACACAGAGATACAGATGCGCACACAGATACACGACACCACCACAAACGCACGCTCGCTAACATCGCTCATAGCGGATGGATGTGAACTACAAATACGTATTCCAATTCGTTGAGTGGAGTGGACGACGTTCGCGTTGTCACGCTGCGTATTTGTGTCCGTCAGAATGTAGTGACAAGGGCGCCGCATTGTACTGGAGGAACCGTGGAGGAGGCAGCAGCAATCGCAGTGGTGGTTGTTGGCGGTAGTTTTAGTGTCGGTGTCGAATTATTCCATTTCTTATTTTCAATTTAGGGGCAGTTCAACGTTTTCGCTGTTTTCCTTGTGAGGTTTTAAAAATACATTTTTGATGATTTCTATTGAAGATACGTTTTTGACGAACAATGACTCTCATATGTTCATGTTCATATTAACAGCACACCGATTGGGGAGGTTAATGTCATTATGATTTCGGGTTATAAGTATAGTTTTCTATCGGACCAGTGCTGACAAAGTACGAACGATCGGAGTATTGTACTACTTTCGAAAAGTATGTACTCCGCTAATTGCGGGATTTTTTCAAAATTTCAATTCAATATTTAAATTATTTTTATTATGCGTACTCGTAAAAGTCAAATATTTCTTAAATACATATATGATTATGTTTTAAAGGCAGAAACTGTAACTGAATTATAATTCAAGTCAGCATTCAGCAACAAAATTCGCCCACAATCATGACCTCACAACCTATACCAAGAAAACCAAAAAGCGAGAATCTAATCAGGGCAGTATTGTGGAATCTGATCTAGATCTAGATAAACCGATTATCATAACATCTATATCTATATATAAAAGTGAAACTTTGTATGTATGTATGTCCGGTATGGACTGCCAAACCCTTCAACCGATATCGCATTCTAACTTTGCATATGGGTTTTCTACCATAATAGGCACTTAATAGGCATATTTTGAAAGTGGTCAGACTCCTGAGTCAAAGGGTTCTCCATAAGAATTTTTTTTTATTGTTTCTACAAATTGCATGTTTTTATGAACCAATCGTGTTAAAACTTATTCTATAGTTTTCTGGGCTGGTGAGGTGGGTTGGTCAGTTGGTGCGAATTCAGTGGGTAGGGGTGGTTTGTGAGAGTGTGGTCATCTGAGGTCAGAGGTCCGTGGGCTGGTGGTCAGATGGCGGTGGGTCAGTGGGCGGGAGGTCAGTTGATGTAGTGTAAGTGGGCGGGTGTTCACTTGGTGGGGGTCAGTGGGATGGGGAAGCCGGGAAACGCCGGGTATTGCCGCTAGTAGTCTATATTAATAAAAATTAAATTCTGTATCTTTGTATGTCCTCTATACGTTTCCACTACGTTTATTAGATCGGGTTAAAACTTCGCATAGGGGTATTATACCATAATGAGCCTGTTTTTGTCATATTTTGGAAATGGTCAGACTCCTGGGTCAAGGGATCCGAATACGATTTTTTTTACAAATATCAAGTTTTCATAAATTTTACAGAATCTTTTTAATAGTGGCGTCCTGAAATCTTTTATACCTGTTTGGTATTTAAAAAAAATCAAACCATCATATTTTGGAAGTACTCCGACCCTTTGGTCAGCAAGCTCCCATACAAATATTTTTCCTTATATACATATATTTTCATAAATTGTCAGCATTTTTTTTACAGTAGCCTCCTTAAATTTTGCAAACGAACCCAAGATGTCTGCTCCGATTACGGACGTAATAATGGGCAAATAATTATTTCTTCTGGAGTACCTGAAGGATCTCATCTAGGCCCTGTTCTCCTTTTTGCTCTTTGTACATGATTTACCGAAGATTTTAAAATTTTGCTTATGTCTCATGTATGCCGATGATTTTAAGTTTTTCGCTAGAGTAAGTAGTTTTGATGATTCTGAACGCTTTCAGATCGATTTAACTAGCTTTTCAAGTTGGTTTCATAAAAATGATCTCAACTTAAATATTTCTAAATGTGTTAATAGTACTTTTCATAGAATAACATTTCATATTTTTGCAGTTTATACTTTAAATAACTTTATTCTTTTTAGAGTTGACAATTTAGGGATCTTGGAGTAGATTTCGACAAGAGTCTTTTTTTTGATCAGCATATAAATTATGTTTGTACCAAAGATAGTTCGCTTTTAGGATTTCTTAAGCGTAACTCTCTTGTTTCTCAAGATACTTAAACAATGAAAAGAATTTATTGCGGTCTTGTCCTCCCCGTTCTAGAATACTGAAGTGTTATCTGGAGTCCGCATACGTTGGTTGGTTGGCTGAAATTTTTCCCGTCTGGCTCTCAGACATACTCTATTGAGGTCTTCTCATCTTCCACCTTATGTAACAAGGTGCCCTCTTATAGGTATTCAATCTTTAAGCCTTCGTCTTCGCTTTCTATATCCTATTGTTATTTTTATATTATATTCTTGCGAGCCCGAAGGGCCAAGCTAATAACAAGAAAGAGGACAAGAAATTTTTTCTGGCGTACGTGTGTCGGTTTGTCGGTTTGTACGTTCGTCCGATTGTATATCGTGACTTCTACCAGTCAGAATTTGATGGGACTTGCTTTAAAACAATTGGTAAGCGTTCGGCTTGTGATGATGTGACGCACGTCGCGTGTTGTTTTAAAACAATTGTTAAGCGCTCGGCTTGCGATGACGTGACGCGCGTCGCGTGTTGTTTTAAAACAATTGTTAAGCGCTCAGCTTGCGATGACGTGACGCACGTCGCGTGTTGTTTTAAAACAATTGTTAAGCGCTCAGCTTGCGATGACGTGACGCACGTCGCGTGTTGTTTTAAAACAATTGTTAAGCGCTCAGCTTGCGATTATGTAATTTTGAGTTTTTTTTTTCATATGGGTTAGGAGGGAAAAAATGTTTATTTTTTTAAAATTAAATCCTTTTAAGATTATTCAGTCTTTAGACTGAATTACAATTATCCATATGGCGAGCTGAGAAGCTCCTTTTACTATCGTATATTAAGACGTTTCTGTTGATGTCGCTTATCGTAGACTAAATAAATAAATAAAAAATACATTGAATAACATGTACATTCTCATTGAGATGAAGTTGAGGTTTTTCGAAACCCTCAAATCGATTTGTTTGCTCCAAATGACTATTTCCTTAGCTGAAGTATGAAAATCTTATATATATATATTTTTAAAAACAGTTTTGTTTCTTTCTTCGCTCACAAATACTTATAGTTCTGAACATTTTATTTTCGAATTCAATTTTATTCTCAAATTCATTTTTAGAATGGATTTCAGTTCAACTATGAACATTGAGATGACTCCTTTTCGTTTGGAATTTCATTCGTCATCACAATGATGCATGCTGTGATTGCTTCGTTAGTCGTCGCTAGCTAGAGAGACTCTTAGCTAAGGTAATAAAAATGCATCAACGCAGTTTTTCGATTGACGCGGATAATAAACGCTAATGTCATCGCTGTGATTCATCAGTAAGTAGCAACTCCATCGCCATTAGAGTGCAGAGTGAAGGAGTCTACGTGCTTCCCGATATGCACGATTGCAGTAGCGAAGCGCACAAGTTTCTGGCTGCTGCACTAAGCCAACGCTCGCTGATTGTGTCGTTGCGTTGCGACAAATCCAGCGATTTGTAATAAAGTGCACAAAACTATAATGTGGTGACGTCACTTAAGCCGTGAGCGTTGAATTGCCAATATAATGTACACCCACACCCACACAAATAAGTGAGTGTCTACATCAACTTGTTTGCCATTTGGAAAACAATCCAAGTGACAACGACCGTTAGCCGGGAGGCTAGACATTGAATACCGATGAAGTACATAGATGGAAAAAGGTGAGGCACAGGCAATCAAAGCCAATAGGGTAGATCGGAGTAAGTTAGCCGGTATAAGCCGTTTTCGCTGGATTTTAAAACGTTCCTTTAAAGTTAATACCAATGTGTGGTAGTCCGCATTCTCTGGTGTTTTCCTGACATACGCGTCTGTGCTATTGTACGGATGCAGATCTTGGAAAGTGTCATCCGCTGTCAGGAGAAAGCTGCAAACGTTTTTAAATAGGTGCCTGCAAAATACTCGTAGCTTAAGGATCTTCTGTTCCAATCGGATCTCCAATAAAGAACTTTACAGGCAGAGGAGCAGGTTGACCGAGAAGAACATGGTGATGAACAGTTAAAGGGTAATCAGCGGAATGAATTGGATTACAAGTAATAGAAAGGTGATCATTAATAAAATTGAGAAAGAGTGTCGGTGACAAAACAGAGCCCTGTGGAACGCCATCATTTATGTGATGTAATTTAGACTTGAAAACGTTCAAGTCAACTTGAATTAAGGGTTTCAAAAGATAGCTTCTAATCCAATGAAGCAGTTTTCATCGACTCCATAAACACGCACTTTGGACAAAAGAGCTTGATGCCACACTCTGTCAAATGCCTTGGAAATATCGAGTGCAACAGCTTTGCTTTCACCGAACGGTTCCACTGTGTTTGGTAAGATAACCAGTAGAACGTTGCCCACGAAATACATTCGAACAGCCGGTCAATAAGGATTTCGTGAGTTTCAAGATATTTCATGAGCGTTTCCCCATCGCCTTGAAAAGAATGGAACGATAGGAACGAATGCGGAGAAACGATCCGAAAGAGAAGAGATCACATGGGAACTCTTGTAATCTCGAAGTCTGCGCGACATTCACTGAACCCGCTCCATATTACTATGTCCTTAAGAGCCGTCGGTTTGGAGGGGGTGCTATAGGTACGAGCATACACCCTCTCCGAAGCACAAGTCAGGATGAAGCACAATGGATCTACATGGGCCGCAATTCTACAACACCCTATTTATCATTCATTCATTCAGGTGCTATGGCTCGGTACGAAGAAGGAGACGACGGCTCGCAATTTTTTTGGTATAGGCGGAAAAAAGGCTGTTTTCCAACTTCTCGGATCCAGAAGAATAGGATGAATGGAAAAACTTAGGCAATGGTAATGCCAGCTTGGAAGAACACCGCATCAGAATTCATGGGGAAATACCAACTGGCCCAGCGGAATTGTAAGTGTTGAGATCGTTTAAAACTCTATTAACTGCACGAGTACGAATGTAAATCTTTCAAATAGAGTGTTGAATAATCGGAGGTACAGGCGGCGGCATTGTACAATCTGGAAGCGAGGAGCTAGCAGCAGATTGATCTTATCTTTAGAGCCGACAGCGGTCTGTTGTCTGCGGGAATTGTCCGTGCCCACAGACAACAAGGCCGGCCGTAAGGCTCGACCAATCTGAGGACAATTGTGGTTGAGGACCCAGTTCGTTCGGGGATGCAACGTGGGGGCTGTGGTTTACTACCCAAATGCGGGTAGAGCACTAGCATGGTAACATCAGTTCAGGGGCTGATGTTACCAAAAATCTTTGGTACATCAGTATCCTTCCTGATGTTACCGGTGCGATGATGCGCTCTCTGTGGAGTTGCATAGATCAACCGGTTGTCGAAAAACCAAAGATCGGTCAGGATTTAAGATGGGTCCTGCTCTAACCATTGAGTTAATACTGGCACATCAGTCTATGATGGACGTTGATTGTCGTATAACTAATCCAAGTCCGAAGAGGACCGTGGGGTAAACCATTCAATGGAGGCATCCACGTTAATCCAAAGACACTTCTTGTGTCGGTTACACAAAACTTGTGACATTTAACATGGGACATAACAGTTTGACACTTGACATTCAACTTTTTGAACATGTACCACTTAAACCTTGTAGTAAGACGTCGTCACATCAAAATGAGCCTTGGAATCGACGACGAGGCTGTGTTTTTACAATTTTTAAATTACCAAAGATTTTTACGATGGTAACCAGGATTTGTGGAGTCTCAATGCCTCTTAAGGCGAAATAAATACAGACATAATTGTCCCAAGACCTAAGTAGGTAGTAAAAAAAATTTGTATGGGAGCCCCACGACCCCGCGGCACGATCACTGCCAAATTTCAATAGAAAGTGTTGTCACCGGAAATACACATGTGTGCAAAGTTTCAATTAAATCGGGTTTTTGGAAGTTAATTAAAAATTGATCACAAGATTCAGCTATAAACAAACAAACAAGTACACGGGCACAGGAAGTTCATACATAGAAATTAATTAGTCTGTGGTACGATCAGTTAGTGCAGGTACTACTGATAAATGTCACTTTCACCCTAAGACTGCAAAAAATCACAGCAGAAGGTGAGTCTGGCAACAAACAACGTGGAAAAGTCACCTCGCCTCGTCTATCTCCCTCTCTATCCGCCAATGCACTATGTGATGAGTGACACAAGGAAACTGCCAGCCAGCCAGCTGGAAAAAAACAACTTTCAATTGAGTTTCATTTTCCTGTTGTTGTTGTTGTTGTTGTTGTTGTTGTAGTTACTGTTGTCGTCTAATGCAACAATTCTGCATTGCGCATATCTAATTCCATCAAATGCATGGAAGAATCGACGGCATGTACCCGTACCGCATGTATCCGCACACCACCACATATTGCTTGGCGGCAGATCAGTGATCACGTACGAGTCCATAGTCGCGTAGTCGTACATTCACGCAAGCGCTCTGCGGTCGCGCTCTATGTAATTGCATTGCGAATTCCGTTGCAAGATGTTCTGTCTTCTCTCTCTCTATGAGTAGGTACTCTGCCTGTGATCTGATCCGGCTCTGATCTCCCGAAGCTGGTAATAGATTTGGACGTGGAAGCTGCTGGTTGTGGCGTTCGTTTACTAACTCTGTTGTCATGTGAATGTGATTTGAGCTGAGCTTCTCCGCAGAGAGCCTCAACTACTACTACACTCTTGGAAGTTTTTCCTTTTCGCTTAGAATTTTCCACTTTTGCCCGTTTTCCTGTTCATCTGGACGAGTGTTGTGTATCTGTGTTGTTGCTGTTCTGTTGTTGTATTTCCAGTTGTTTTACTTTCATTTTCTAGTGCAGCAGCAAATGCTAGAGTGAAATAGGCAGACAGACAGACAGACAGACAGACATGTAGATATAGCCAGACGACCACCATCACCACCATTATAACAACAATACGTAATTTTCTTTTGTTACTGTTGTTGTTCTATAATGACGCGTAGCATTAAAACTAAAAGTTATCTGACATGACAGCGATACAAAAAAAATGATCTTGAAAATGCTGCGATTCTGTTTGCGCTGCAGATCAGACGAGTGACGCCGGGGACGCTGCATAAACAACAAACAGATAATGTTTCAATTGCCAACCAACTCCTTTGTTTAATAAAATTATTCACTGATATTTGGTGGTCGTTTTGCCCGCGAGTGGAATTTCTTCAAAGTGTATGGTGACTTTTGTCAGATCTGTCGTCTGATCGTCCGTCTGTGTGTTGTCTGTTGTTGATAAACGGGCGGGCCGATCGCGGCAAACTACAAATCTCAATCTCGATCTTTGGCTGTCACGGGGTAACCACACAACAATAAGGAATTAACTTTTTCTATTTTGGAATGCAGGAGGAATGTCGATGTGGACGTGCGCATGTAGATTAAGCGGGAAATACAAATCTATCCGGGTAACATGAGAAGGTTAATAACCCGGCGATAATTGCTGAGAGGATTTTTCTTTGGTGATCTTACCCTACTGTTTTAATCATAATTGACTTTACTGACTTTTAACTTTTGAAGTACATGTCTCAAAGTTTTACGAAAGATTGAGCAGGAGTTGAATTGAGTAAGGATTGCCTTGAGTCAGTCAACTGTGCACTGCCGATGCGAACAGCTGGCACAAGAGTTGAATTGACTTGAAATTAAGTCAAGTTCCTGGAAGTGTTACCTATATGGAGTTATAAGGAGTCAGCTTATTTTGTCTATACACTGTATTCAAATCGCACAAATACAGCCAATTTCGTATTTTTTCACTGCATTAGTATGCGTTCAGTTGGGCTTTCCAGGATAAAGCGAAAATGCAAAGAAGTGTTAACCACCAGAGCCTACTCTAAGTTCTAAGATACCAACAAGCATTTTGCTATCTGTAACAAACTAGCTGTTATCATTAAAAGAACAACCGATAAACATTTAAATTTGAATAAATCGAGTTAATTTTTAAAATATTACATAGGCACCCTTAAGGTCTCATTAACTCCAAAATTTTATAAAAAGTTTTGTCCATCGGAGATACACATGTGCTTAAAATCGGGTAAGTTTTTTTAAAAAAATTGTATGGAGCCTAACGACCCCGGGGCCTAGGGTCTCCCAAATTTTTACAAAAAGTGTTGTCAACCCCGACGCTGGGGTTCGAGGGGCCCCAAATTTTAATAGAAAGTGTTGCCATTGGAGATATGCTTGTGTGAAAAATTTCAATGAAATCGGACTTTGGGAAGTGGGTTAAAAATTGATCGCAAGATTCCACGACAAACAAACAAACACACGGGCACGCGAAGTTAATATAGAGAATTTAAAAATATGGGGCCCCTAGATCGCTTCCAAATTATTTACACAAATTGTTGTCATTTGAAGAAAATCAAGTTAATTTTAAAAAAACCAATGACCGAAGACTACCACCAAGCATAGATCTAGTTAACAAAGCGATTAATCGTCGAAAAATACCAAGTCCTCGGGATCAGTTGTCATCACAGCAGAAAATTATATGGGAGCCCCTCGGCGCTGTGGCCAGATACCTTCCAAATTTTAATAAAAGTTGTTGTCATCGCAGATACACAAGTGTGTAAAGTTTGAATAAAGTCGAGCTTTAGGAAGCGGGTTAAAAATTGGTTACAAGATTCCACCAACCAGCTAGTCAGCCACCGAGCGACATATCCCGACGCGAAGTTAATAGAGAAAATTTAAAAACAAATCAAAACCGCCCGTTATACTATTAAACTGGCTTCTGGTTTGCAATTTTTTTAATTTACGAGGGTCGTACACTTTTCCCATCTTTTCTGTCATCTTGCTAGTGTACAATAACTAGTGTACAGCTGTTTTTTAATACCATTCATGGACGCGATATCCTCCACAGAATACGATTTCTCGAACTCTTCAAAATACGCTTCTGTTTTGGTGATAACCCTTCGGTTTTTTCCTAAAAGCCATATTTTCATTTTTGGGAACAGAAAGTTTATCACAGGGAGCCAGGTCGGGCGAGTACGCTGGGCGTGGCAGTAATTCGCATCGCAGTTGATGCAATTTAGCCGCGACAATTCGGGATGCATGTGCTGGTGCGTTATCGTTGTGCAAGAGCACTCTTTTCTTTGCCAAATGGGATAATGTCTTCATCAATTTCTTATCAAATCGGTCCAATAATTCACTGTAGTACTGTTCCGTGATCTTTGTTCCTTGTCCATGAGAATTATTTCTTGCGTTTCTCAAAAAATCGTGCGGCCATGACCTTTTCGGCTGATGGGGACCGTCTTTTCTTTCTTCGGAGCAGATTCACACGAAAAATTCATTGCTTGACTGTCGTTTGGTGTCTGGCGTGAACACTGACTTTATGCAAAAACTCCTGTGAATTTCGCTTAACAAGATCCAAAGACTGCTTGGACGTTGAAAGCCGTATCCGCTTGTTGTCCACTGTGAGCAGTCGCGGCACCCAACGGGCGGACACTTTTTGCCGTTCCGTACGACACGCCTACGGCCTAGCCTGAAGTTTAGAATGTTGTCGTTTGACAGATGACAGTGCACGACGGTAATGTCAACCTCACTCAGCAACGCCACCTGTTTTTAAATATGGCTACTTATTAATCGCCCCTCGTAATGTATTACTTGAAGTCAATCTTACTTGTAGGAAAGACACCATAAATTTCTGTTTGTATCTGACTCCCATCACAGTCACTTCTAGAGTTCCTCAAGGTAGCTACCTTCACCATTGGATATTCGTTGTCGACTAAATCATCAAAGAATCTCACTATTCCATCTATGCTGATTACACGAAACTTTACGAGTATCAATCTCCTCCGACTCTTGCCCACAAGTTGCATAGGTTTTCAGCTCGGGGCCTTTTTATGGAACTTAATGTGGGCGCCGTAGCTCAGTAGATAAGAGCATGGCATGGCGGGAGGTTCGTGGTTCGAATCCTAGTAACACAAAAAAATATTTTTCACGGTGTCACACCTCTCGCGAAAGTCTGACAAACGTCCGAGAGTAATAACTTGTCACCGAAAGCTTAACAATTCGCCATTCTGATCCGGCATTAAATTATAGGTCGCCTCTATTTGTGTGCAAAAATATACATGCACCACACAAATGGTTGCGAGAAGCTAGGCCCTAGACAGAAGTGGTCTGTCGCGCCGAATATTTTTATTATTAATGTCAATAAATGCACCTGTCCCTTCAGTGACTTAAATGCGCGACCTGGATCTAAACCGCGACAGGGAAATAAAATTTAGTTCCCATATTGACACAAACCCAACTCTGCGATCGGCTTTGTGAAACGCTGGTCTAAAGAATTCTCGAAGCCGAATCTTGATGATACCTTTGTTAGGCCACTATCTCGAATATGATAGCTAAGTCTGATCACTGCCTACGAATTGAGTCGTTTAAATGCAGATTCATTTTTTTTGCTTTATGCGGTACTCTTCCTTGGTCAGATTGATATGAATTGAGCCCTCATGCGGATCATTAGAAACTTATTAACTCACAGTCTCTTCAAAAACGTCGTGAAGTTGCTGATACTCGTGTCTAAATATTCACCACACCAATTACGGCTGTAACGAGCCTCTAACATAAAAAATATGTTATGGTGACCTCAGGTGTCCGTCCTCTTTCAAAATATGACCAAAACCGGTGTAGCCCAAACCCTATGCAGTCGATATTAGTGTCGAACTTATAGTTTAAGGGATCGCCTGATGAATAGTGCTGGGGGATTGGTTGTGGTTGGAGAGTGAGGCCTTCCTATATCTATGGTAGCTGAGATAAATAGGTAGGTCACGTCTATGTGGGTAAGTTGTACGTCGGTGTTGAAAGGTTTGACCGATATCGGTGTCAGTTCTATAGTTTTCGGGGTGGCTGTGGTGAATAGTGATGGTAGGACACCCCTAGGGGTGATTGGTTTTCCCATGGTGGTGGGGGGTAATGATATTTGTGTTGATTCTATAGGTTTCTGGGTGGCTGAGGTGAATAGTGATGGTAGGACACCCCTAGGGGTGATTGGTTTTCCCTTGGCGTTGGGAGGTAATGATATTTGTGTTGATTCTATAGGTTTCGGGGTGGCTGAGGTGAATAGTGATGGAAGGACACCCCTAGGGGTGATTGGTTTTCCCATGGTGGTGGGGGGTAATGATATTTGTGTTGATTCTATAGGTTTCGGGGTGGCTGAGGTGAATAGTGATGGAAGGACACCCCTAGCGGTGATTAGTTTTCCCATGGCGGTGGGGGGTTAATGATATTTGTGTTGATTCTATAGTTTTCGGGGTGGCTGAGATGAATAGTGATGGTAGAACGCCCCAAAAGGGGATTGGTTTTCCCATGGTGGTGGGGAGTGAATGATATTTGTGTTGATTCTATAGGTTTCGGGGTGGCTGAGGTGAATAGTGATGATAGGACGCCCCTAGGGGGGATTGGTTTTCCCATGGCGGTGGGAGGTGAATGAGATTTGTGTTCATTCTATAGGTTTCGGGGTGGCTGAGGTTAATACTGATGTTAAGACATCTTTAGTGGAATTTATTGTTTTTAGTATTAGGATATTAGTATCGATTCCATAGTTTTCAGGGCGCTGAGGTGAATAGTGTTGGTATGGCACCTTTAGGGGGTGTGGGTCGATGGGTGAGGCTGGTGTTTCCGATATAGTTGTCGGAGTCGCTGAGATGTGTCAAATTTCAGCTAGTTACGGTATAAAGCACCTATGCAAAGTTTGAACGCGATTGAATGACAGAGTTTTGCTTTTATATATATGTATAGATAGTGGTTGTCGTGGCTCTACTGTTTAGTGCGTTGAACTACTGACCGGGAGGTTCAAAGTTAGTTCCATTTGTGTGCAAAAATGTAACTCGCACAATACGAATCGTCGGAAGAAGCTAGGCCCTGGGCCACAAAGGCATGTCGCGCTAACTAGAAGTTTTCTTATTATAGATAGAAACTCACCTTAACTGATTAATAAACACTCTAACCTTTGTCTTCCGTTATTTTCCAAGAAATTTCACGGAAAATCGTAGGCGGAGCTGAAGGAAGAGCTATAAAGTTGTAGCTGTGTGATCCGTATCCGTTGTTTTGTTTTCTCGTTCAGAGCAACATTCGTAGTTTATTTTTTCGTCGATAGGTGGTAGATCACTTGTGCGACTTTCTCTCACTTTCACTTCACTTTTTCCCGAGATATTATCTGAACTCGAATAACAATTTTTCTTTGCACTCAATTTTTTTTTCACTAACAAATTGCACGAATAATTTTTTATTGCACTTTTTCCCCGAATTATTTATCCCTCTTTTCTTTGTTGTTATCCCTTTTCCTTCGTTAATTTTTGTTTGTCGATCACTAAAATTCAGTTTGAAAATCGTGAATACTAGAGGGGCACGACACTTGTCTCTCTGCACCTGTCACCTGTTTGGGATGAAATAAATAACAGCATTAGCATCAATATACATTCCTAGAGCGTACATATAGATAGATACATATTTTAAATATAGCTTCATGTTAGTTGATTAGTTTGTGTCCTAACCGAGGTGCATTGCGGTTCCAATGTCATGTGAATTCGATTAAAACCGCGGAGCAAGTGGCATTTCCGCTGTAAGCTGGACGGTTTTTTCTTTAGTGTCAAGTTGTGTGTGCCGTAAAAAAAAGATTGAAAATGACTAACAAAAGAATCACATTGTTGTTGCAGGAACTACGGGACGGGCGGTAGCAGCGAGCGACGCAGCAAACATTTCACTTTCTATGTCGCAACAAAGCATACCAACTGGTACGTTGTTTACTTGGAAAGGTCGCTCTATGTACATAATAATGCACATATGCACTTGCAATTGAACCGAATATTTTATTAAGTGTTACATTTTATGAAATGTGCTAATTACTAACTACAACTGGCATGCCCTGCCTTTTTCCGCCTACATCTTAACCTGATATCTGAATGTAGGTACATTCCATTCGAAAAAGTGCTACCGGCTAAGCGCTGGAATGAAAATGCGTATAAGAGAAGGTCTTTTTCTATGCGGGATTCGAACTAAGGCAAGAGTTGAATCAGATCCGTAGTTATTGGAAAAATAAGACAAGGAAAGTAGGTGCAGTCAGTAGGTGCATTTCCCCTGTTCGTCTCTACGGCAATTGAACTCACCCTGCCGTGTTTTATTGGTTTATTTAGAGCCAGCTACAACTGGGGTTACATTCCATATACCTGGAGAAAGGTTAACGTAATCTTTATCCCTAAAGCAGGCAATAGGCCTAGTGAGCTGCCTAAATCATTAATTCATACAGACCTAAAGGGTGTTTTTTTGGGAGGTTTGTTTTTCCGATAGATGTCGTTTTATTTTATGACAGTTGTTTTGACAGCTCAAAGTGGCATTTCTACTCAGTATTGTTTGGCAAATCATTATGAAAAAAAAAAAAAAAAAAAAAAAAAAAAAATTACATATGTGAAAAATAGTCGTGGTAGCCATATGCCAGAAATTGTGTTTAAATGTTAAATGCCAAAAAATTATCTACCAAATAAAAAAAAATTTTGGTCATTTCATAATTTTATATGTGTTTTATTCAAAAAAAAAATCGGCAACCTCTTAAAAAAACACGTTATATCTATCGGGCATTATCTATATCTATTTGGCATTTAACATTTAAACACAATTTCTGGCATATGGCTACCACGACTATTTTTCACAAATGTCATTTTTTTTTTTTTTTTTTTTTTTTTTTTTCATAATGATTTGCCAAACAATACTGAGTAGAAATGCCACTTTGAGCTGTCAAAACAACTGTCATAAAATAAAACGACATCTATCGGAAAAACAAACCTCCCAAAAAAACACCCGTTATAAGTCTAACATCATTTGTTCTCAAAATTATGAAGTGACTTATTGATGTTCATATCAAAGCCTGGCTGGATATGTCCTCTACACTTAAGTCAGATCGCATACAGGAAAGAAAAAAGGACATAGGACGCCCTTCAATATCTAGTTAAAAAGATAGAAGGAAATGGCTCTGTGTGCTTTCCTTGAAATTGAGGCTGTGTTCGATAACAATGGCTACGACTCAATAACAAGAGCAATCAATAACAGATGGCTCGACTAACCCACGGATAAGGGCCATGCTTTACTACTTCTTCCTCAGGGGAAGTGTCTGTGTCGGTGACTGCAGCTAAGGGCCGCCCGCAAGGAGGCGAACTCTCTCCTCTTCTGTGGTCACTTGTCATAGACAACCTTCTAGCGGTTCTGCATAGATCAGACTACATTCCGGATATTTTTAACTTGGCTTATAACATTGGTCAACCTACATAGTCGTGTCAGTTTATTTGGGATGCCAAATTCTCTCATGGCTTTATAAAGTTCTACTCTGGATATACTATCATAGGCGGCTTTAAAGATGGTGTAGTGAGTTTTGAAACTCTAAGACATTTTTCTATCACCTGCCTAAGGGTGTAAATATGGTCAGCTTTTGATTTGCCTGGGATGAAGCCACACTGGTATTTATCGTACGGGGCTATCCTGTCTTAAAGGATAGAGGAGAAAATCTTATACGCGGTACTCAACAACGTTATACTACGATAATTGCAGCATTTTGTGATATCTCCCTTCTTATGTATGAGGCAAAGGATGCCTCTTCGCCAGTATTCTGGCATAGGTTCTTCCTCCCATACTAGCACTATTAGTTCATGAATTGCTTGGTGTTTTGCGTGACCTCCTGTTTTAATCAGCTCAGCTGGGATACCATCTGATCCAGGGGCCTTATTATTTTTGAGCCGATTTATCGCTCTGCTAACTTCGTCTATGCTTGGTGGTGGCAGCATAGTGTGGTCTTCGGTGATTGGTGGAGCCTCCAATCCTCAGTTAGCTGGCCATTAAGTAACTCATGAAAGTGCTCTTCCCATCGCTTTAAGATGCCTTTGAAATCGGCGATCAGATTACCCTCTTTGTCTTTGCAGTATGTGTACATTGCGTCATATCTCGGACTCTTTGGTAGAACTTCTGCGCCTTGTGCGGTCCTTGCTCTCTGTACTGTTCCAGTTCACGGACGAGATTTTTTTCCCAAGAGGCTTTCTTTCGCCGGTGATCTGTTTTTTCATATCTTCTGGGCTCTTTATAGACATCTTCGCGTGCCCGCGTTCTATTGTAGCATTGCTTGGTTCGCAACATTCTTAGGTTCAGTCGCTAGCTTACATTCGTAATCGAACCAGTCGTTCCGATCTCTACGACTACTGCCTAAGATGGAGTCAGCAATACTAATGACAGTATCCTTAGGGCGTGTCCATTTCTCTTCTACGCCCGACATATCAGTCCCAGGACTTACTCTCCCTGCATTCAGGGCGAGTCCTACCGCTTAACCGTAGTTGTTTCTGCTCTCTTCGTTGCGTAGGGCAGCCGTATTGAATCGAATCTGATTCGCGTATGCAGTCTTTCGTAATCCGCGCTCGAAGCACGATACCAACAAGATAGTGGTCCGAGTCGACGTTGACACCTCGGTACGTTCGTCATCTGTCATCTCTATCACACATTGTCCATTGTCATTAGTGTTCTCGTGTCAATGTACTGCCTGAATACTGGCTCCCTACCTATTTTGGCATTCATATCCCCCAGAATGATTTTTACGTCATACTGAGGGCAGGCATGGAGTTCCCGTTCGACTGATTCAAAGAATTCTTCTTTTTCATCATCTGGGAAGTCCTCTGTAGATGCGTGAACGTTTATGAGGCTTATGCTTTTAAATCTGCCCCGCACGCGAAGGGTGCATAGCCGTTCATTCCTTTGCTGACTAGAAACCCCACACCGAGCACATGATGTCTTGCATGACAGCTGTAATACATATTCTGATTTTTGTAAGACACCAGTGATAACTAGTGATCATCCCAATGTAAAGACTCGATCACTCGTTAACGTATGGATTTCATTCACTCGTTAAATGATGTCGTTTTGTTTTTTTAATATGACGAGTTATTTTCCTCAAAAGTGGCACGGAAGTGGGACCCCTGCTATTTAAAAAATTGAAGGTCAATTGCTCATATCCGACTCCTCCAATATCGGATCCGATTCCCCTAATATCAGATCCTCTAATATGGGATATGGGATAGGTACAAATCTATTTTCAAACTCTCGATATTAACTTCGTGTGGCTGGCTGGCTGGCTGGCTGGCTGGTGGAATCTTGTGATCAATTTTGTATCCACTTCGTAAAGCCCGATTTTAATTAAACTTTGCACACATGTGTATGTCCGTTTGGAGAATTTACATGAAAAATTTAAATTTTTATGGATTGGTTTTTAAATTGAAACTTTTTTGCTGAGGGGGCTACAATTTTCGAGCGATACGAAAATTTGAACCGCATAAGGGGAATAGTTATTGACTGTCTTTTTGGGAGTCTTTTGTGGATCTTTTTGGGGGCTTTTCCCTTTGGAGACTCTTTGAAGGTGTTTTGAGGGTCTTTTGGAGTTCATTGAGGGTCTTTTGAGGGTACTTTGAGTGTTTTTTGAAGTTCTTTTGTGGGTCTTTTTGGGGCTTTTGCGGGTCTTTTTTGGGCTTTAATGGGTATTTTGAGGGTATTTTGAGGACATTTTAGGGTTCATATCATAGTCTTTTAAGGAAACTTTTGAGGATCACTTAAGAGTCTTTTGGGAAGTATTTTGAAGGTCTTTTGGAGGGTATTTCAAGGCATTTGAAGGTCTTTTGGGGATCTTTTGAGAGATCTTTTGGGGGTCACTTAAGAGTCTTTTGAGGGGTCTTTTAAGAATCTTTTTGGTGATCTATTGGGGATTTTTTTTTAATAATCATGGTATATATCGGCAACAGATCACGCGATGCTATAATGACTGTATGCCTGTGTGCACCGCTGCTTTATGATTGGGGTTGTTTTGTGGTTGGGTTGCTGTACTTCGCATGAATCTTTTATTTTTTAGCATTTATACTTTCAATCAAGTACATTAAACTCACAGTAAACGTGACTATTAATTCGTATAACGCTTAGAGAAATAGGCAACTCGTTTTTATTCAACACTGAAGCAAGTTTAAAATGTTTTACTTTTAATAACTTTATCTGTTGTACGTTCCACTTGCTTAGCAACACGAACAGAGCGGCTTATTCCCTTTAATAAAATGTTGATACAACTAAGCAAAGGCAGCCTAACTTACCACTTTTACGAAATTAATAAATAATCTGCCACAGCAGGAGCAGGAGCAGCAACGTCGACAGCAGGAAAACAGATGGGAATAATCCAAATGATATCCAACGAGTGAAGCGTGCGTAGTAATCCACTGCGGCCAAATGGCGATAATGTTGTATAGTTGCTGATGTTGTTGTTTGCAGTTTCTATGCCACTAACAACCTACAGCAGTATTTTTGTCACTGTAGTTTTCTTATTCAATATTTCACTGCGTTGATGCAAAACTATTTCTGATTTCAAAATCAATTGCTTCACTGTATTTGCCTCCATTTTTGGCTTCTGATTTATTTACTTTTTATTCTTTTTTTAAATTACATCCATTTGGAACTTAGACACAAAAACTAAATGTATTGCTGCACAATGAAATGAAAAAAAACAAACAAAAAAAAACAAATAAACCAACACAAACAAAAAAAAGGATGGGATAGGTGGTATCTGTATTGCACAACAACAAATTTTTAGATTCAACAAATTGAAGAAGCGGAAATGGTTGCGGTTTTGTCACTAGTGGAGTGGGGGCGGCGGCCAGTGGCTGACTATTCAACTTGTATGGATTGAAGGACGACGACGGTCACACGTTTATATTTATGGTGGGCTATGCGCTTTGCCATATCGGAGCGATTAGAAAGATAGATAGATTGAAAATTTGGTGACGACAATGACACTACGGGGGCAGCAACGCGGAAAGAGCGAAAACCCAAACTTTTTTTCACTAACTAGCAATTACTGCCCGGTCTCGATCTTTTTAATGAAAATACGGCAATATTGGAAAAACACTCTGCACGACTTGCTTTGGACAGATACATAGATAGATCTTTAAAATGCATAGATCGATTCAAAATTTCAAACTGAACACTGCCCTGTAACTGTATTTCCAAAAGCAGGCCCAGAGACACTTTGAACTAATTTAATTTAAATTGTTGTGTGTATTAATTAATTATTAATTTCTATTTAGTTTTTTTCGTAAAATTCCCGATGAAAATACGAAAATGTTTTGTGGAAAAACCACCTCCGATGGCGAACGTACGTTGGCGACAGAAAAGACGGCGGCCGGCATGAATCGAATTGAATTGATGTGTGTGAGCGGCAAACGCGAAGTGGTATCGTGTTGTTTCGTGCCGCCCTGTAGCTTGCTTGCGGTTGCTTTCCAATTAATAAATGTTCTCTTCGCTAAATAAGTGAGTGATATGAAGAGATATCAGAGGAAAGCAAAACAAAAAGAGAAAAGTTCATTCGCATCCATTTGGTTGTAATGTGGAAAGTGCTTCACTTCTCCAATCACCACCGCAAGCTATGTAAACCTATGTAAGAGGAAGTTACTGATAGGGATAGCGATTTTCTCGTAATGTGAAATGTGCTGGCAGTGAGTAGTAACAGACTCTTTTCTGTATTTATCTCTTAAATACTCTCTCAGTGGCTGTCAATAAACGAAATCAAAACTAAACCAAAAACCCAACGAACTCGTTGGCGAATAACACACTAACACCACTACACAAGCGGCAATAATAAGAGCAAATAACGCGGCCTTTGAGGTGAATGACCGATGGTAGCACGCGTTTATTCACTCCAATCACAAACACAATGCAAACACACATCGGTCGGATAGTATGTATTAACGTATACTACGTGTGTATAAATACGGCATATTTTGTAGCGTAGCGGCGACAACGATTGATTGGGGTATACCGCCGCGCGTCGACAAACGACTGCTCCATGGAAAATGAAAACATAATCATCACTTTTTTTCTTCTCCAAATTACTCGTATGTTTTCCTGGTTTCGGTCGTCGTCTGCTATGCCGCTTTTATTCGGTTTTCTTCGTTATTTTGGCAGAAGTACGAGAGCTGCCAGCCAATAAATAAAAATAAGTTAATGTAAAAACACTTCGTTTTTCGGGTACGGAAATAATATTTTCTTTTTAAATTCTCTAATATTAACTTCACTTGCCCGTGGGTCGTCGGTCGTCTGTCGGTCGTCGGTCGTCTGTCGTGGATTCTTGCGATCAATTTTTAACCCACTTCCCATGGCCCGATTTTATTGAAATTTTGCCCACATGTGTATTTCCGGAGACAACACTTTCTATTAAATTTTGAGGCCCCTCGGGCTGCGGGGTCGGGGGTCTCCCAAACAAAAATTTTAAAAAATTTACCCGATTTTCTTCAAATTTCACACATGTGTATACCCAATAAACAATACTTTTTCGAAAATTTGGTAGTGATCGGGTCCCGGGTTCGGCCGCAAGGCCCTTATACATTTTTTAAATATTTATACTGGCATCAGATATTCGTCGCCCTTTATGGACTGTGTGCGGTGTGTGCTGCGCAGTCGGCTGCGCTGCATGATTTTGGTGGTGGTGGAGAGAGAGAGAGAAATCTTAGCGCACGCACAAATGAACCCAGCAAATGAAACGAGACATACATGTTTTATGCTTAATTCAACTTACATTTTTTATTTACTGAATTGTATTTTTATTGATGTCGTTTTTTTTGTTGTCGATATCAACTTACAGATAGAACAACAAGTTTTCACAATATTCTGTCATTTCGCGTTTTCATAAATTAGTTCAGAGCAGTCAAAGAGTTCTCAAGATAACTGCTCGTGTTTCTTATTTGCTCAGAGTATGAGCGTGCTCTACGTGCTCAGAATAAAATGATCTGAGCATTTTCAATTTTAACATCTGATGTCAAATGTCTGTTTCGATGATTTTCTCCTACAATAAAAATAAAATGGCCCAGGATCGAGGGGCTCCCATATCAATTTCTGCGATTAGAGAATTTAGATGAAAAATTTTAATTTTTATGGGTTGTTTTTTTTATAATTGGCGCACACTTCAAGCGATGTGTACCCTTAAACCTGTGACAGACTGGCAATCGTTTATAGTTTAAAAGATAACTGTTGATAGTGACGCACTCAATATATTCTCGGTTAGTTTACAAACATGTTAGCTAATAAAAATACATTTTTAATTTAAGCGTTTATAACTGAGTATTGTACGAAGTAGTTTGCTTTGATCTGAAACAAATTACAAACTCGCGTTGAAATTGCGATTTGTTGTCTTTTTTTATGATTTGTCAATGTTCATCCAGTTCTGAGCTATGTTTAAAGTTTCAAGTCTCTAGCTCAATGGGAAGTTGGTTTAAAATCAATTACAAAATTTCACCCGCACAGACAGACATACACGAAAGCAAGCTAATAAAAACGTTTTAAAAAGAGAAAATTATAAATAGTTTAGTTGAGCGAAACAACACTATAATTGGTAAATATTATGCATAGGCTACAGTCAGGACTTAAGTATTACTCCTGCTGTAAATATGGGCGCCGGCAGTAATATTTACAGGAAATGTAACTACATATATAATAATATAGTAAAGCGGAGCTTCTCAGCTCGTCATATATATATAGTTGTAACACAGTTTTAAGATTGAATTAGCTTAAGAGGATTTTAGTTTGATGAAAAAACTATTTCTTAAATTCTCTATATTAACTTCGCGTGCCCGTGGCTGGCTATCTGGCCAAATATTATGATCAATTTTGAACCCACTTTCTAAAGCCCGATTTTATTCAAACTTTGCACACATGTGTATCTCCGGTTGACAACACTTCTTTATCGGGCCCCGTGGTCGGGGTGCTTTTTAAAAATTCACCCGATGTTCTGCAAATTTTATACACATGGACAACACTTTTTGTAAAAATTTGGAAGTGATCGGTCCTGGGGGCTAAAATACAATTTTTTTTAAAAATATATTCGATTTTCTTCAAATTTTATACAAATTTGTATCTCCGATTAAAATTAAAGGTAAGTCAAGTAAAATGACAAAACTTTGGACAACAACGCCTGAGCTTTTATTCAAAAAATTACGATAAACGAGTTCCGCAACCTAGTTTTGAATAAACAAGTTCTGTATTACTCGTATACCTGCCCCATATGTAAACGTATAAAGAACCAACCATAAAAATTAAAATTTCTATAATATACACTTGTGTGCAAAGTTTGAATAAAATCGGATTAATTTTGAAGAAATTTCGGAAGCACCTCGGCCCTGGAGCACACTCACTTCCAAATTTTAACAGAAAGCGTTGTCATCAGAGATACGCATGTGTACACAGTTTGAATAAAATAAGGCTTTTTAGGGAGTGGATTAAAAATTGATCACAAGATTCAGCTTACCAGCCACATAGAAACACACGCCGACGCGAATTTCATATAAATATAAAAGGTAAAATCATCCTCACATAGATTTCCCAAAAAAGATTAGTTACAATTACAGAAATGCAAACATGACGCAACTGGCAACGCCAAAGCGGAACCGGAGCACTAGAGGTTGTTGGTTCATTTCACGTTCGTTAAACAAACAGCCAGTTCAACGACGCTTACGCACCCTCAAAGCGCAAGGATATCAAGCGTACAGATATTGTAGGTTTACACAGTCGTTCGTAGTTCATAAACTCAGTTCAGTAGCATATAACAGCAGACTGAAGCGTTTAAAAGAGAAGGCGAGGTTCTGTTTTGTTTTGTTGTGCGCAGAGAGCAGATGTGTCGATAAGAGTGGTTTGGTTGGAGCAAACAATTAGATGAGATTAATTCTGGTCACCCCCTTCTTTTGAGTGTCGGGTGGTGTGTAAAAACAACAGCGTCAGTACATTTAACTAAAATCTCTAGGAAATAGTCAATAAATGGCCGAGTTTTTTGCACTCTGCGCGGCGAATCGATTTTCTCGCTTGTTTTTGTTGTTGTTGTTTTTAATGATTTCCTTTTGTGAGGCGAAGTGCCAGTTTGACAGTTCATTTGTCTCATTCGTACTCAAGGAAATTCCCTTTATTTATCCCTTATGAATTATGTACTTTACAATTTACCTTCTACCCACACCACACAGGAAAAACTACTAACGTTAATCATTAATATGTAAAACGAAGAAAGTTTCTTCATGATGCTATCTCTTTCGTTAATAATGTAGGTTTATTTTTGTCGTTGGCGTTGTTTGTCGCATTTCATTTGTTTGTATTTTGTAAGAAGCGCGTTTTAGTGTGAATTAAGTTGGATCTATCAATCTATTTTGATGTATGACTAAGCAATCAATTCTCGAGCAGCTAATCTCTTACTTATTAAGAGAGTTAAGCATTTTTCAAAGAGAAGTTTCGTCAATAAGATAAAAGTACGAAGGAATGACGAGGAAGCAAATATAATATAAACAATCAACGCAACAACAACGACTAAAATTATGGGCAGAAGTATAACTTTCGGGAGTTCAACGGCCTCGGTGTGAACCACGGTTGTCAGAGCAGAGCAGGAAGCGCTGACAATGGCTGTATACAAGTTTTAAGAGTAACTACGATATTGCATTGGTTATACTTTTAATTGAGTTCAAGCAATGACTAATGCAACATACGACCGTACGAATCTCAATTGTGCCAGAGCAAAGCAGATTATGTTGTTATTTTACTCTTCTTTTGAAAGATTAATGACATTTCATTGACTGCGTCGTTAATCCGATGAGTGAGTGTGTAAAACCATTTTGAGATTACATACTCAGAAAATGCAATGTTATAATTGAGTACTGAAAACTGAATACTGCACCAATTTTGGAGGCGAATATTTCTCTTTATTAAGAATTTCCCTTAAGGTAATTCGTTTTTTTGTGTATAATTGTCGCGTGTATTAAGAGATAAAAACACTAGAGAGAATTTAGTCGAATGGACATTTTTTTTACTTAACTTGTTATGAAATTTGTACCAATTCCGGTTTGTGTCCCTGTTAATACGACAAATAAATGAAATGTATCTAGTGCTGTCTGCAATTATGTGTTATTTCATTATGATGGCAATTTGCACTCAACTGTTTATCTTTAGTTATATTTTTCTGAAAAATATAAATATGCATCAGCATCACCCAATGCAATCAATTATAAATTGCTGTCTTCCATTATGCACCGACAACTGCTTGTGATAACTTTTTTCGGATTGTTCGTTTGGGCTACTATTAGTAATTACGCCGCAAATTGTCACAAGGTGATATTGTACACATAATTTCTAAAAGTTCGACCAGTGTTCTAAGCCTTGTCCTCTTTATTTCCCTTTTTAACAATTTATTATCCCTTATATTTCCCTCAAGCAAATTCATTCTATTTTAGAATTTATTTTCATCCTTATACTTACTTCCTTTCTATCCTTATCCGTACTCATATTATAATTGTTTAAGTTAATCTGTCTGTCTGTCTGTAGGGTGTGAGTGGCAGCCAGAATACGCCTGCTATTTTAGCTTTTGGTCCCGGGTAACGGCGTGGTTAACAACTAGTAGACTATATATAAAATTATGAAGAAACAAAAGATTTAACTTTACAAAAAATTAAAGAGGCTGAAGAATATCACTGTGCCTCCGGAAATGTTGGCTCAAGCGATTGCTTGAAAGAAAATTTCAAAATAAAAGTAAAAGCCAAAAGTAAAAATGTTCGCATTGTCCGAGTGCGAAATGCAAAGGACAAGCAATATTATTCCTCAATTTTAAAATCGAATAATTTTATTTAATAAAACGCACGACTTGCTAACACTGTTTTTATTTTTGACATTCGGTTTGTCTGGGTTTGGTCTTTAGATAAAAATATTAAAACTGAAAAGGCGCGTTCCTTTTATCATCTACTCTCAATTACAATCTAGTTGGTTTGACTTGGGAAGGCATAATTAATGACATCAACGATTTCTTCCTTGACTTCGATTTCCAAGGAAGAACCATTACAAATAGTAGTAGATAAAGTAGATAAGTAAAGATAATAAAGAGTAAAAGCAGTTGAGTGTAATCTTATTAAAAGTCAGTAATTAATTTTGCTTCTTGTACTTTTTTGTTTTGTTTCTGTGTAAATCGTCCAATCGTGTTTTCGCTTCAGAAGCGTTTCGAAATATTGTTTCTATTGTCAGTATTGTGTAGCCGAAAGCGTGCGAATTTTAAAAAGGAATATGGGTCGTGAAAGAGCGCCAAACGGTGCCGCGTTGGTGAAATTGGTGAAGAAAGTTCGTGAGAAAGGCTTGCTATTGGATAACGGAAGTGGTCCTTGGGCTCGAACATGTCGCACGCCCGAGAATATTGCGGTCGTGGCCGATAGTCTGGGACAAAATCCATCGACCCCAACTCGACGCTAATCGCAGCAACTGGCCATTAGTCGCACCAGCCAGAGTAGAATACTGATTATATCCTCACAAGGGCCAGATGACCCAGGAGTTGAAAGCACATGACCATCTGCTTCGATATCAGTTCTCTACGTGGGACATAAACCAGTTTGATAATGACGTTGATTTTGGTCGAAAATTTATCTTTTCAGAAGAACCGAACCGCATTTCCATCTAGGAGGCGATTTTCGGAACATGCACACGTAATCGTAGAGAAGCCAATGCATCCACCAAGAGTGACAGTTAAGTGGAAATTTAAAAGTGGGTGCCCATTTTATTCGAAAATGCTACTGGAAACGCCGTTACCGTAAATGGAGACCGTTACAGAGCAAGTTTTCATGGCCTCAAATCGACGTCATGAATGTGGACGACCCTTGGTTTCAAAAAGATGGCGCCACATGCCATACTAGCCGACTGACGATCGATCTCATGCGCTCCAAATTTGGCAGCCAAATAATCAGCCGTTTTGGAAATGTCAATTACGCGGAGCTGCGATTTGACGCCGAGAGACTTTTTTCTATGGTGTGCCGTTAAGGATAGATGTTATGCGGATAATTCAGAGACAATTTCAGCTTTAAAACATAACATTATTCGCGAGATAGGCGCCGAAATTATCGAAAAACTGGACTCAAAGAATGGCTTACTGTAAGGCCAGCAGAGGGAGCCACGTGAACGAAATAGTTATTAATTCCTAAATCGGAGACTCTTTAAAAGGAAATTGTTAAATTGCCCACCGCACCCTGTTATGTTCCTAAAATCATCCAATAACTCTATTTTATTCTATATAGTACCTATCCTATAATTATTCAATAATTTTCTATAATCGTCTGTACGGTTTCTGCAATCATCGTATAGCTCTATGATATTCCTATAATCAACTTAAATTCATCACTAATCATCTTATAATCATCCTATAGTCTTCCTATAATTATCCTATAATCTTCCTATAATCATCCTATAATAATTTTATGGTATGTATGTATTCCTTTAACCTTTCTATAATCATCCAAGTACTTTCATATACATTTTGTTATGTATATAATCATATAATCTCCCATAATCGTCCTATAATCGTGCTATAATCATCCTATGTTCCTATAATTATCTTTCAGACGAGGCACAACGTAACGGACCTAAAAATCTACCCTCAACGTCCCTAAAAAATTCACACCAAAAATTGCCGTCCTTTAATTAAAAATTTTGGTCGGTGCACCAGGAGCCCAGAAAATATCGAAAGTGAACTAAAAACTAAAAAAAAAAAATCTGATCGCCTGGTGCAACCGACCAGGAAATCATTGACTGTAAACCAAAAAATCTGGTTGCAACTGAAAAATTGCAGAATTAAATTAAATTTTTTTTAACTTCGGTTACTTGCTATGATTTCTGGTCGCCTGGTGAAATGACCAGATTTTGTTTCAGTTTTCTGCCTGATTTTCAATTCAATTTTTGTTATTTTCAGTTTACGACAGACGCTCTGTGCAATTCTGCTCGCCTGGTGGTACACACGACCAAAATTTTTGATTTCAGTCCGTCCACTGCCTGTGATTTCTGGTCGCCTGGTGAAATGACCAGATTTTGTTTCAGTTTTCTGCCTGATTTTCAATTCAATTTTTGTTATTTTCAGTTTACGACAGACGCTCTGTGCAATTCTGCTCGCCTGGTGGTACACACGACCAAAATTTTTGATTTCAGTCCGTCCACTGCCTGTGATTTCTGGTCGCCTGGTGAAATGACCAGATTTTGTTTCAGTTTTCTGCCTGATTTTCAATTCAATTTTTGTTATTTTCAGTTTACGACAGACGCTCTGTGCAATTCTGCTCGCCTGGTGGTACACACGACCAAAATCTTTGATTTCAGTCAGTCCACTGCCTATGATTTCTGGTCGCCTGGTAAAATGACCAGATTTTGTTTCAGTTTTCTGCCTGATTTTCAATTCAATTTTTGTTATTTTCAGTTTACGACAGACGCTCTGTGCAATTCTGCTCGCCTGGTGGTACACACGACCAAAATTTTTGATTTCAGTCCGTCCACTGCCTATGATTTCTGGTCGCCTGGTGAAATGACCAGATTTTGTTTCAGTTTTCTGCCTGATTTTCAATTCAATTTTTGTTATTTTCAGTTTACGACAGACGCTCTGTGCAATTCTGCTCGCCTGGTGGTACACACGACCAAAATCTTTGATTTCAGTCAGTCCACTGCCTATGATTTCTGGTCGCCTGGTAAAATGACCAGATTTTGTTTCAGTTTTCTGCCTGATTTTCAATTCAATTTTTGTTATTTTCAGTTTACGACAGACGCTCTGTGCAATTCTGCTCGCCTGGTGGTACACACGACCAAAATCTTTGATTTCAGTCAGTCCACTGCCTATGATTTCTGGTCGCCTGGTAAAATGACCAGATTTTGTTTCAGTTTTCTGCCTGATTTTCAATTCAATTTTTGTTATTTTCAGTTTACGACAGACGCTCTGTGCAATTCTGCTCGCCTGGTGGTACACACGACCAAAATTTTTGATTTCAGTCCGTCCACTGCCTATGATTTCTGGTCGCCTGGTGAAATGACCAGATTTTGTTTCAGTTTTCTGCCTGATTTTCAATTCAATTTTTGTTATTTTCAGTTTACGACAGACGCTCTGTGCAATTCTGCTCGCCTGGTGGTACACACGACCAAAATCTTTGATTTCAGTCAGTCCACTGCCTATGATTTCTGGTCGCCTGGTAAAATGACCAGATTTTGTTTCAGTTTTCTGCCTGATTTTCAATTCAATTTTTGTTATTTTCAGTTTACGACAGACGCTCTGTGCAATTCTGCTCGCCTGGTGGTACACACGACCAAAATTTTTGATTTCAGTCCGTCCACTGCCTATGATTTCTGGTCGCCTGGTGAAATGACCAGATTTTGTTTCAGTTTTCTGCCTGATTTTCAATTCAATTTTTGTTATTTTCAGTTTACGACAGACGCTCTGTGCAATTCTGCTCGCCTGGTGGTACACACGGCCAAAATCTTTGATTTCAGTCAGTCCACTGCCTATGATTTCTGGTCGCCTGGTGAAATGACCAGATTTTGTTTCAGTTTTCTGCCTGATTTTCAATTCAATTTTTGTTATTTTCAGTTTACGACAGACGCTCTGTGCAATTCTGCTCGCCTGGTGGTACACACGACCAAAATTTTTGATTTCAGTCCGTCCACTGCCTATGATTTCTGGTCGCCTGGTGAAATGACCAGATTTTGTTTCAGTTTTCTGCCTGATTTTCAATTAAATTTTTCTTATTTTCAGTTTACGACAGACGCTCTGTGCAATTCTGCTCGCCTGGTGGTACACACGACCAAAATTTTTGATTTCAGTCCGTCCACTGCCTATGATTTCTGGTCGCCTGGTGAAATGACCAGATTTTGTTTCAGTTTTCTGCCTGATTTTCAATTAAATTTTTGTTATTTTCAGTTTACGACAGACGCTCTGTGCAATTCTGCTCGCCTGGTGGTACACACGACCAAAATTTTTGATTTCAGTCCGTCCACTGCCTGTGATTTCTGGTCGCCTGGTGAAATGACCAGATTTTGTTTCAGTTTTCTGCCTGATTTTCAATTCAATTTTTGTTATTTTCAGTTTACGACAGACGCTCTGTGCAATTCTGCTCGCCTGGTGGTACACACGGCCAAAATCTTTGATTTCAGTCAGTCCACTGCCTATGATTTCTGGTCGCCTGGTAAAATGACCAGATTTTGTTTCAGTTTTCTGCCTGATTTTCAATTCAATTTTTGTTATTTTCAGTTTACGACAGACGCTCTGTGCAATTCTGCTCGCCTGGTGGTACACACGGCCAAAATCTTTAATTTCAGTCCACTGCCTATAATTTTCTGGGCGCCTGGTGCACCGGATCAGATTTCTACCAACAGCTTTTCATTTTGAGTACCCTGCCCTGCCCGACAAAAAAAAACACAAATTGCATTTTGTTTTAAATTCGCATTTATTTTCTGTTATATATATTTGTTATATATCATTTGTTTCATATTAAATACATGTATTGTTTATATTTTTGCAAAAAGTTGGTCAGGTATTTACAACAAATAATAAAATTGGCATTTCTGGAAAAAGAGCAACAAACACTGTTGCTTGTTTGCCACTCCACTCCACCACTCCTCTCTCTCCACTCTCTTTCGACTAACAAACTAAGTTAAATAATAAAAATTACAATTTAAAAACAACTTTACAACAAAGGTAACATAACATAATTTACTTAAAATCAAAAGCAAATCAATCAATCGAGTGCTGCTCTTATAATTAATTTAAAAGGAAAAAGTGTAAAAATGCAGAGCAAATGGTTACAACTAAGAATAATAAATACACACAACAGACGGGCAGAATAAAATTAATTAATAGATTGATAGATAGATGTAGTTACAAAACAGCAATTAATTGTATACATATTTCGTTATATAGTAATAGAGTATGTAATAAAAGTGAAGAGTTGTACTAATTACTAATAATAATAATAATAAAAGCTAAACGACGAGTAATACAATTGTTCTTATTTCTAATATACTCGGAAACAGTGTTGCTTCGATAAAGTGCACATTGAATAACTGCGCTATTCTTTAGATTTTTGGTTGTTCATTATGTGGTTAAGAGCTTTCCAGCTTTCCAGCTACATAATGATGGGCCTTTCCAGTACAATGTGGGCGTGGTTGGAATAGCATATGAAGATCGATACTTGCGGTTGGGCGTGAGTTCACGTGAGTTGCACGTGAGCTGTACGTGAGTTGTAGTGAGTTGTACGTGAGTTTATTCCGTAGAATAGGTTGGGGGTGTTGGGGATGTGGGGCAGGGAATGAATAGTGAACTGATGATGAGTACAATTAAAATTTGAGCGACATCCATCTATGCAGATACTCGTATGCCAGAGTACCGACCGACGACGATGTGAATAATTATCATTGTGTTGTGTGAGTTTATGTTTCATTACATTATGGTATAAGTATGTGTTTATATGAGTGTGTGCATATATTGAGTGTAATTAATAATAATAATAATAATTTATATATTGTGTGGTTTCCGTTTCCATTGGTTGAACTTTGGTAAATGTATTTCTCGGCTGGTCGGTGCCCCACCACTCCGCTTATTGCTGCACTTGGTTGGGCTGCGAATGCTGGGTCTCGTAGCGTTGTCGCAACGCTGTCAGTGCACTGAGTAGACGATTGTTGGCGGCATCCAAGGCGGCAATTTGCTGTCCTTGCTCCTCGATGACGCGCTGCTTGTGCGACAGGGCCAATGTCATTTTCAGCTGCTCACGTCGCAGCTCCTCCTCCATGGTAATCAACCTGAAAAAAAAAAGGATAAGGATCAGGATAAGTTAATGTCAGTTATAGAATTCCCCATTTGTCAGCTTACCTGTCAATGATGCTGCGCATGTTGGAATCCGACTGGGCAAGAGCATTGCTTCCGCCGACATGTCTGTTGAGCGCGAAGATCTCATCGCTTGAATCCCTTAGCTCAGCCTGATCACGGTCGAGAGTGTGCCGCAGAGTGTCGAGGGTTTCCTGCAGCAATTGAATTTCTCCGTTCTGGTCGTAATTGTTGCGTGGTTGGCGACGTCGTTTACCTTCCATCGGCTGGCAGATGCCTAAAAACAGAAAGAATGAAAAGACAAAATTTTTAATCCATCAAGAGGTCTGGATCCATCGATCTGTTCGACATTACCTTCAGTGTCTGTAGAACTGTCGGACAGGGTCCGAGCCGAATCCAAACTCAATCGCCTTTGATAGCGATTGTTGCCGCCACCGCCATGGTGTCCATGGCCGGCAATCTTTCCGTTGGCATGGTGATGATGGTGATGATGACCACCGCCTATGTTGTTGCTGGCGCCGCCGCCACCGGGCATCCCGCCATTGTAGATGGCAACTGTGCCATTGCTGGGCGTAGGTTCACGTACACTGCGTGCCAGGTAATTGGCAAGCGGGGCGTAGATGTCATGTGGATTGCTGTAGTCATCTCTCTTGTATTGGGGATTTGTGCGCGGCATTCGGTTATTACCTCCGCCACCGCTGCTGGTGCTACCACCGCTCAAGGAGCGATGAGTCTCAATGTGGCCATTTTCAGCAATCGCCGGTGATTTGACGACCTTCGATGAGAAGGTCACATGGAAGTTGTCATTGCTGAGGCGCTCCTCCGAGCTGGATGGCGTTAACGATGAGGATACGCCACCGTTGAGCATAGCTGCACGGGCGGCGACTATTCCATTGCCCTGTGGCTTACCACGAGTATTTGCTCCGACAATTTGTTTTGAACCGCCGTTGAATCCATTGCTGTAATTCGACCGATGGTGATGATGATGATGGTGGTGATGATGTTGCTGCTGCTGCTGCTGTTGGCCACTGGGATTAACACCAGAGATATTACCTGGAGTCGCCGCTGCTGCTGTCGACGACGAGGAAGACGATGACGATGGCTGAAGTTGGTAAATGGTACTCTTGAAAGCTAACATTGCCCCAGAGGAGGACTGTTGTGGTGCTCCTTGTCCCTGGCCATGTCCCTGTTGCTTGCTACTTACGCCGATGGGCGAATTCATTGCATTGTAGTCCTGCGGGAATTGTTGTTCCACAGGACTCGATGACTGCGATGGGGTGTTAATACTTTGGTATCCCGAACTGCAATGTCCAATTGATACATTGCTGCCTTTTGAAGTGAGTGGCTCTTTGGGTTTAAGCTGCTGCTGCTGCTTCTGCTGAGGGTGCTGCTGTTGATGATGGTGACCGCCACCAACACGTTGCTGCTGATGATTAGACGACAATGACCCTCCTCCAGACGAAGCGGTAGTTGCAACATCTGTCACAGCGTGCTCCTCGGCGTATTTGAACAGATCATCAAGATCTTCCAGATTCATTGGCATGTTGCCGTGTGAATTCCCTTCGAGCAAGACTGCCTGTCGCGGTTGTGGTACCGCGTGGTGATGATGATGATGATGGTTATGCTGCGGCTGCTGTTGCTGCAGCTGATGATGATGATGGCCAATTGGAGAGCTCGTCGACATCGGATGCATATGGTGTTGGTGGCCTGAATGATCGGGAATACCCAGACTCAATTTGCTTGCGGTACGCTCACCAAGCGCTAGACTCAACTGAGAGTTGGACATTCCAGCTGCCTTGGCACGATTAATCGAAGATGGTCCGTTAGACTTGAGCAACGGAGTGGGACTTTTGCGGACGAATGCACTCGTCGGCTCCAGACCGATCTGTATCAGATTGACGCCGCTTTCTTCATAGTTGTTGTTATTGTTCCTCGGCAGAGTGGTCGCTCGCATAAGATTCGGCGATGATTGCTTCTCATTGCCAGCGGCGCCTCCGCCCAAGGTGGAATTGCTATTAACACTGCTACCGATTGTCGAAACGTTTCCATTGCTGGGAAAGTATTGGCCGTTATAGCCACCAACACCATTCGATGATGAGGAATTCCCAGTTGAGTTGCGATCCGTTGTACTTGCCGCCGATGATGCCGGCGGTGGTGGGCAGTGGTGTTGAATCGTTGTCGGAATGAGTACATTGTTTCCACCGCCACCATTGCCACCAGCACCGCCTCCATTGACAGACGAAGCAATCGATGACTGCGACTGCGAATGCTGCAGATTGTTGTTCGAATACTGGGAGCCATTTATGCTCGTCTGGCTGTTCGAGTGTCGTTTATGTTCGTGCTGCAGCAGTGGAGTCACCGTCGGATCATTGTACCGGAAGATGTTCTTCTCGAGCGAAGATGGCGTCAGCACACCGCGCATAATACCCCGCTCAGCAGGCACAGACTTTGTCTGAGGCTGAGCACGTTGCTCCTCGGGGTTATGATTTTCCTGATTCTCATGATGCATGTAACTGTTGGTCTCTTTGGCTTTTGTGATCTCGTCCAGTATGTGCTGCAGTGGCTCCAGGTCGCGCTGTCGATTTTCCGGCAGCTTGCTCATGCTCTCCATCAACAGACTGTACAGGATTGATAACTGTTTTCCCTGATCAATGTAGCCAGCCCAGTCAAGAATCGACTCGGGTGTTGTGTGATCGGGCCGGGTGGAGATTTGATGCAGAAACTCCTTCATGCGTGGCGCCTCTTGCTCAAGGAAATCATTGAGAAACTCCATGAAGTTCTCTTTGCCCTGGAAGCGGGTGAAGTTGGCCAATGTCTGAAGAGTTTTAGCGACTAGCGTCAAGTTGCGAGTGGCGCGACTCGATGGGAGTTCTGCAGAGAAACAGTAAAAACAGGTAACAGTAAAGTAGGATTGACATGCGGGTGGGTTAACTAATAGTACTCACCATTGGTAATGTTGAACAGGCTCGGCGAAAGGATCGCCGGACACAGGAATCGTAAGAAAATCGAAGCAGAAATCAGATTGTCAGCCATATCCTCACGGCCGAGCACCTGCAGGCGTTCGCGGAATGTCGCAAAACACTCCCTTAGTTGTGGTGGGAAGTGCTTATGCGACTCGTAGATGCTCGTCCATGCACTGCGCACAGCATTCCTCAACGACTGCTGCTGACGATTGAGCGATCCAGTGGCCTTCAGTGGATCCACCTCACAATCACGGTCCGACTGAATAATCTCGTTGATCGGCGCCGACAGCGTGTCCTGCAGATACTGCTCTCCCGTCAGCTTGAGGAAAGCCTCCATACTCTTCGTCGCCAGGGAATTTCCCCTGAATGTCAACCGTTGATCGCCAACACGCAACAAGTCCAAAGCAACCACATCTGTTAGGAATGCTCCAGCCAAACCCTGCGCATGCATCAACAACACCAGCGACTGGCCAATGTCCTCTTTGGCCTTAACTCCGATTACCGGCTCCAAAGTCTCGCACACCTTCTTGTAGTTCTCCCTGAGGTAGCCCAGAAAATCCAAGTACACATTAATGGGAAGAATATCTGTACTCTGGAAGCGACACTTGATGCGAAGCGTCGGAGTGACATCTTTGGAATTTCTATTCATACTGTCGTTCTTCTCGCTCAGAATGGGATACCAGTCTTCCGAGAAGAGTCGCGAGGTGACCTCGTGTATGGGAATCTTCACCGAGCCGACGAACATGTGCTTGTCGCGCTTCTTCTTCTTCTCCACCTCGCGGAACACATTGACGGTGATCACATTGATGTCCGGTATGTCGGGGAAGTCAAAGTACTCGCCCCAGAACAGCAAGTCCGTCTGCAGTTTGACGCTGGTACGGCCATACAGCGTTTTGTCCAGATGCAATTCGCAAAAATACTTCTTCTTTGGTGGCAGATTCTTCGCCTCGTACACCCACATTTTCAGCGAGTTATCTGTGTGGCGGTTGTGCTCCGAATTGGGGGCAATAGATTTGCGCAAACTGTAGATCCATAGATCGCGCTCTTGCCGTGACCCGCAACTGTAGTAGCGTTCACCTCGTGGTCCACCGCGCACCTGGAAACAGTGTCGCCGTCCGAGCACAGATTGATGCACTGGCGCTACGCCAACGGCTCCAGTACAGGAGAGATCTATTAGTGGACGGAGAGATATGTATATGTCAATACGAAGTGGCACCAAATGACAAACAGCTTACCTATCGTTGACATCACTGCATGACTGGAGAGCAAACTTTCGTGCGATCGGGATCCTCGCAGACCACCGGAGCCTCTTTTGGTTCGTTCTAATTTGGTAACAGACTTTGTACGTTTCAACGGATTCGATCTGAAGTGGAAAAATTGTGTTAATTAAAGCGACTATAGGGAAAGATTGAGGGAAAGGTGAAAGAATTTGTATGGCACATGGAAAACTTAATTTTCTACGGTTTTACAATTAATAAAGTACTTTTCCTATGGTGGACTATATCCAATCTTACTTCAACGAGGAATAAAATTAATAGAATCACTATACAGAGCCAACTACAGCCTGGAATCACACTAATGTAGTCTCTCGGACACTCAGGCATATCCTAGGCAGCAAATCTCTGTACAAGAGAAGAAGCACAGGGAGCCTTCACTCGCCCCGAACCCAGCAATGCCTATTCCGAAAACCACATCAAAAACAAGGTTCAAGAATTGGGAAAACACTACCCATCGGAATGGGTATCAAATACGGCTTTATTTCATAAAGCAGTCATGTCAGAAGTCAGAAGCTTTTGATGATGTGTTAGTGGATGGCATTGTATAAGAATTGGACAACAGTCTTTATAGAGCCTGTTCCTAAAAAAGTCGAACTGTCATCTCTTTCCTCCTACCGCTGCCAATTGCGCTAACATCCATACTTTTTAAAGTCAAACGCTGATCAATCGTAAGCTTATGCAATACGTTGAATCCTTAGCGACCAGCAACGTTCTAAAGGTGACCTGATGGCTTATCTCACTGGAAAAAGGAACCAGTATATTCACAAATTTGGTGAAAGCAAAGTTGTCGCACTCGATATTGCCAAAGCATTTGACAGAGTCTTGATGCCAGACTCTCTTTTGTCGAAAATGAATGCTTATGGAATTGATAAGGCCCTGGTTGACTGGAGTAGTAACTACCTTTCTGACCGTTCTATCCAGGTCGTATTGGACGGTTTCAATCTAATGTTCACCGCATAAACGCCGGTGTTCCTCAAGGCTCTGTTTTGTCTTCGACACTCTTTCTGATTTTCATTAATGATCTCCTATCCGCCACTTCTAATCTTATACATTCCATAATGCTGCCTTCGGTCGTCCAAGCGTAATTTAAACCCCCAACCTTTATCCATAAATGGATCTTGCATCAAAGAAACTGAAAAACACCCAATACCAGGGGGCACCATCGATGTCACGAAGTACTTTATTCTGGAAGCGTTGAAATATGTTTCTGTTACTCTGGCTGGGACAACCCCAGATTTGATTTCCGTAAGTCCATATTGGCTTAACGACTTGTTTATAAAGCAGAAGCTTTTTGTATACTGATAGAGTTGGGTAGCGATCCATTAACCAATGCATACATCTTTTTGTGTTTCAGTTTCATCTCTTCTTGTTTCTTGACAAGCAGCTCCCAACTGAGTTTGGCATCTAGTGTACTACCAAGAGAACAACTTTAATATTGATGTACACTGGCGTGTGCTGGGTATGTTTGTTGGTAAGATCAATATGTACAGATTTGGTTTCGTTTCATTTGATAAGCCACTTCATAGTCCAGCGTCAATAGCTTCGGCAATAGCTGTTTGTAATTCTTTTGTTGATTCGGTATTATTGTCGCCAATAGCCATAATTGGAGCAACAACATTCTTATTGAACGTAGGTAAGACACTTGTACCGGATGTAAAGGATTGGTCCTAGTACATTGCCTTGTGGAACACCTACCTACTTGAATTTTCTTTAGTTCAGAATTAGTTTCCGTTTGCTTGATTCTAAAGAATATTTCTGTTATATAAGATTGTAGTTGTTCTGAGTACTGGGAAGCAGTACTTCAAGCTTGTAATTCGATTTGATGAATCTGGTCAATCGTGCAGAATCCAAATTTGTTATCTGGGATAAGATTTCTATCTGCGATAATAGGTTTTAATATTTCTAGTCAGTTTCGACATAATCGGTAGAAGTGATATTGGCCGATATGTTGTTGTTTCATGGGGTTGTTTGCCTGGTTTAGGAATCATAATGACTTCAGCTATCTTCTATCTATATCTATCTATAGTGGTACGTACTTCATCAGTGTGCATGATACATTGATCAAATTATGGACGTTTACAATAAAAAAGAAACGTGGAAAGGAGCAGCAGTAATAGTAACCTAAACTTAATGCCAATTCCAGAGAATGAGCTGCTCAAATCGTCGGTAATGACGACATAAAAAGGTAATCCTGTTTGTTTAAATTCGAACTACCACAGTGGGATGGAAATGCCAAAAGGTATAAAGTGTGCCAGTCAGACCATTCATTGTGTAAACTGCAATTTGGCTACGGCTGTGGCTTCGGCTGAGACAGAGCCAAATCAATTTGCTGGCTTGATATGTCGGCTTAATGATTGTGCTTTGAGTTACCGCAAAACAGCGACAACTTTACCGCCAGAATGTGTGGAAAATTGCGGATTGCACGAGGTGGCATTTTCTGCACAGTGCTGTGCAGAATGTGAATTATGATGCATTTTGGAATGTCAATTGTCAACAGCGCGCTGTGTTTGAGCTTAGCTAAAGGTGTCAGTGGTCAGTCACTCACTACTAGGAAGAGAAAGCGTCCAGCAATTGATGGTTTCGACATTTGAAAGTGATGGAAGAAATCCACAAAATGTCAGATATGTGATGGAAGGCGAAGCAATGGTTGGCGGACGCAGTTGAGAATTGAGATTTACTTCCAAGAAGAAATTTGCACATTTGGAGGTAGATTTTTTTTTAAATTTGCGTACGCGTAAAGGGTGTAATGCTCGGCTATATGCTAGACAACCGCCCTTGGCAAAGCATTGTGTTGTACGGCTGAAGAACGTTTCTATGAACTTAACTGTACCTCCAAAAATGGCCTTGAGGGTAAACTGATGAGCATTTAGAGCACCGCGCGTATTGTGGTTGAATTCAAGGAGAGTTGGCATGCAACTGGCTATTTCTCTTGAGCATAAGCGATAGAACAGTCACAAGCAGGAAACGTTCCTGTGCTGTTCAAGCGTATCTAAGTATCTATTAACTTCGTAATCTCTTCGTCTCCGATAAGCTTTAACGCTCGCTTTTGTATTATATCTAAACGAAGCAAGCTAGTCTTGGACACACCTGACCAGATCTGATAATTGTACTCAAGTTTGGGGCGTTTTTTTTTGTAGACAACCCTAGCCCAAGTGGCTAATACTTCGACCTAAACTAAGAGTTTGTAGCGAATAAACGCCTTGTAGATAACAGTCAGATCAGAAGGAGTGAGAGGCGAAGGGACGTTCCTCAAACTTATATGAGAAACTGAGACTACTGCCGTCAGCGAAAGAATGAATTGAATCAGAAGTCCCAGACAAGAAATTAAAAACAAAAATGAGAAAGAGTACCGGCGAAAGAACAGAACCCTGGGGAACGCCAACATTTATATGGTGTTTTTTAGACTTGAAAACGGCCAAAACTACTTTTATTAAGTGGTCCAAAAGAAAGGTTCTTAGACTCCATAAGCACGCATTTTATACAAAAGAGCTTGAAGCCAAACTCTTTCGGATGCTTTAGAAATATCGAGTGCAACAGCTTTGCTTTCAAGAAATGGATGCAAAGACTGTTCGGTGAGATATACCATCGTTGCCCACGAAATCCGTACTGCCGGTCACTCAGGATTCCGTGAGTTTTGTGAGAATTGAAGTTATGAGTCGGTATGAAGAAAGAGAAGGCTGTTCGCCTTTTTTTGGGTATATGCTGGACAAGGGCTGTTTTTTTTACTTCTCCGGAAGAGTCCAGAAGAATAGGATAGTTGAAAAAGTTAACGCAATGGTAATGCCAGCTTGGAAAACACCTCTTTAAAACTAATGGGGAAATACCACCTGGCACAGCGGATTTGTGAGTGTTGAGATCGTTTAAAACTCTAGCCCCTGCACGAGTACGAATGTAAATCTGTCCCATTATTGTTGTTTAACAAGCTTTGTTTTTTTCCTATCAGTCTTCACTATTTAGTTTCTTGTTCTGGTTTCATATTTAATGCTACTTTATGCTGATCACTCATGTCATGAATGCCATTCATTCTCAGCGATAAGGGAAGCATTTTTCTGGCTCAACGGCTTCGTTAATAAGCAAAATGTTTGTCAGTTCGGCAAAGTCAGGAATCAAAAGCCATTCACGAAATGTCATGTTTGCTGCGAGTTTCATGCTGGAGGGGCCATGATGCTGCCAACGCAGTCACAGTCAATGGAAATGGCATCCGAACAATGTTGACAATCTTTTGTTGGAATAAATTGGAAGAGGTTAACTTGGAGCTTATGTTATTTCAACAAGACGGCACGACATGACAAACACAGCTGACCATTAATCGAGTTCTTGAAGTCAAAACTAAGTGACCGGTGCTATCTGTAGAAATAGACAAATCAATTGGCCACCTCGTTAGAGTGGTTCAATGCCTTTGGACTTTTTTCTTTGTACCTATGGCAAGTCCTCGGTGTATGCCAAAAAGCCAGACTATCTTAGGACTAATATACAAGCGAAATTACCGGCATATTGCCGGATTTATTTGAAAAACTCATAAAACATGTGGCTCAGCGCATGAGTGAACGCACAGGCGCTTCCGTGGAGGTCATTTGAATGATGATATCTTCCATAGCTGATGGCATCGATTGTATTTTAAGCCGATATTTTTTTTTGATTTGATATCTCAAACACCTGCTGTTTTGTATGATAAACAAAATGGGGCGCTCTTAATGGAAACGGTTTTACATTGAAAACATTCGCTCCTGACACAAAAAGAGGAACGCCATGCATGAATGAAAGTGGATAGGTCTACGTGCAAGAGTACACGCTTCCATGCATGATAGTAGAATGCAATGCAAGTGTCATTCTTTTTCTCTTACTTTGCAATCGACTGTCGAAGTGCGCGGACTGAAATGACAGTGAGTGAAGATGAGCAGTTTGGTCACGAATTGATTTCTTTGCACTTTAAGAACCAATCATAACCGTTGATGAGGCAAAAATACCCAGCTTGAATGATATGGCAGATGGCGAGCAAAACATTCTGCTCAGCTTAAAGTACCACAGAAATATGTAACTCAGCTTAATTTTAATTCAAATGCATAGGTAAGTTATGTGTCTTTAAGCTTTTTAACCTCTAGAGGTGCCTATGATGAATATCTGATGTTTTGCTGTAAAAATCTCTCGAGTTCTACCTTAGTACAACAGACCTACTAACTGTATGAAATGTTCACCTGTAATTTCAACTTTACTCACCTCTTTGAGAAGAAATTCGTAAACCTCGATGTGGTGTTGTTGTGCTCCTGTGGATTTTGTTTTTGGCCTAAAATTGGTGTTGCCGGTGCTGAGCCACGCCTGCATGCTTTCTCATATGATGTATCTAAGCGAAAGAAGAAAGAAAAAATACGAAAAGTAATTATTATCAATAGTATAGATAGATGATAAGCTCAGCAACAAAAAGAGCACAATACAAGATTAATATGAAATTTACTTCAAGATCGAAACAAATTATAGAAAAATTTTAACATCACACTGTGAAGAGCAAGTATTTTAAAGAAGCATTTCGTTGCTGCCATTCGCTGCTAGTCTCCCGTGGAAAACAAATACGCCATCAACAAATTAGGTTAACAATTTCTAAGTAAACAAACCGCCAAGTCACCCAGGCCATGCCAAGGCTCACGTCAAGGCCCACCTTAAGATAAGGATGGCAAGGCCCACCTCAAGACGCACTGCAAGGCTCACGTCAGTCAACATGGCTAACGCCAATGCTCCCGTCACCCACGCTCACGTCACCCTGGCCAACGCCAAGGCTCCCGTCACCCACGCTCCGTTCAAGGCCCAGGTCACCCAAGTTCACATCAAAGCTCACGTCATCAAGTCTCACATCGTGGCCCACGTCACCCAGGCTTACGTCACTCATGCTCACATTAAGGATAACGCCACACAGGACCACGTGAAGGTTCTCATTACACAAGCTCAAGTCCATCAAGGCTCACGGCACAAGCTCACAACAAGGCTCACGTCAAGGCCCACGTCATCCAGGCTAACGTCACTCATGCTCACGTCAAGGCTCACGTCACACAGGCTCACGTCATCAAGGCTCACGCCTTCAAAGCTCTCGTCACCCAGGCTCACGTCATTCAGACCCACGTCAAGGCTCACGTCAAAGTCCAACGCTCGCGTCAACAGGCTCACTTCAAGGCTCACTTCAAGGCGCATGTCAAGGCTGACGTCAAGGCTCACGTCACAGAGGCTCACGTCACACAGGCAGAAGGCAAGGCTCACGTCATCCAAACCCACGTCAAGGCTCACTCAAAAAATCGGTTGGGGCATAAGTCCTTAATGCGATTTGGGACTTATGTCCCATTTAAGTGAGTCATAAGTCCCAAAAGTAAATATTGGGACTTATGTCCCGGGGACTTGTGTCTCTGCAACGTTCTAAACAAGGTGTCCAATAACGTTGAAGTGACTGTTGGTTTCAAGCTGCATATCTACTTGATTTAAAGCAGAGAATTGTTTGTCGACGGTGTGCTGCTTTAAACAGAGTTTCAATTCTTTTCTCTCACATTTCTCACAACAACCAAAGACCAACCAAAAATTAACCGAATGTATGTGCGATCGCAGATATCTCTTGGCAGCCGGCTGAGAGTGGTTCGTCAGAACGTGTCAAGTAAGAATCTCAAATCGGTGGTACACGAAATGTTCTTTCCGAGGGTGGTCGCCAATTGCTCCCTATTCGTAGCGGAGAAAACTTTTAATTAGCAGGCAGAACAATAATATTTCAAATCGTTCCTTGAAATTAAAGTGAATTTCCACAATGAATAGATGACACGCCACACGCCACACGCAACCCTCTATGCATTGTCTATTCTCACAACCACTTCAACGCAAGCAAGGTCTTTAGCGTCACCACATATTGGCACGAAAGGTAATTGGCAGTCTCGGAGCGTTTTACTTTTGTTGGTTGCTTGGCGTTTTTTTTCTCTGTTCTCGCAAGCGGTCGTTCATGCATTGCACGCATCTGTAGTAGCACCGGTCGCGCTTAGCAATAACTAAAAGAAGCCAAGCAGCAGGCAGCTGAAATTGCGTTTTTACGAGGAGCGCACATTTGCATTAAAGTGCAAAAGTAAGCGTTTGAGACAACAATGGGACGTGTTATCAGTTCTTTTGTTGTTGTTGTTGTTGTTGTTGTTGTACTGTTATTTTATTGCTTTTGATTGTTGATTGCTGTTGTAAGGAATTTATTTATAGTGCGACTGACTGCGAGACGATGAATGCCTAACATGTCCCTCTTTTTGATCTCACACAGCACTCCCAATATGGCATGACTGGCTCCCAAATTGCATATTTATGTGGCAGACGGTACAATTTAACGCCTCAACGTTATTGTGAGCGACGAATTGTTATCAGAATTTATCGCTGTTGGGCGGATTTGGTATGCAAATGAAAGCAGAAAATACAGACATTTGATTACGTGATCACGAAACGTTCAGAACGAATAGAAGGGCTAAGTGGATTAAGGAACGGGGTATGTAACATTTTTATTAATCCGTGATATCACCATGGAGAAGGTATTATGTGTCAAGATAACCTCTGGTTAAGGGAATAGAAATAAAAAAGAAACAGAATTTTGATGTTTTTCTGAGACTTGAACTTCGAACCTCCCGCTTAGGAGTCCAACGCGCAATAAAAAAAAGAATAGAATGAATAAAAATACGTTCTGGAACGACAGAAATGATGGGTTTTTCAATAAGACTGGAATCCACAAGAAAGCCGCCGAGTTGGCCGTCCTAGCAAGACATGGAAAAGGGACAGACATAACAATTTTGTATTCACATAAAATACAGAATTGGTTAGCAGGCTAAATTTAAGTATGGAATTCTATCACGTTCATATGGCCACAGCGAGCTCATTTGCAGCAATCGATTCTTTGGAGCCAATTTCCCACCACTTTTCCACACATATCGGCCGGAACGTTGGCAATTTTGGGTTCGAATTGTTCCTGAGCTTCACTAACGTTGTTTGCTTGTTGGCATAAACCAACGACTTAACGTAACTCCATAAAGAGAAATCCGACGGCGTTAAATCGGACCATTTCTCGAGCTTACACGATTACCGAACATCCCCTTCAATAGATCGATTGTTTGACCAGCTGTATGGCATGTGGCACCATCTTGTTGGAACCTCATTATCACTAATGTGAAGTCCATCCAATTCTGTCCAAAAATAATCTCCAAACATGGCATGATAGCAAACTTCAGTGACACCGTAACATTGCGATCGTTTTCATCAACGAGAAAAAATGCGGTCCAATCACAACTCCGGCATGAAATCCTCACCACATGGTCACTTTTTGTGAATGCAATGGAGTCTCTTGAAGCACATTTGGGGGTTGTTGCTGTCCCATAACGCATATTTTGATTATTGACAAAGCCATTAAGCCAAAAATTACCTTCATGGCTGAAGATAATTTGTCGATAAAATTCAGGATTTTCTTCAACCTTTTGTAGAGCCCAATAGGAGAAGTTCTGGCGCTTCTAATGATCAAGAGGCTTCAATTCTTGAGTTAAGTTGATCTTGTAAGTGTGTGGGCCAAGATTTTTACGCAAAATTCGGTACAATTTCAACTGAGAGATTCCCAATTCCTGTGAACGGAGTGAAGTCGACTGATTTGGCTCACTTTGAACTGAAGCACTTACGGCTGCCATATTAGAGGTACTTTGATGGGAGCTGTGTCCTACCGGCACAGCAAGATTCAATAGTGAATATGTTGACTCGAATTTCTCCACTATAGCACGTAAAGTCTGCCTGGCGGGACAACTATTACGATCGAAAATTGGAGTAAGCGCTCTTATAGTTGTGACCACCGCCTTAAAATTTCGGTAGTAATTTTTAGTGATTTCCAAACGTTGCTCGTTCCTGAACTTCATCATGATAAAAATGTAAACCTTGACTGACGTTTTGACATTGACTGGTCATACAGAAAGTTCAAGGATGCGTTTGTGTTAAAATACAAAATTGTTATGTCCCTATTGAAAAACCCTTTGAATAGGTATTTGACATAGCATGACATGACATGACAACTCAGTGTCATGTGCCATTTCAGAGATCTCGCCTGTGATACGTACCGCGAGTCGCGTGTGGTGGGTGTGGGTTAATATTTGATATAACTCCCATTTTAACCACCTTTTACACGTCGTATAGAGTTTAACTTTTGTGAGTAGCTTAGTCTCATAGGGCGTTTCTGAAGTACCGCGTAAGACTCGTGCCGCGATTCGCGTGTGATTCGTGGAAAATGGTTTAATTTTTGAAACTGACTTTTACACGTTCTATAGAACTGAAATTTTGTGCGCGTGTGTGTTGTTCTTCTTCTTTACCAAAGGAATGGTGGGCAGAAACTAAAAATATAAAAATGGGCGGTTGCTTACGTGCCCAGCTTAAAGAAAACGTTGGTCGTGTCATCTTAAGTGACGCGACTATAGTCGTATCTCACATGAAAAATGAACTGACGTCCGTAGATTAAAATATAGGAGAGCATAGGAATAGGAATAAGAAACGACTTCGAAAATTGCAAAAATTAAATGACGTGAGACGACTATGAAAATTGAGGTGTAACAGAATACGACGAGAACTTTGAATTCCACTCAGTTTTATAAAAGTTTTGAATTTTTTTAATTCTGCTGACAATTATGAAAACATTCAATATGAATTGTCATTCCAAATTGATGACTAAATGACAAGGAAAACTGCCATTTCTCCATAATTATGATGAAAATGGCAAAATCAATCCAATCTGTCTGAGCGCGCTACAGACGAGCGTTACTCAAATGCCTTCTCAGGGTTGTTGTTGTTACACGGGATGTACTATGAGTGCAGCTCAATGCAAGACTACCGTCTTACGTACGTACGAACAAATAAATTATTTGTTGTCAATTGTTGCAAAAACGAAAATTGTTAATTGCCCTTTATAAGTGCGAGTATATGTGGACAGTTGTTACTGACTGACTAAGCGCATAATATATTGTCTTCACTCGAGGATCGGCTTAATGGAAATGAAAAATAAAACTTCAGCGCAATGTATGAGTTTAGATACTACGTGCAACAAACAAGCGAACGTTCAACATTGTTGTGTAATTTGTTGATGGAGCAGTAATCGTATTGAGAAGTTCCATACACTCGCAAATAAAATTCGCTCCGAGCGAGTCACAGATGAAGATAAAATCTGCAGATACATAGAAATAAATTGTATCTTGGCTGCGGTTAAGAAAATCTTGTGCATAGTTTTTGTCAGAGGTTTGCTCAACAAACATTCAATTGGGACAATTGGAGTTAACAAGTGTTTCGGGTTAATAATAGTTGGTGGAATTGGAGAAGTGTTGTGTACATTTTTATAATTCTGGTCCAATAAACTGAGAACTGTATCTTTTTAAAACTGGTAACTATTAATGGGAGCACAAAGCTGCTTGTTCACACAATCGATTTTTAGATTTAAATTTGGCACGTACTTCAAATTAGATGCATTTATAGGCCGTTTGGTGTGATATCAAATTTTGCACGAATGCGATTCACAGTAAGAGCTAGAAGAGGCAAGCAATTGACTACCAGACTCTATTACTGGCTTGTCAAACACTTGATTCTTAGACGTACAGACTGATTTGACGATCAGAATAAAAACAGTAAGCTGCGAGCTCTCAAGCTTCCAAAAAATTTCAATAAAAGGGGAATTTTCGTAAATCGCACCTAACTCTATAGCTGTAAAAGCACGGAATATCTGCACGCACAACACAGACCTTGTTTTTGTTACTACTGTCACTGTCACTGTCGCAGTCACTTTCACAAAATATGGAAATATCCAAAAATATCAAAGTTAATCTGAACAACAGTGTGTTGTGTCTTGCGCCATTCTACCAAGGAGTATAGAGATATGCACTCACACAACTTAGTGTGTACAACCCATTTGAATTGCGAAACCCATTCAGTTTTGTATACAATTTTTTGTTCTGCTTTGTTTCTTTTGATATCTCTATACTCTTTGGTTCTACCGACACAACACTCGATGATTCAAAATTATGGTGTTCTCATAATACAAAAACTTAATAAGACTTACAGGATTGTATGGATTTTGATTTTGCTCGTTACAATCCAATCAATCCTGGTAAGTCTTTAGTATTAAGTTTTTGTATTGTGAGAGCACGCTTAAATGGTTTGGATATCGGCATATGGACAAACACCCCCTATTACTTATAAACTGTTCCACTTTACAGTTCGATAGTCAATTAATGTTTATTTTTAGAAAATGCACTCACCTTCATCCGCGAAACTGTCCTCAAAATCCATGAATTCCTTTTTATTATATCAAGACTTGATTCGTGGTTCTTATGTATTATTATGTATATTTCGTATTATGTATTATTCGTTACTAGAGTATGTTTCATAGAAGTCCTATTAGGAACACTTAACGTGAAGCGATGATGATGCAATTGGCTGCACGGCACAGAAGCCAAAACAAATTTGCACAATTGAAGCGATATCGAGGAGGGAATTTTTTTTTCTATACAGAATTAACACACATTTGTGAAGGTTGTTGATATCACACTGTCTCGTACAACCGCCCGAAAGATACGAGTACATGTATCTATTTCACACCGTCACACCTTTTCGCCGCGGTTGATTATCGCTGCTAAGTGATTACGATAATAAAATGCGAAACAGGTTTTGCAACGTACTGAGTCATATTGCGACTCTTTCAGTATATTCATGTACAAATAAATCTTCCCGCACTTTCACGTGATAAAAAAAATGCAGTTTTACAGAAAAAAAAACTCAAATAAAACAACAATCGCCTAAGCCTGATGAGGATGACAACAAACCGCCAGTACCGAGTCGACTAATCTACACACAGATAGACACTTTTTCAATAAAGGATGAGGGGGTTTTAAATTCCTTGGAGAAATCAAGCGAAAGAGAAAACACGAAAAAAGTACTTGTGTGTCTTAAAGAAGTTCACAGACTATCAAACATGACCGTCAGTAGTAGGACATCACTCAAAACTGAGAGTTTGAACGTGGTTGACTGTTGGTTTGACAGACAAAACTGATGGATAACATTTTGGATGTTTAGTGTCAAGTCAATGGCGATGTTTGTTTTTAATAGATAATAGCAGTCATCGTTATAAATGGGAATTTTTGGATTCGTTATTTATTTTCTCGATATGTCAGTTGTCTTCAGCAGTTGTTATTTGACAGTTATTACTTGACATTTATTATTTTTCATTTGTTATTTGACAGTAGTTACTTGACGGCTGTTCACAGTTGTTCTTTCAAAAGCTAGAGGGGCAAGCAATTGAATACCGGACTCACTTGCTCGCTTGTCAAACACTTGATTGCTGGACGTACAGAGTACAGACTGATTTGACGTTCAGAACTGTAACTGTCAAGTCAGCGGCCATGTTTGTTTTTGATAGATAATTACTGTGTCACATCTTAATAGACGGGACTTTTTGAGACTAAATTTTTTTGGATTCTTTATTCTCAATTTGTCCGTTGTAATTTGACACCTGTTACTTAGCAGCTGCTGATAGTTGTTCTTTCACAATTTGACATAATTGACACAGCAGTTATTTGAGATTTGTTATTTGCCAGTTATTACTTGACTGGTTTTATTTGTCAGTAGTTATTTAACAGTTGCTTCATTTGTTATTTGTTTGTTACTACTTGATAGTTGGTTTTTACAATTTGGCATATCTGATAGTAGTTATTAGACATTTGTTATTTCAGAATTTACTATATTTGACATTTGTTATTTGACAGCTGTAACTGACAGCTGCTGATAGTTCTGCTTTCACAATTTGAAATATTTGACATTTGTTATTTGCCAGTTATTAGTTGACAGTTGTTATTTGACAGTAGCTATTTGACAGTTGTTACTTGATAGTTGGTTTTTCACAATTTGGCATATTTGACATTTGTTATTTGACAGCTGTAACTGACAGCTGCTGATAGTTGTTCTTTCAAAATTTGAAATATTTGACATTTGTTATTTGCCAGTTATTACTTGACAGTGGTTATTTGACAGTAGTTATATGACAGCTGTAACTTGATGTTTGGTTTTTCACAACTTCACATATCTGACAAGATATTAAGATTTTTCATTGCGCTATATCTTGATTATTCTTTTTTCACGATTTGACATATTTGACTGTAGTGTTGTGACAATTTATACTTCATAATTTCACATATTTGATATTTATTATTAGACAGTTGTTATTTGACAATTGTTCTTTGGCAGTTGTTATTTTTGACAGTTTCAAAGCTACAGAGCTGATAGATAGCTTAGGATTTTCCGGACTGAATGCAAAAGTTCTCAGTAAGCAGAACGTCAATTATTTTGCGCCCCCAGTTACAAAGGACACAGCCAATGTGTACATAAATTTCTCGAGTCAGAAGTGGTAAAATTTGAACGTCAGCTCAAGCAAAGACTTTAGAAAAAATGAAAGTTGTCCAAATTTCATAAAATCGCTGTCAAATCAAACTTGCTATCTGAACGCTAGAAGCAACAGTCAAGAATAACGGCGCAATTAAAACTGACAGTCAAGTTTTATAGTCTGTACATCGCATAATGTATACACCAGAAGGGGAAGGGAAAGAATCTCACTCTATCTGCAGTTCTTGCGAAATATGAGATCAACGTCATCTGATACCACAACAGAGAAGGAAGAAGGACAATCAGTGTTTGTTGTGAGACAGAGATAGTGTCCTGTTTCTTGTTTACAAACGAAAACGAATAAATAAATGTACACCAAGGAAATCTTCGGTCTCTTTGCTGTCTTTCTTCTTAGGTAACATTGAAAATCGCACTATTCCCATCGGGAAAACAGATCGCAACAGCAGGTAGATATTTTTTGTCAAAAGAATTTTGCATCAGACTATAGGAAATTATGTACCTGTGTATATTTCATTCTACTGAAACGTGTAGTTTTTGGGAAATCACATTCGTTACCTGTTCCTGTCCGGCACACAAAACACAGAACAATGTGTACTCAAGCTGGGAACACTCTGAAATAACAACCAACAACCTTCAAAGGTTCGAGAGGACGACGGAAACGAAAACCAGAAAAACGTGTTTTCGTGTGAATATCATCTGCACACAGAGAAGGATGTAAAAGTGCACGAAAAGGAATGAATAATTGGCAAGTCAGGAAGTGAAAGATAACAGATACATACTTACGTACCGGCATTGTACGTAAAAAATTAGTGTCTTTGTGTGAAATCTTCATTTGTAACAAATGGAAACCGCCAACAAGAAACGCCTGAAACTCGTAAATTATTTATTTGGATGTTATATCCAAAAAGCGATTGGATTTAGGGTTAAAATAATTCTCATACATCTCCGCCCGTATGTGGTATAACCCATAATTTAAACGAAAATTGTTGTAACCCATAATCTAATTACTTATTTGGATAACTTCCACGCTAATTCCCAAATAAGTTATTAGCTCTTGGCTCTCAGCTATCAGATCCTCAAAAAAAATTTAGGCGAACGCCTTCTTCGGCATTCAAACGTCTCTCTATTATACTCGTAGCACATCTCCGGGCAAGAAAAAAATACTATCTATCCACAAAGAACCGCTCACTGACTAAAGCATTCTATTAAAAATACTAATGAATTTCCAACAACAACTATATATACATTTGAAAGAAAAAAAAAACTATTTACAACTATGTATTCAAATAGAGATACAAAGATATTTCTGAAGAAAATCTATCTACGAGTATGATTGTGTGTTCATGTTCTATGTTCATAGATACAAAACAAGAAAGAAAGAAAAACACCACCACACAGAGAGCTCCAAGGTTTTTTTTTCTTTCATCCACAGTATGCATTCACTTATAGGGAACAATGGTGAACACCTACTTTAGGTCGGAAAATTGAGACTTCATCTCTATTCATCATCAAAACTAACAACTAACAGAACAACAACAACACGACAATCACAAACAAATTCCTTTTTATGTACTTTGGCGCAATAAAAATGAAAACTCATCTCAGAAATAAATACCCAACTGATGCCGCGAGATTGAAAATGAGATTCGATTCATGGAGGAACAACATACAGGCTACAATGATGAAGGAAGCATTTTATGCCCGTGGTGCTTGCTCGTTCAAAGACAAACAACCCTGAGCATGAGGTTATGGGTCTATTCTTTTATTCAACCCGAGCGAGTAAAGTTACCCGGAGTACACCGAGCGAATGTTGCACGGCGTAAAAGTATTCGGTGTGTACACTGTGTTACTTTACTCGCTCTTACTCTGCCTTACACTGATATTCACTTCAGAGTACAAAATAGGAAACTGTGTATACACCGTGTCGTGCTCGGTTCACAATAAAAAACACAAAGTACAGAGTAAAATTACCCCGGGTGAATAAAAGAACACAGTGTAAATTTTTGACATACACTGCTCGCTCGGGTTCAATAAAAGAATAGACCCTATATCTATCGTTACATAATAGTTTCTCCGTGACATAAAAGATTTCATTTCATTTGGAGAATAGTGACAGATACATAGATAGTGACATCTTGCGGGAATTTACTGTTTTTTATCTTACCTGTAACTTTTGTCACTAGAGTTTCAAAAGCTAAACAAAGATACGGTGTAAGTATGCGGTGACCCTATCAGTCCTGTATTTTGCAGAACTATCCTATTTTTTCACATGCTGTCCTTTGAGATTATTTGGCAAAGACAGTACAATGTCCTTTATTTCCTAATTCGTCGTGCAAATGTCCTCTTTTTTGCATAAACATCAACGAACATAAATATTAAACTATTACTTTCTCTAGTTTACTGTTGTCGATCATTTAGTACTTTTTTGGAACATGCTGCCAAAGCGAATTGCCATAATGAGATTGGGAATTGCAAATGGTGCGTTTATTTATCACTTCACAGCTTCACTGATTATGAATTAAACCCCAGATGTTTAAAAAAAATCTATCAATATTTGTTGAAGATCACAACTTGTCCTACTATTCATCGAGAGAGCTTTCGATACCATCGCAAGATGAGCCATTTGGAAGGCACTATAAAATTATGGAGTGCCACAAACAATTACAGTCTGATTCAAGAGCTTTACAGAGACGCCAAATGCAGTGCCAGGTACACAGGCAAAGACGGAATCAAATAAATTTACGATCAACAGAGGAGTGCGACAAGGGTGCCTTTTATCACCAATACTCTTTCCTATTGTCTTAGATGGTGTTATGAAACAAACTAATAGCGATGCACCGAATGGAATTCAATGGCGCCCTTCCTTGAAGTTAAACGATCTCGATTACGCTGACGACATCTGTATGATTGCCCCAACTTTCATTGATATGAAATTGAAGCGGGAGGCACTGATCTGTAATGTACAGAAGGTCGGACTTAAGGTGAATATGAAGAATACTGCGGATAGGAACCCCAGTCCTGACTGCACGGACAATAACAATTTTAAAGAATGCTATCACTATTGTCGAAGTGGAAGACTTCTGCTACCTAGGAAGTGTGTTATTTAAAGAAGCTGTTATAGCATCACGAATCAACAAAGCCAGATATGCGTTCTTCAGACTAAACAAAATATGGCGCTCGCGAATAGTATCAAGATGCACTAAACTTAACGTCGTCAGTTCTAGCGTCAAATCTGTCCTCCTCTATGGATGCGAAACTTGGAGAGTAACTCAATCATCCACAAAGAGACTCCAAGTGTGCTCATCAATAAATGTATGAGAAGAGTATGTGGAATCTTTTGACCGAACTCTATCTACAACGTTGATCTACTGGAACTAACATCTCAAAGTCCAGCAAAGACATTGACAAAAATTGCATTTGAAGGAAACCCGAAAGGATCCCGAAGACATGGGCGCCCTAGAATCACATGGATGAGATCCGTAGAAGCAAAGTCATTAGGAAGAGAAGTGTGATTGCAAATCAAGCGGATTGCGCAGAACCGACCACAATGGAGAGAGCTTTTTTTTCCCTGTGCTCCGAAAAGGATCAATATTTATTGTGTTTTTTCAATTCCCTATGTTAACTTCGCGTGCCCGTAGCACTTCCTAAAGCCCGATTTTATTTAAACTTTGCAAACATGTGTATTTCCGATGACAAAAGTTTCTTTTAAAATTTCCTTCCACATTTGGTGAGTGCCTTAGTCCCAAATAGCAGTTTTTATATTCCGCGTATTTATAGACACGCATCGCGTCTGGCACGTGTGACGGTTGGAAATGCCGCCATTTACTCGTTTTTTGAGGTCCTTTTTAACTACCATCCACACGACCTAGAGAGCTGAAATTTTGTGAGAGTCTTGGTCCCAAATATTCGCGTTACGCGTGTGGCGCGTGTGAAGGTTGGAAATGCCGCAATTTCCTCGTTTTCTGAGGTCCTTTTTAACCACCCCTCGGCTGAAATTTTGTGAGAGTCTTAGTCCCAAATATTCGCATTACGCGTGTGGCGCGTGTGATGGTTGGAAATGCCGCAATTTCCTCGTTTTATGAGGTCCGTTTTAACCACCCCTCGGCTGAAATTTTGTGAGCAGATCAATCTTAGGGGTCAATTTTGATATTCCGTGTGTGACGCGTGTCGCGTGTGATGCGTGGAAAAAAGAAAATACTACCTCACAAAACAGATATATTGGCGATTATTACCAAATAATAAAGGACAGTTTGGCGTTTGTCGCTGTATATATAAAAGTTTGTTTTTACATTTACTTGTTTTTTAGTTTATATTCAGGATCCTGTATTTACCTTTCACAAAAATGGTTAATTGTTAATGTCATTTACATGACGATCCTGCTATTTATTTCATGAAAATATAAAAGGAATAGACAATCAGAATGTCGTCCTTCACAAATGTGAACAAACGCACCATTAAAATTTGTTTATGATCTGTAAATGTCATAACTAAGTCAAGGTTTACGTTGGTGAAGTTCACAAACCAGCAACGTTTGGAAATTCCGAGTCGGTGTTCGCAACTTTAAGAGCGCTTAGTGCAATTTTCGGTCGTAATAATCGTCCCACCAGACAGGCTATGCGTGCTTTAGTGGATAAATTCGAATCAACATATTCACTATTGAATGTTTCTATGCCAGTGAGACGAGACACGGTCAAAGTACAGCAAATATCGCAGCCGTAAGCGCTCCAGTACAAAATGATTCAAATCAGTCGATTTCACGCCATTTCACAGAAATTTTGAATCTCTCAGTCGAATTTTGCTTAAAGATCTTTGCCTACACCCTTACAAGATCAAATTACCTCAAGAACTGAAGCCGAAACTTATGTCATGTTATGTTATGTCCTTATTGAAAACCCTTTATAATGATGCATTTAGTTTGTAGCTTCGCTAAATTAGCTTAACTTAAATATTTTTGATTAAAACTCTTATTTTAGAACTCTGAAAATATTTATGTATAAATGGCGCCACTATTTCGTCAGTTGCTATTGAGAAATAAAGCAAAAATCGACGAATCATCATCGTTGGTTACACAACAGAGTCATGTGCGCGCGCCTAACAGCTTTTTGCTCAAAATTAAAATAAATTAAAAAAATGTTTTTCTAAAAAAGAGGTCAGCCAACCAACCAACCAACACAACAATATCATCGACGAAAAAAATTTGTTGTTCGTTCCAAAAATTGCCGATTAAATAGAAACAATTGGACAGTTCCGGGAAGTTATCTGGGTTAACAACGCAAGACGTCAGCAATTTTGATCGTTTTTGTTTCTTAATGTTATTTTTATTTTACCTAAAGCCTCTGGAATAGTTGTCAATAAAATGTCGAATTACGACAAATGTACAAAATTTTAATTTTGAAAAGTTTGCATTTTTTTGTAATTTTCGATTTTTACAATAAGAGTTTAAGATGATCTCTCAGAATAAGTGGCGCTTTCGATGTTTAAAGTTAATTGTTAAAATTCCTATTCCCAGAAGTTAAGAGCCATAATATAAGAAGCGTCTGCTCATAGGATGATTTATTTACAAACAAAGAATGTTCCTACCATGTAGGCGGCAAATATTTCTTATGAATTGAAAGACCATCTTTGGCCAGTTCATCTATTCTCACTTTCATCTTCCATTCCACTCAGTCAGCTTGTAGCTCTTATTTGTGTAGGAAATTTCATTTTGATTGAGACTCGAAGAAAAAAATTGTTGATTCATCTAATTCGTAGAGAAAGGGATCCGATCCTCTATAGACAAATTGCGTTCCCAATTGTATTTCATGTCTACAAGTACTCGCGTAGATAATGAATTCATTTTTCAACGCTGAGTTCAACTATGCACAGAAAGACTCTCCTCCACTGTCTCATTTGGACAAATGTTAATTAATTTCGATTGATTGATTGCCAACAACAAAGAAAGCGCAAGGAAAAAAAAAACAAAAAAACATCGAGATAATGCTTTGGAATGGAATGCAATGCAGCAGGAACTCGACTTGAGTGATTAATTCGAATAAATTGATGAAATGTAAAATTACATCTTAAAGTATAAATAAATAAAAATTATTGACAGATCATAGTCATCTGCGTATTGTTGTTGTTGTTATTTAACTTTGACTTTCATGGTCCATTTGGAATTCGTGTCAGTGCCAAGATGAATTTTATAATAAATGCGAGTGTTGTGAGCTTGAGTTACTCTTCATTCACTTCAGGAAGGCACGAGAGGGAACAGTGGATATACACTGAGAATTGTTTTTCCACGAGAAGCAGCAACAAATGGCATACAACATACATATGATTTTATTTGTTACGCCTGCGTAGAGAACATGAAATGTGGAACATACGAGTATGCAGTACGCATGCGCAGACGACAGTTACAAGAAAAGATACATTTGTGATGCATTTTGATAACCGTAGATACACTTTGCATTTTCGCACACATCTGGGTATGTGGGACATTGAAATCTTATCTTATTAATATCTTATTTTATTAATATTAATTTTAATTATAAACGAAGCATAGTAGATGTAGTGCTTAAGTATTATGTTCCTTGCTAAATTTTCAATATTATTATAAGGTAGATAGGTAGAGGGCTGGCTGTAGAATTAGGTACGAGATCAGATCGGTGATCCTGTGCTCCGAATGCTCTTTTATGTTGACAAAGAAGGGTTTGCTCAATTTGCGGAATCGGGAGCTTGCTAGCAAGCTAGACATGTGCCGAGATAGGTAGGTAGGTTGGTCGAGTAGTAGAGAGTATTAGAGTAAACCGTTTTATATTTGTGTAGGCGGTCACCCATCAGCAGAGTAGGGCGAACAGCACAGAATGCTTCAACTATCACTGACTGGTGGAACTGCGATAAAACCTTCACGTGTTGGCCGCTGGTAATTTCCACCCAATACAGGAAAAGCGAAATAATCTGGTTGTACGGTTGGCGCGAAGCCAATAACCTCGCCCGTAAAGAATTATTATTACGGAATCCAAAATGAGCCTCGGATACACTGATGAACGACGGCGACCGTGGCAACGAAAACGGCTAAACGAATTAAGAATTTTCTCATTGAACGTACGCTCACTGTATAGAGCTCGAGCTGCACAGAAGCTGGCCGATACCCTGTCTAAATATAAGGCAGACATAACAGCAATTCAGGAGATGCGGTGGACGGGGAATGGTGTTTTACAAAAATCAGATGTCATGCAAGACTCATGTGCTTGGGGTAAGGTTTCTAGTCAGCAAAAGAATGTTACTCACTGTTATCGGCTTTAAAGCAGTAAATGAACGGCTATGCACCCTTCGCTTGCGGGACAGATTTAAAAACATAAGCCTCATAAGCGTTCACGCACCTACAGAGGATTCCCCAGATGATGAAAAAGAAGAATTCTTTGAACGGGAACTCCGTGCCTGTCCTCAGTATGACGTAAAAATTTTTTGGGATATGAATGCCAAAATAGGTAGGGAGCCAGTATTCAGGCAGTACATTGGCACCCAGAGCTTACACGAGAACACTAATGACAATGGACAACGAGTCATAGAGATGGCAGCAAGCAATAATTTGGTCGTTGCGAGTACAAGGCTTGCGCGTAAAAATATCCACAAAGCAACCTGGGTATCTCCTGATGGAGCCACTCGCAACCAGATAGACCGCCGCCACAACCCGAACCTGATGACGGTACGAACGTACCGAGGTGCCAACGTCGACTCGGACCACTATCTTGTTGGTATGGTGCTCCGAGCGCGGATTGCATAATCAAGATACTTTTGCTTTCATGGTACGGAAGAATGGAACTCGTTCCTTGACGGAGCTCAGTAGACAGCTGACTCTTTCCGTAGATTCGTGGCTCTTCTTCGCCAGCATATCTGCTTTCTCGTTGCCATATATATCGCTGTGCCCTGGAACCCATAATAGGGTTTTGTACACGCCTTGACTTAAGAAAGCCAATGCAGCTTGCCAAAGCCTGACAAGTTTCGCTATTATTAGTGTTTGGTTGAAGAGAAGAATGCCGCGTTTTATTTTATTTGCTATGATTTTTTTATTTATTTATTTTATTGAATGGAAGTAAAGACGATCCGGGTGGACTCAGCATTATTGCCACCTATTTTCTGTTCACGGCACCGTTACCTTTCGTACCAACTGTAGAAGGAAAGTGGATATTTTAAGGTTGACTATGTTGGAGCAAAACAAAGGTGCAACCAGAGAAGTCCAACAACAATTGTCTTGTGCTTTAAAATCGAATGCCCATCTACATTTCAATCTGTTTGAACAACACCTTAAAATTAAATTTGAATTTGAATTTGAAGCAGCGATGCATAAATGCTGGTGGCATGCATTTTTGTGTGCATCCTAAAGACGACGTTCATTTTTTTGGATTTTTATTTCACAGCTTATACAGTTCCCCTTCGGAAAAAAACGAACAACACAACTGTATAGGTGCGGCAGCGTGTCAAGCTACCCATCTAACCACCCGCCTACTTAACCAGCCCATTCATTGTGTAGTTCCTAATGCAATCAAACACAACACAAAAAACAATTCCCTGCACAACAATGCATCGTGGTGGTTTCTTGTATCTCTGATGTGCATCTTGGTTGAGTGCACACACCACTATACTACAATGCGAGATAAGCGCTCCTTTAGATGCTTTTCGCTTTCAAGCATGTTGCATAGTCATGGCAAGGCTGGAGGCTTTCCTATTCTGTGAAGCCTCTGTTCTCTCTTCCCCTAACTGATATGCGTGGCGTGGGAGTCAGGTGGCGAACGTAGATTAGACGGTTAGTTAAACCCAAGATTCAATCCAACGAATTGCCAATGCAATGACGTAGTAATGGTGTGGAAAAAGCGAAAATATCTACGCTTCGACTTAATGTGAAATTGCGCACAAAGCTCTATTAACTGCACATGCAAATGACCTACATCTGCTATATGGGAGGAGTGTGCTACTTAGAGGAGACGTGAGAAAATTCCATCATAGCTACAAAGATGAATTACACGTCAGTTTGGGGTCTGTCTAGGATTCGTACATATTGACGACTTAATATGAACATCCGTCCCTTATGCCAAGCAAATCTGACAAGTAACTCAAATAAGTAATTGGATTGAAAGGTTTCTCTGATCTTAATCGGATTTAGATTCAATCAGTTTAAGTTCTTGGATCGTTATTATAACCCTTCCAAAAACACTCATCCTTAGCCTGGAAAAAGCAGACAGCCACAAAGGAAATGTCTGGTTGTTTCTTCTTCCTCCAGGCAGGACTTACATATTGGATTCAATGTCCAAGACCCAACTTGAACATATGACTTCCAGTCAGGTTATGCCCTGTAAGTAGACCGATCATGCTCCGACAGTTCCTTCTAGATATTCCTAGAATGAACTTGGTGGTGTATTCGTTCGGCGTATCCATAAAGTCCTTGGTAGTTCTACATGTATTTATAGATTTCCTACAGTGCTCCTATTCGGCTTCCATGTTGGTCATTTTCCAAGTGTGAATGCCTCCTTAGAATTCTCATATAAGAACCATCCTGTTTCAGTTCCTTAATCAGTGAGCGAACCGTCAGTCAAGAATATTGGTTCGAATTCCCTAAGGATCTCAGTTGAATTTTTCCAACATTCCCTGCTAGGTTATTGGACTTTATATCATCTATTGAACATAAGAAAGGGAACAGTACTGTCCACAGGCATCAGGAGCGTAGGAATTCGTTTCGAAACCTTATGGAATATGTTTCCATGCACACTCTAATGTCCATCATGTCAGACCTTGTTCTTTCGAAGTCGATTTTAGCTTTCACCGCTTCTATCTGAACAACTAGATCCAGATAACTAGACGGCAGATTTGGCAGTGTATATAGCAGAGCATCTTTCGAGGTAGAACGCATTGCGTCCGTTATTCCCAAGCAGACGTTCCTTTGCAATTTCATTTAGTGTCCTCTTAGCCATTTTCCGACAAGGCATCTCAGATGCAGGCAGCATTATCTCGCATACTGCCAAACGTCGGAGGACATCCAAGAAGAATCCTAACGTCCAGAGTAGTCAGCTCAGTCCTCCTTTACACAGCCCCAGTTAGAGCGGATGCAAGGGCGACTAAGGAAATAAGAAGGCACATATCGTCTACATACAGACTTAGTGCACTGAGGACGATCAGCGGTTTCCGAATGATATCGGATAATGCAGCTCTGGTTATAGCAGGAATGGTTCCAGTAGATATCCTTGCAGATGAAATGCTCAGGGTGTACAACAGAAGAGCCTCAACTCAACAGGATCTACAAATATAAAAAATTATCGAAGATGAAGAAAGGTTCACCTCAATGACCGTATGGCAAGCTCGTTGGGATGCAAGTTTAAAAGCTAGATGGACCTACAAGCTGATACCGAAAATTGAAGTATAGACAAGCCGATCTCACGGTAACTGCAATCACCAACTTACGCAGTTTATGTCAGGACATGGCGGCTATTGTATCACCGATTTGGACACGATAGCTCACCTTTCTGCCCAGATTGTCTGGACATGGAAGAAGACTCGAACAGACGCTTCAGAGAATGGAGAAGCAACCTGTCAAGCCCACAGTTCATTTTCGAAGATATGTTAAGATATGAGTACAAGTGGACGCAAGTGTGTGAATTTGTAACGAATGTGCATAAAGAGCTGCGAAGAATCGAAAAAATAAGACGATCAGCAGCGGCTGAAAATGCAGAAGGCATAGATTAATCTGCTAACCAGTACCGCGATGTAATACCTAACGGCAGTCCCGCAGGTAGAGTGGTTGAAGCGAGTTAGGTAGTTTTAGTACGTAGGCGTAATTCCTCAGAGTTACGAATCGTGCATACTAATATCCCTGGAAGGCTCTATTAGTATCTAGGAAGATTCCCATCTTTTGAAACATCAAAGTAGGTGTAAATGCGAATATGGATATGAACTATAGATTTACGCCGATCACGCCACGCTGAGACAAAGTAATGGAGTCGCAGCCAATAAACGATCACTTCTTGGTGATTGTTATTATAATTTTATAGGTTAGATGCCTTTTACAACACCAGTTCCATGATTTGCTGTTCCATTGTATAATTGGATAGTCTTCAAAAAAGGAGAAGCGCGTAAGTTGGCGCAAGTCGTGTCTTGTGCTCCTGAGTCGTCGATCGCTTCTTAATCTCTAAAGCGGCGCATGCGTTCCTTGTGTATTTTTTGCCATGGCAATGCGCATTATACACAAAACGAAATGCGAAATTGATTGACTAGAAGTTGGAATTAATAAAACGATACCACTTTTATTAATTTCATTATCACTTCCTGATGGTGTCATCATAATGGGCAGTACAACCGTGGTACGGTCCTAGTCTCCCGATGGTATATGTAATAATAATAATTACAGAGCCACATCACGTCCTACATAGCTGCAGCTTGCCTATCACATGCATTTCACTGGCAGCGACCATCTTGGTGATGGCGGCGATCCAATGGAGCAGTCAGTCAACAAGACGAAGACGCATGCAAGTAATCATATTCATATCTTTAAATTCAATTAAAACTTATTAAGGCAACCGGAGAATTTCATTTGGCATAAATTATTCATTCCTTCCTGATTGTAGTAAGAGCAGAAGTGCACGACGGACGACAGACTCAATTGAAAGCAAGGGACAGCCAGACAACACAATGCGCCATACGGACGGACAGATACGTACCAACATAAATGTAGACATAAAGGAATCTCAAGTAGCTACGCTTGCGATGTTGGATGTCGATGACAAACAAAAGATACATCATGGATAATTCAGAAATTTACATACATACAGATACAAACAATCGTATCATCTTCAGAATCTATCGATTCGCCTTTTTCTCGACCCTACGAGAAAAAAGATACTCGAACAACTTGAAAACGTGACGAAACGCTCTCAGCGCCGATGCTCGGGAAGCAACGAATAGAAAGGAAAATCATAAAATTACTTAAAAACCACTTGAAAGTACACCGATTCCTGTGCTGGTATACGAAAGATACAGGTTTCAATTTCATGCATGCATCAGTGATCAGCAGCTTGAACTTGGTGTGTTGTGCATGCGTTCGGTGAGGGACGGGGAGAGAAAGAGGAAAGGCTGAATCATCCGACACCATCAGCAGCTGTTTTTAGACGTTCAATAGATTCTTCTCGATAGAACAACAGTACTTTTAAGGTTGTTCGCCATGAAATTGAAGAGGAATTTTTTTTCTATTCATTTTATTGGATTTGTCTACGTGTATGCAGCATAACATGCAGCTCAATGTTTAACCAATTCTGTTGACTTTCATTGTTTTCCAAGAATTGGTGTTTAGGTCGTGTGTCTAAAGATGCACCACCACGTTCACGTTGTATCACCGGTAACAGTGGAAAAAAGTCTTTTCAGGGACAAAATTATGTCTCATCGGTGATAAATTTTCAATCAAGAAATTTATTTATTTTTATTTTAAAAGAAGGTAGATATGTTTTCCAATTTGACTTTAATAAAATTATCGAAAACGAGTCTGGCTGCAGTCCGTTATAAGAATAAACGTGCCCTAGTTTGTATTTTTCAATTTAATGTCAATTCTTTTACTATTAAAATTCGATGACGAATGTAAGCTAGCGTACCGAGCAATGCAACAACCTTATAGAACGCGGGCACACGAAGATGAATATAAAGAGCTCAGAAGATATGAAGAAACAGAAAAAACAGGACCTCACCAGGCGCGAAATTTCTACCGAAGACAACACTATACTGCCGCCACCAGGCATAGACGAAGTTAGCAGAGCTATAAATCGGCTCAAAAATAATAAGGCCCTGGGATCAGATGGTATCCCAGCGGAGCTAGGAGGTCCCGCAATACACCAAGCAATTCATGAACTAATAGTACAATTATGGGAGGCAGAAGCAAAGCCAAAACACTGGCGAAGAGGCATCATGTGCCCTACACATAAGAAAAGAGATAGCACAACATGCACAACATTATCGTGGTATAACGTTTTTGAGTACCGCGTATAAGATGTTCTCCTCTATCCTTCAAGACAGGATAGCTCCATACGCTAAAGTTATCATTGGTCCATACTAGTGTGGCTTCATCCAAGGCAAATCAACAACTGCTCAGATGTACACCGTTAGGCAGGTGATGGAAAAATGTCTGGATTTTCAAAACTCACTACACCATCTTTGTATAGACTTTAAAGCCGCCTATGATAGCATAGCCAGAGTAGAACTTTATGAAGCCATTTCGGCATCCCAAACAAGCTAACACGACTATGTAGGCTGCCCATGCCAAATGTTATAACGCAAGTAAAAATATCAAGCCCATTCAACATCTATAACAGGCTCCGATAAGGGGATGGACTGGCCTGCGTCCTCTTCAACCTGGCGTTGCAGAAAAAGATCCGAGACTCTGACGTAACGGCGAGAGGAACAATCCTCTATAAGTCCATTTAGATCCTGGCTTACGGAGACGACATCGACATCGTTAGTAGAAATCAAGGTGCTGTACAGAAAGGTTTCATCCAGATCGAGCAAGCGGAACAAAATCTGGGGCTGCACATAAATGAGATCAAAACGAAGTACATGGTGGCCACGTCTGCGAATAGAAGATCCAACATTGGTCCCTCAATTCAAATAGTGGAGCGCGAATTTGAATTCGTGCAATCCTTTAACTACCTTGGGTCAACTGTAGCAGCCGATAACAGCATGGAACCAAAAATACGCGCAGGCTTGCTTAAAGCCACCAAAGCCTACTTTAGTCTGTCAAGACTCTTCAAATCCAGGAACTTAACCATAACATCCAAGCTGGTGGTACATAAGACAATGATCCTACCAGTACTTACATATGGATCCGAGACTTGGGTGCTTAGCAAAAAGCATTCTGACCTCTTAGCCGTGTTCGAGAGAAAATTCTTACGGAGAATTGTTGGCCCCGTATGTGAGGAACGCTGTAAACATTTAAAGATGATATAGCTGCTCTAAGGGCTTGAGACAGTTTTCGTCCATAGGTACGTCTCTTTTCTGTGATCACCAGTATTGCATTTGTCGTCAACGGTAAGAAGTTAGTAAAATCGCAAAGATATTATTGACTTTATGCGTCGCTAAGCATAATCTCCTCACACTTGCCTTGTAGACACACACAACAGGCACATTGAATAAAATGCGAATAGTGGCTCTAAGAATCTTATTTGGGTGCCCAAATAATTCATTTCTTTGGCAACGACGTTTGATTTATGTGGAAAAATACCAAATGAAATAAATGTATCTAGGAGAACATCAGATTCCATCCGATTGCAATTGAGAAATACCCACAAACAGATAGTAACGAGAGTATCTCATTGCAAACATTACCTCATTTTGTAATTGAAAAAGGACAAAAGATACAGCGATAAATAATGCCAGCTGAGAGCTGTTTGTCCAATCCAAAGCATCCCAGCCACATTTATCTGGTGTTTGTTGGCATAAGTGCTCGTAGCTAGATATTGCCCGGGGGAAACCAGCCCCGCAAGGGCTTATCAAAATGACCTCAATAAAACTTTTTGCAATTATTATTATATTCTGTTTGAGCTGGCAAGGAATGAAATGTGGTGTGTGCGTGCGTGCCTGACTGCCTGTTTGAGGTTCTGTTTTATTCCGGTTTCTGTTTCTGTTTGTTCGCCACGCCGCAAACACAATACCGACTACATTAGCAGCAGGGAAAACAGGGTGTGATTTGTTTTTGTATGTGGATGTGCCAATTTTCGATATCGACTTAAATGGGATGAAATAGCTGATGTCAGCAGTGGACAATTTATTGCGACAGTACGAACTGTGTCCCGCATATAAACATCTGGCCTGGATTAAGTTCGATTAATTGAGCAGCGGACTAGACCACAGAAACACACGGAACAGGCTTCTCAAATTATCAGGTCAATTACCCTAGAAATGTGAAACAAAAATGTCCTCCTGTTACTATTGGTTTGTGCGCTCAGTTGCATCTTCGCAAGGGACATAAAAGGAAGCCAATGTCTGGTGGATGGGCACCGTGAGATCTCAGATGCATCACATCTACTCGACACATTCGACTGTATCTGTAGAGTTTTAATTTTCCTGGCGGACTTGGAAAACACATCAGGGAAGCGGCAGCCAGACAGACATGCAGCACCATCGTTAAGTGTAACACAATTACCATTAGGAATAATGCCTCTGACTGAACTTATGGTCGCCGTCAGTCAGTTTAGTAATTAAAAAGGATCTCGGTTGCGTGCACTGATTTTTATGAGTTGATCGAGTCCGTAGAGACTCTTTGGGAAGCTGCAATTTGTGGCATTAAATTGCGTGCTTGGTAAAATAGCTTATGATTACTCAGTAAACATGGAAATTAATTTTTACGTCGCATCTCTCATCATAAAATATAAATGATATCCAATTCAGAGTTTGTCTGCATGGGAAGAATAGGGATGGTGGGTTGTTATGATTTTGTGTTTTAATTTTTATTGATTCCTTTAAGATTATCTCATTTGGCAATCATTACAACAAAGAAAGGCACTTGAATTCTTTTTAATTTCAAAAAACTCGATTTTCTAAGGAAAGTTTTAGGAAAGCTTCAGAACTTAAGTAGAATAATGATCTAAGCGAAACCCACCTTAAGTATAGAAGGTAAAAAAATAAAAGAAAATCGGTATAATTTCATTTAAAGTTTTAGTGCAAAATAAAAACAAGCATGGCTCCATATAACGATCTAACAAAATTCACATAGAAAAGATACTTATGGTTTTTCAATAAGGACATAACAATTTTGTAATTAAATAAAGCACAGAATAATTGAGATATCGGGCTAAACTTTTTTTCGAGGTGTATTACACATCTTAAATTTGAGTATGAAATTCAATTTCGTTCATACGCCCACCGTGAGATCGTTTGCAACGATCGATTCTTTGAATCCAATTTTTCACCACTCTTCCACACATATTGGCCGCAACGTTGCAATTTCGCGTTCGATATTGTTCCTGAGCTCCTCTAACGTTGTTGGCTTGTTGGCATAAACCACCGACTTAACGTAACCCCCAAAAAAAAAAAATCGCCGGTCGGCAAAGCCAAATCAGTGTTTGGAATGATGTTCATGATATGGCGAAGCAATGCATCAGCTTAAACACCAAGCTGCGACTGTTCCGTTCAAATGTTGAATCTATGCTGTTGTATGGGTGCAGCACTTGGAAGGTGACCGCTACTATCACAAAAAGATTACAATCGTTCGTAAATAGATGCATAAGGAACATCTTAATGGTTTTCTGGCTGTATCTCTAACGAACATCGTTACCAATAGGCACAACCATCTAACGACAAAAGTGGCAGTAGACTGGTCATACACTCCGAAAAGGCGACAGTTCCATAGCAAATTAAGCAATGCAATGGAATCCGTTATCTCAGGATGGTAGAAGAACGGATAGTCCGAGAAATACATTGCGCAGAACAGTTGAGGAGGAGTCACGGCCATTGGGGAAGAGTTGGAGAGATGAAGGTCATGGTCAGGAACCGCACGCGATGCCGCCTAGGTGGGTCCCTAGGACCCACAATGGGATATAGGACATAAGTAAGTAAGTTAAATCGCATGTATGGCACAGTATGGATATACGAGAAAGCCAAGTTTCGGTCATTCGTAAAAAGAATACAAAATACAGCCTCGGCGTCAATTGCAACGCTCAATTATAATGACATTCCAGTGGTCATCTCTTATCATCATATCATACGCATACGGCGTCATCAAAACGTCTCCATCCTTTACGGTCTGCAGCAAGGTATTTTAGCTGTGGCCACGTCCTTCTCTGGGATTCTGCTTCTGCTAAGACAGTTCATTTCCATGTTTATCTTGGTCTTCCAACAAGCCGTGCACCCTGTGGATTCCATTCAAAGAACTGCTTTGCAATTTCGTCGATTGGTTTCATCAGCGTGTGACCAATCCATTGCCATTTACGCTTTCTTATATCGACTCTCCCTTCACTTTCAGTGTTTGACACATCCCGTTCAGCCCACTGATGTTATTAGCCAGGAGGCATATGTCATCGGCATAGTCTAAATGACTGAGCCTTTCAAACGGTCTCGATTGAATGCCATGTCGCTCCGCTGTACCAACACTGGCCGTCAATACGTCATCCATCGCCAGCAGGAAGAGGATTGGCGAAAGAAGATCCCCCTGTCTAACACCCTGTTGCACTATGCACTCGGAAAAGTGTCGGTGCTTCAAATGATCAAGAGGCTTCAGTTCTTGAGTTAATTTGATCTTAAAAGGGTGTAGGTCAAGATTTTTTCGCAACATTTGCAAAAAAGTAGACTGAGAGATTGTCAATTCCTCAGAACAGAGTGGAACCGACTGATTTGGCTCATTTTGAACTGAAGCACTTCCGGCTGCGACATTTGCGGTACTTCGACCGGTGCGTTGTCTCACTGGCACAGGAACATTCAATAGTGCATATGTTGACTCCAATTTATCCACTATAGCACGCATAGCCTGACTGGTGGCACGTTTGTTGCGACCGAAAACTGGAGTAAGCGACCACCGACTCATAATTTCGGTGGTAAATTTCCAAACGTTGCTCGTTCGTGAACTTCACTATGATGAAAATGTAAATATTGACTGACGTTTTGACACTGACAGATCATAAAAAAAAGTTTAAAGGTGTGTTTGTATTAAAATACAAAATTGTTATGTCCCTGTTGAAAACCCCTTTAGTTTAAGAAAATCGGTAAGATTTCATTTAAACTTTGGAGAAAGTAAAAACCTCCTAACCTCAATATATGGACAGAAAAAAAATGGGAAAAGTTTCTAAATTGAAGAAACTTTAAAGTAACTTTCTTGAGAGACAAGCCGAGTCCGAGTCAGAAAGACTTTCAATCACCCAGTATTATGGACAGAACCCCGCCGCTAACGATAACGCACCACGGAGAAGAGTCACCTAATGCGAGAAAATGACAGAGGCAAACTGCAAGTGACTTCCGTGGCATTCCATATATGGAGCCGCGCACTTCCTTCCATGCGATATTCGTACCAAATCGAACGATCACCATGCATAGAAACTCATATTACTCGTAGTTAAGGAAATCTGAAAAAGGTATAAATGGATATGTGTGTGGTGTGGTGTGGTGCGTGGATCGATGCAGTTTTTGTTGTTCATCATTTTCGTCTACAACAGAATGATTTTTCTTTACCTTTAGATAGATATTATTTTCACGTAGATACGCAATACATACTCGTAGATACTCGAATGAGTCGAAACAACAACAAATAAACAAAGCGCCAAACCCCAAACACAGCAAATATGGAGTTGTGAAATCTCAGAAAGTACGCGGCCAGCATCGATAATAAGCTCAAGTAAATTGAGTACCCACTCGAGGGTTCTGTCATGGTGGAAATAATAATTCTAATTAGATCTTCTTGTGGTAGCTGCTACATAGTACCTACCAGGCGGCCACACCACAATCGAGCGGCAATACTCGTAGACGCAATTGATATGCGCGTAGTACGTTTATTGTGTCGTGCGAGCGAATTTAAAACTCATGTGCTTGGAACCACAAGGGTTCGTCTCGTATTAACGAAATTCTTATAATATATCATCAATATAATGTTGTACTCACTCTCCGTACTTATAAAATGAAGCTATGTGTACTTGCATTGCAATAACGCTTAACAACATCCATCAATGACAGAAACTTACCTGAAATGGAAAAAAATGAATGAATAAAGATATAAGAAAATGGAACTTTGTGCTTTAAGAATATAACAAAGATTACATATATGAAATATAGAGCTTTTAAAATTGTTTAAGTTATTCACAATTTTGAAGAAAAATAGTTTTTATTATGCCTCTACCGGAACCTTTGAAATAAAAGTCTCATTGGATGTGGTAAGATGGAACTAAAAAGGTAAGTTTTGAAGTAGGTCCTATATGACTTTAAGAATACTCTCTGTCCATTGTTTCTACAAATCTACAACACAACTGCTTTAGCCAACCAATTCGAATAATTACAAATGTAATGGTATTTCGAAGCATAGCTAATAAAAAAAACTTCATTTCGCGTTCCATTTGCAGTCTGAAGTCGTTGGTATATCGGTTCCACGTTGCATTTGCAAACCATAACCGCGGTTTGAATAGAGTTTGCGTTAATTGCTTGGTGAATTGTGGGCCCACTTAGATTAAAAAGCTCCACTGGGGTGCCTTCTGATCTCGCCTATAATTGGTTATGGGTTATGGTTTTGGTTGATTGAGTGTTTTCTATTTGCACACTCAATCAACCAAAGCCATAAGGACCTATAGACGAGATTAGATGGCACCCCAGTGGCGCTTTTTAAATCTGAATGAGCCCGCACTACACTAAGCAATTAGTGAACTAGTAGTGCAAATATAGGAGGCAGGAACGATGCCAGATTACTAAAGAAGAGGCTATCAGTAAAGGACTGTCTCTCGTAGAGATGGACTACCCTATAAGCAGGCTAATCACATATATGCTTTTAAGCAGGATTATTAGCGCCAGGCTAGGGGACTCGGTCGCAAAAAGCCGGTCGGTAAGAGGAACACCACAAGGCGGGGTGTTATCCCCATCACTATGGAACATAGTGATCAAAGAAATATGTTCGTCAGCAAAATTGGGAAACTCTACTGATAAGGATCTTCTATTCTTCATTAGTGAGGGGGAACGTCTTTTATATTAATCATACCCTGTTGATACCGTGGCAGCCATATGGGGGCAAGAGGCTTAAAAAAAAAAGCACAATTGAAAAATCAATATACATACTCCCAAGAGTACACACAATAACGTAAAAACAGAGGCTACCAGTGAGCGATACATTTTCCAGGAATACCTTTAAAACATCACTTGTTTCTTCATAGATGAACCCAAAAATACGCGTCTCTATGAGAAGTGCCCTACCCCTTAAGCAGGCTATTCCATCATATGCTTTTAAATAGGATTATTAGCGCAGTAGTAAGGGGATCCATCATTAAAAAGCAGGTGGTAAGAGGAATGCCGGAAGGAGGTGTATTATTCCCTCTACTTTGGAACATAGTGATCAACGGGTTACTGTTGATACTAGAAAGAGAAGGGATAAAAGTGGTAGCGTTAGCTGTCTCAGGGAAATACCTTAGAACAATTAGGGAGGTTATGCAAAATGCTCTCTCAATCGTTACAGAATAGCGAAACAAAAGCAGTTTAGGTGTCAACCCTAACAAGACAGGGCTAATCCTTTTAAGCAGAAAATATAAAATTCCAACGATTGACCCGCTAACATTAAATGGTACGGTACCAGGACTTAGACCAAACCGAAGCTGTAAAACGGCGCTTTTATACATTGTTAATAAAGCGCGGAAGTCTTTAGATAAAAATCACACCACCTTTCTAATTCTTTTAGATTTTTCGTAACCATTTGACATCACTCGATTCTGTGCAATAAACTAATAAACGATTTTAAGTTTTCATTTCCATCCATAGAAGGAAGGCAACAACGCGTGGTAGTTGATGAAAAGACTTCACGTTTTCGTAAAGTCCGAAATGATCTGCCGCAGGGATCAATCCTAGGACCAACACTCTTCTAGTTATATGTGAATGAACTACCTAAAGTAAGTAGGCATTGTTCACTTCACATTTATGTGAATTGTCCCATGAATCACATTATTCATCTAATAAACGAAGATTTCTGAAGAGTAAATGACTGGTTCCTAAAACATAAGCTACGTTTAAACTCAAAAAAGTCCCAGGCGCTAGCTATACATCGTAGAGTTCTTGATGTATCTGAATTTCAATCGGTCAAAATTGGTAATAGTCTGATTATGTGGACTTTCTTGGAACACACATATAAATAGTGCTATAAGTAAGGTGGACTGCGTACAATACGGGCCAGTCATTATTTCAGTTTGAAATTAGAGTTGGTACACTGGCTGTACACAGCGGTAGTAAGACCCTTACAGCTGTACGGGGAAAAAGTTACATATGAAAACGTATTGGAGAAGGTGCAGAGTGGCCTGCATGCTTATATATTCATTCCAATAGATATATCTAGCAAACAGAAAGCGACAAATACGGCTACGCGACTGTTAGCTGTTAATCAGTGGAAAAAAGTCTCTAAAAGGGTCACTCCAATATAGCTAGATAGCTAAACAAGAACTGACAAATTTCGACTACATGTGTTCTGCTTCCGGACAACAATACCCTACAGAGAAGACTAGAAGAGTGAATCCGGAACCTATATGAAAACAGCACAATTTTTGCACGGATGGCTCTAAGCTAGACGGCAGAGTCTGTGACAGGTTGAAAGTAAACATCTCCGTCCGACTCCCTGATCCCTGCAGCGTATACCAGGCTGAGGTGATAGCGATTGAGAAAGTTATGGGCTGGTTAAAGCATAATGTACTATCTTTTATAAAGATTATTATTTATGTGGTTAGTTAGGTTAGTATTTGGTAACGTCCGTCCAGTGAGCAGTTCAACATAAGGATCATTTGGGTCCCGGGTCATTCGAATGTGAAAGGGGGAACTGGAAGGCGGACGAATTAGCTAGACGTGGTACGACTTTCCAACTGCTATCGGTAAGGGCAGAGGTGGGGAGGCCATTGCAACTCCGAAACTTGTGGTTCGAAAAAAAAACAGAAGTTGTAACAAATGTAAGGTGGGAAAACACCGACAAGGCAGGTCTGGCCAAAGCTATACTTGAAGCGATCAACTACGCTAATCTTCCTACAAAGAAGATACCTAAAACGGTGGTGGGATACATACAGGACACTGCCTTCTCGGAAAACACATGAGAGAGATGGGTGTCGAATACAATGAAGTTGCATGGATGCGGAGAAGAGAAGACAATAGAACATCTTCCTTGCTCCTGTCCGGCATTAGTATACAGAGAGCACAAATACTTGAGTAAGCAGATAATTAATACCCTCTCAGATCTCGAAATCGTCAAATTGCGAGACATACTTCGATTCATAAAGAGCTTGGAATGGATTCTCTGAAAAAAAAAAAAAAAAAAAGAAGGACCGCTAATAGTCTAAGTGAGCGATTTCTGCCACCGCAACTTAACCTAACGTGCAGCAATTATCGTGGTACAAGTATAACTTTCTTGAGTACCGCGTACTGCTAAAGTCATTATTGGTCTAAACCAGGTTGACTTCATTCCAGGCAAATGAAAAGATTTTCACCATTAAGCGGGCAAATGAAAAATCTGTAGACTTCCAAAACTAGTTACACCATCTGTTTGTATTTTAAATCAGCCTATTATAGCATAGCCAGACAAGAACTCTCTAAAGCTATTTGAAGATTTGGCGTCACTAGTAAACCGACAAAACTGTGTAGGTTGACCAACTAAAGTTCGAGTTCTTTCGGGACAACAAATTTGATGTACATCCCTTTTTCACTTTATTTCGGGACAAATAAATTCTTCCCATGTTAACTAACACCAACAGAATGTCGTTCTCGTTCGTTTTCTTTCTATCTTTACCAAAACAACAATAAAAAATATCAATTTGGTTACGCGTTCTTTCGGAAAACCCAAAATTTTATGTTTTTTTTTAAACCCCTAAAGAATTTTACATAAAATTCCATGTATCTCCTGTCTAATTAGTTAATGTCGTTACACTCTCGTTAGTTGAACTCTGTGCCCTCGAGAAGAATGTAATTACGAGTACAACGACACAGTTTACGGCGCTTATCGACTTGTACTCCAGCATGTCGTAGTTAAAGGAGAATATCTTCACATTACTTCTGGAGTATCAACCTTCTACCTGCTGCTCAAACCCCATTTGCAATTACATGCTTACAAGAAAAACAAACAGAATGTATATATCAAGATATGAACTCTAGTTTCTGGATTCCAATTAAATTGCGATAAGTTACTGCAGGGTTCAAGCAGAGCTGTTGTTGCATTGTTGCGAAACATTTTCTGCTTCTTCGAACTTTATTCTCCATTGATACAATATCGAAATTAAGTGAGGTTCCCAAGCGACCACCAAAGAAATCATTCGAATAAGCGCTATACCTAGTTGTACTACTATATCTACCTCCTACCCAGATACTCGGGGTAAATGACCAGTTTGTTGCTGTTTGTCGTACATTCGTTGAATATAAATTATTTTTTCATTTCAGCGACAGTAGAAAGCTTAGAGTTTAGACGGCCAAAAATAGCAAAAGTACTTGGTGGGGAGGAATACTTCTCCGACTTGTTATTGGACGTTTACAGTCCACTGAGCCGAGGAAGAAAGCCTTAATTATAGGAATCATTTGTCAGTTTCTCGAATGCCGAATGATATTACATCGTTTGTTGGCAGCACACGAGTTTGTCATATTTTGCTCTTGTGATGGTATACAGTGAAGTGTATGCTCGAGTATTTGAACAGAATGCGAATAATTTATATTTTAATCAATTTATATTAGTCATAAACGAATATATAAATAGACTAAAAACCCACATTTAGCATACTGCATACCTTTAGACTTAAAAAAAAATCGATATCAATGCATTGATAGAGTATTTTTCTCAGTTTTCCATCTACTACCCCTATGATTACGCTATCACAAGCCGAGCGCTAACCAATTGTTTTAAAACAAGTCCCATCAAATTCTGACTGGTAGAAGCCGAGATATACGAGTTAGCAAACTGATAAACGTACAAACTGACAAATGTACACACGCACGCTAAAACAATTTGGTTGTCCTCTGATTATTAGCTTCGCCCTTCGAGCTCGCAATATACTAAAATGTAACTGTAACTCTAATAGAATTTGTACAAACAACTATACATTCAAAAATAGACTGAGGCCTAGCGATATATGGGATAACATCTAAACAAAACCTGCAAAAAATCAAAACTATCTATGTTTTTTTGAATCCGTTAGGTGGCCCTGTAGTCGAGATATTTACGAAAAATTTTGGTTATGGTTGGATTTGGTTCATATTCACACCATATGTTCCGCTGGCAATATCGTGGAATCTTTACAGAGCAGAATATCCCCTATTTCTGCTCCCGTCACTGGTTTTTGATCCACAGAAAAACGACTTTTGAGAATCATCTCTGATCCACTTTGTACTGGTATTCACAGAAATTCAGATTTTCTTTATTTGTCATCATATTGTCAAACCGCGAACAACCGAACAGATATTTTAATCTCAGAAATTTCAAATCGAAAATCAAAGAAACAAAAGAAAAAAGAAAAGAAAAGAAAATAAGGAAATCCTCTTCAGGATAAATCATCGATAAGAGACTGTCTGTGTAGAGTGTTCAAGAAGACATAAATCAGGAACAGCTGGCACTGTATTACGAGTATCTGAGCCAGATCACTATGAAATGGACAACAAATACAGCAACTGACTGACACACAAAAAAATGCGGAAACGTGACAAAGGAGATTTTATTTGCTTGCCGCCGAGAGATCCCGCAGAGTGCATTGTCGTATTTTGTTTGTTGTTGCTGTTGTTGTTGTTGTTGTTGTTTCGTACATAAATTCAGATCTGATGATAAATTATTATGCATACTATGTAGTTGGTTTATGTTCCAACAACAAAAACAAAACAACTGCAAGGTATGTTTTTCGCTCCATTCATTGATTCATACTGGACTCGACTGACTGGTAGGGAAGTGCGATGGTGTGACGACTCGACTCGTCTGCTCAATTTGCGCGCTTCAATAAATTTAATTTCAGTTCTCCTGCACTTGAGTTCTTGATTTGTTCCACTGTTCTCATCACATATTTCACAAACCGGCCACCACTAGACCGGGCGGCCTGACAAAAATTCGAGCATAATAATTTGAATTTCCTGCCCATTGTCGGATGTACGAGCAACTCGGGAGAGGAAATAGAAGAAATTATTTATAGCAGCGGAAACTGTAAGCCAAATTAAAAAAGACAATAAAAGGGTGAAACAAATACTCGACACCTAAGTTAGCATATACCTGAGTTTTGGAAAATCGATATCAGTTTTACTACTTGAAGATCGTCCAGAATACGAGTATCTGAAACCACTTTGTTAGGAATGCTGAACCCGTACATTATTTTTGTAATCATATTTCTTATCTCTCTCTATATTCCTGTGTTTGTTTGCAGTTCGAAGCATTGATTATCAATGAGTCGATATCGATAGTCCTTTAGGTCTCTGTACCAATAATTGCTATTCTTAGAATCAATATCATCCGACATAGCCCGCAGTGAGTCATGAAGGATGACTACAATGGTTTGCCTATGACAAAGAATATCAGACAGACAGATACAGAGAAGACAGCAAAAGATTCAGTTTAATTTTGGTGATAAAGTGAGTCATTTGGATCGACTGGATAGATTTTCTTAAAAAAGAAAGATGACGAGGATGCATGATGGTTTGGAAAGCAAAGCACAGTACTTCCACAAAAAAGAAACTATAATCTCTGCCATATCAAGACTTCAATATAGATATTTCATTCCGTAAAAATGAAAACTGTATTTACCAAAATACACATTTATTCAAATTTGTAGAATTGGCAAAAAGGGAAGAATGTATGTAGATTAGAACATCTCTTGTACCCATTTCCATTACATTATTTAGATTAAAATTTGCTCTATGCATTCACATCTTTCTGCACTCAACCAGAATTACCTTTAAATTAAACATCGATATCAGTTAGACAATGTAAAGAGTTTTTATCCTTTCAGAAGGTTTGAATTTAGCTTATAACTGGAACTCTTAATACCTACAGACTTGAATTTTATTACCAAAAAAAACTCGCTTTTCAAAGAAAAACAAGAGCTTCCCCGCTACGATGGGCGATCAATAAGTACCCGTGTATGAAAACAGGTGGCGTTGCTGAGGAAATTTGACATTCCCGTCGTGTACTGTCATCTGTCAAAAGACGCCATACTAAATTTCAGACTAGTTTATAGGTTCATATTTGGCAGCCAGTTGTATCACTCGTGTTTCCTGTTTCAATAAAATGGACAAAGAGCAATATCGATACGGATGGAAAAACATGCAACGACATAAAAGCGAAGTTGGATGCTGTTTATGGTGAGCCTTCACCATCTATAACAACCGTGAGATATTGGTTTAAGATTCGTTTATGATTCGTTTGTTGGCCTTTTGGCGGTCTTTTGGGCTATTTTGGGCATCTTCTAGGAGTCTTTTGAGGGTATTTTGGTGGGTATTTTGTAATTATTTTGAGGTTCTTTCGGAGGTCTTTTTATGATTCTTTTGGGGGTTATGGGTCTTTTGGGGAGTCTTTTAAGGGTCCTTTGGGGGTCTTTTGAAGATCTTTTGGGAGTCTTTTGAGGTCCTTCGTGGGTCTTTTGATGGTCTCTTTTTTCCTCGTTTTTTTTTTTTGATCTTTTGAAGGTTTTTGGGGTCCTTTTAGGGTATTTTAAGTATCTTTTAACTTTATTCGGACTATGGCGAACATTATAAAATAAAAATGAGCGAAATCGATCAAGCCGTTCTGAAGGAACCAACGAACAGCATTTCATTTTTATATAACTAGATACATAGCAACATTCAACATTCCAAAGTGGTGCTGGACTTTTTTCCATTGTTTAAGGAAAATTGAATAAAACTTCTTTGTTACATCGCCAAGCGTACAAAAGCACGTGTAATAAATAACCATAAACTAAGCAAGTGATATGGCTACTAACGTCAAGATATATCAGGCACAGGTGTACCAATACAACAAATAGAAACATTTGACGAAGGCACTATCGACTAAAAAAGCCCGCAAGTATTCAAAAATTCCGCTTTTTTTTAATCAAACCTCGTATTTTTATTACAAAGACCTCCCAAAGATCTATTTAAAGAGGTCGTGCCGGAGTTAGTACAACCGAGATACTCGAGTTTAAAGGTGAATTAGAAAACACGTTAGTTCTATGAGTGATTGAAAAGAAACCGAAGCACAATGGGTTGGTTAAAGGTATTGCTCAAGATCCAATTCAAAATGAAATAACAATAATTAAAAAATAGAAAATAAATTAATAAATAACTTACTGCCTTTCACTGCAATGGCGATTTATCTTTTAATATTGGACCACACATAAATCTTTCCTTAGAAGTCACAGTGGGTTATCGTTGCCCATTCAGATGGTAATCAGCCAGTTAGGGCATAAACATTTTTTGTGTTTCTTCGCTGTAGTGCGGTTGACGTATACAAATCTTGAACAAAACATTGAAATTAGATCCGAGTTTGAGGCAGACACATATATAGATACATGTGTATATGTTACATCCTCTTAGAGTTGGATTATAGATCGTTTGCTCATTCCACAGGAAAATTGAGAGTTTAAGGGAATATTATAAATTCCCTATACAAAGATACGAAGGCAATGACAAAAGAAAACTCGGAAACATCTGTCAGCGTGTGACCGCGTTAACGATTTCCTGCTTCAGGGTTATGAAATTTGCAAACAAACAAAAAACTACCAACCACTTATCTTATTTTTTGTTATTAATATTTCGAACTTAAATACATCAGGGGATTTTGAATCCCGGTTTTCCGTTACACTTGCAGCAACACACAGCAAACAAAGCCTATAAAGAAAGACGCCACACAACACAAGAACATACCCTGTGTTTTTAACTACCAAGCGACACCGTGTAGTTACTACTCAACCTCATGGTAAGCACCATGTGACAAACAGTTCAGATCAGGATGTACGAAGAGAATTTAACATTAAAAAAAAACCTCAAACAATGAGCGATTTTAATGCAGATTTTTTGTAACAAAAAGATACTCGAAAGAATTTGGGCAACAAAGTGAAAGACACGCACTGCCGCACTCTGTGGTTATTGCTGTTGACCCTTCGCTTTTTTTTCTTTCACTTTTTTTTCGAAATTTATAATACAGCAGTTCAGTTTGAAGACCAGGTAGGTAGTTATGTAGGTAGTGCGGAAGGATAAGGTACGCAAAAAATTGCAATTTTTCAAATCGTTTTCGTGCGAACGGTGTCTCAAGTGTGTTTTTTACTTTGCTCTCTTCTTGTGGGTTTCCAAGTTCCGACAATATAATTTTGGGTTTTGAAAAACCTTTTGATTGGCTAATCTTCGATGTTTCAATGTGAGAAGATCAAGGTGCCACAGTCAAAGCAGTAGGATTGAAGAGGCACGACAAATACCAAGGATGTAAGGATGGCGTATACCAGCCAGCAGGCCGATTTTGGTCGCAAAATCAGGGTACCCTCATGTATGTGAAATGAGTTACGGATACATACGAGATTATGATTCTAGGCCAATTCCACTAGACACTGTGCCAAGTGGAATTGTGTCCGGTATACCCAACTTAGCAGCATGACTGCCCACAGGCCAGTGCTGATAGCCACAACTCTGGCAATATCCTTCCGTGTTCTGGATAACAGCTCGGTGGTTTTCTTTTTGCTGTAGGATGGCCGTATCGATCTTGACATGGCGCAGTTCGACAGACTGCTCCACCTGAGCTGTGACTTAGAATTAAAAAAGGGGAGAATTTGTTCCTTGACTGAGCTCATTGGACAGTTAACCTTCTCCATAGAGCTAGTGTCCATAGCGACGCCCATCTTAGCCAATTCGTCCGCCCTCTCATTACCTTCTATATTACTGTGCCCCGGCACCCATACTATGGTGATGTCCACAAGTTGACTGATCGAGGCCAATTCTTCTTGGACTGTTAAACTACTTTCGAGTTTATTGTTGTCTCATAAATCGCCCTTATGGCAGATTGGCTATCAACACAAATACCAACCATTCCGATTTGTGCGTTTATGCGCCTTAATGCTCTACAGGCCTCCCTAACTGCTAGAATCTTTGCCTGAAAGATGCTATCTGAATCTGGTAGCTTTAATGACCTTGACAGATTTAGATCATCCGAGAAGATACCTGCACCAACTCTGTCCTTCATCTTGGATCCGTCAGTGAATATTGTTGCGTCATATTGCCTTGCTGCTATCCCATCCTTCCAGTTTTCTCTGGTAGGAAGCTCAACGCTGAACGAGGAGTTGAAGCTAAATTTAGAGATGCAGAAATCAGTAGATGATGGTATCATTCCTTCAGGTACTGTCTGCAGTATATTGCAGTATCCGTATGGTCTAGTAGCAAACCACCCAGACTCTCTGAGTCGTACTGCACTGCACGTCGCAACATACCTAATAAATATGTCGGGAGGGAATAGGTACATGATGGTGTTAAAGGCCTCGGTCGGGCAAGACCGTAGAGCTCCTGTAGCTCATAGCTCCATAAACTCATAGACTTCTCCTCCTTTTCCTTAACATTCACGCTGTACCAAGCATATAGCCGAACATTACAAGCGTGCCAAACGCTTTACGCGTGCGCAAATTATAAAAAAAACTGGCTGATAACGAGCTATTTTTTTTGCATATGCAACTAAGTCCGAGTTCAGCTCTGCTGAATCGATCTCACTCACTATGTGAGTTCAGACTTGTTAGGTCAGACTATGACATCTTATTACTCATGTTTTGAATACGACTCATTGGGCAACTTTTTGTGGCTTTTTTTCAAAAAATTTAAGCCTCAACGTATGCTCCCCTGTAAAGTTTATATTTTGACGCGTATCGCCTTTCATGCGTCGAAATACAAAAGAATAAAATTTAATCGAGTGATATGGTGTTCAAGGTCTTACATCAGTTCAAAACAGAAATCACAGGAATAAGGGGCGTAGGCTCTTTGTACTGGACGGGGAAGCAGATATTCAAATAAAATGTCGCCTGCATGTAATCGTATTTCATGTGGAACAACGACCAAATTGCTTCTCGTGCTATCGTCCCATGGGACCGCCAGACAATCAGTCTTACGAAAATAATCAGCATCAGAAAAACGCGCAAAGAATTTCACAGTTTCCATACATACATGCCAAACAAATGTCAATCTTATCTTTGTTTTAAAATACTGCAGAATTATTAGCTACAAACTAAACGAGTAAGCAAAATTAATAGCAATTGCTCTCGTGATGTGTATCTCGCATTCAACTAAGTCATTTGTATCTTTGTGGTAAATGGAAACAAGAAAAGAAAAACTTATGTAACCGAAAAAATGCAATCAAAGACGTCTATTTGTGAGATGCGAGCCGCAGACTGTCGTTGCAGCAAGAAATGAGTATCTAAACGGTGAGTGCGATTACTTGTGTAGCTAAACTATTGACAATATAATAAAGTAATTAAAGTCAGTGTATCTGCGGGGTGGTGCTGAGAGATGCCACGCACATAAGACCGAACCAACACGACGACTGCCAAGAGATATTTTTTTTTTATCCAACGCAAAATGCATACTCCGGCATTTAAAAAAATAAATGTTATGTTCAATTATAGTGCGCTACTACAGCTATAAAAATAGCCACAATCCTTAATCTGATTAGATTACATAATGCGGCGAAATGCGAGTCAGTAAAAAAAAGTGTGGATCGCATTCTCTCTCGCTTTCAGTGCACACACTGTAAAAATGTGGTCTGCTGAGTTCGAGCGTTTTGTGCGGTCTGCGTGTATGTCTGCAGCTATGCGGAAAAACGAGAAAAACAAAAACTAAACCAGAATATGGGCAACCCAAAGTGCTGCTTAGATTATGCCAAAGCGATGATAATGGGATCATGCTAATATGAGCGCTATGCTCTACGAGGCTGCCTGGCGGCTGGTTTGTCCGAGGTCGCTGGTGTCTTATGATCTCGCTTAATAGACTAACAAATTATGTATAGAAATACTAAGTCATCTACAATAGAAACACAAAACGACCACAGGGGGAGAATATTTTTTTCGCGTTCATCTTGAGGCATAACTCAATGCGTGCTGTGTGTATAGTCTCGTCTCCTCGTCTCGCCATTTGAATTGCAGATACAAGATGCTGCCGTCTTTTATGCAAAACAACTAATTTGCAAAGACAATCTTAGGTAGGCTTGCATTCGTTGAAGTACATCAATAAGGAAGTGATACGCTTGGCTGTTGGTGACAACATTTTTCAGAGCAGCTCCGATGCTTGCTTGGTATTTGTGAGATGCAAAGAATTTGTTCAAAGGCCAAGCCCAAGGTATCACAAACTTTTGTTTATAAATAAAGAGTCTTATTAAGTGATTTTTTGTAAAATTAATTAGCTCTAAAGTAACCGCGAACAGTGTCTAAAGTTGAACAATCGACTGCAGCCACTTATTTAGAGGCGAAGGGAGCAGACTAACAATCTCTTCAATTCAATTTCAAATTAATTTGTACAATAAGACAAGGTCTTTTATAGTACAATAATAAATTAGGATCCAGTCATCCATCTGCCTATAGTCTATACAGTAAATAGGGGAACAGGTTCTTAGTTAGCAAAACTGCTTAAAGTGATCATTAATCTTAAGTTAGACAATGGCAAAGCATTCTAAAGTCTAATGGGGGGTAAGTAAAAAGGTACCGAAACGAATAAAGATTTTTGAAACGCGGTATAGCTATGTTTAACGCTCTTGTTGACTTGGCAAAACGGATTTAAAAAAGGAAATGGTGAAGATTGATTTACAATCAGATTGTGTACAAAAATTCAATTTTTGTCGACGATGTAATGAGTCAGTTTGTATTCGTGTACACCACTATGTGCTTAAACTGCACAGAAATGTAGTCATGTCTACAAAAACCGTGAATATATACTTTTAAGGTAAATGAAGCTGACGCTGGGACAAGTAGTACCTAGTCCAGATTGCATAAAATCAACTTTTGAATGAGTCTTTATAGGCAAAATAACACCAGTACCAGTTTCAGCATTAGCGGTTAAGGACAGCTCCCTAAGACATCCAAAAATCCTACCAACCACCATGTTCACGTGATTGTATGAAGACACATTTTTATTTCTTACAAAACCTAACCTAGTAGCAGATCCCACCATATGCAATATGAGGGCGCCAAAAAAAAGATTGGGTATACAGTTCAGTTAAGTTGAACGGTTCTATTAGCTATAGGTAGAATTTAAGATTTCGCTGGGTTTATAATCAGATCATCAGGAAATGCCCGTTAATGAACGTTCTTTAAATAAGCATTAAGATCCTTAGTTTAACAAAAAGGACAAGGCAAGTAAGCATGAATTCATACCAGTTGCAAATCATTAATAAAAGTACAAAAGAATATGGGCTCCAATATAGAGCCCTGAGGGACACCTCCCTTGACAGTTTCGAACACCGAACTAAAGTCACCGTTGTTAACTCTTTGCATTCTGTTGGTAAGAAAACTTCTTGTAAGCTTTAGAGCCCCAAAGGTGTTCAAGTTTCCAACAGAGAAAATGATGAATAACATTATCAGCTTTAAAGGCTTTCCAAAAGTAACATAATCCTTATCGAAGTCCCGTCTTACATCATTTAACAAGATGACCAAGAAGAACAACTAGGACTTAGTAGACTCTTAGCCATCTGCCACGAAATGTTCTACTTAGTAAATCATCTACTAATTAGAGCACATACAGTTAAGTCGAACGGTTCTATTAGCTATAGGTAGAATTTAAGATTTGGCTGGGTTTATAATCAGATCATTCAGAACTGTCCGTTTATGTATGCTCTTTGGTTTTTCAATAAGGACAGGGTAAGTATTAAGGCATGAAGTCATACGAGTTGCAAATCATTAATGAAACTACAAAACAATATGGGCTCCAAGATAGAACCCTGAGGGACACCTTGCTTGATAGTTTTGAACGCCGTACTAAAGCCACCATTGTTAACTCCTTGCATTCTGTTGGGAAAAAAATTTCTTGTTAGCTTTAGAGCCCTTCTTTGGCCTTATCAGCTAAGAATATCATGGTTACCATTATCAGTTTTAAAAGCTTTTCAAAAGTCAAGCAGACAGAGAAGTATTACATAATCCTTATCAAAGACCCGTCTTATATCATCTAACATGTTGACCATTGCTGAACAACAACTAGGACTAAGTAGACTCTAGCCATCTGTCACGAAATGTGCTCTACTTACTTAACCATCTACTAGGTAGGGCATTTTGTGAGAGATTATTCGGTGTCGGTTTTGTTTTGTTGTTTGGAAAAGCATGAAAATATTACAACTGTCCTAGAATCATTAATGGATATTGTTTTGGTTGTTTTTGGCAATTGGGATTACCTTGGCAATTTTCCAAGATTGTGAAAAGCTGGAAGCTATGATTCATGCTGTGCATATGATATGAGATAATCAGAAGTTTATTAAAACGTATTCAGGGGTCGAATTACGACATCAGTTGACGAGTGAATGAAATCCATACGTTAACGAGTGATAGAGTATTTACATTGGGATGATCACTACTCCTCGCTCGTTCAAGTAAGCGATATGCCAAATCAATATTCTTCAGTCACGTATGTGGTAATTCCTCCCCAGAATTCATCTTCACATTCTGAATTCGATCCAATCGTTGCAATATATTCATCACCAACAATACTCTTAGTATTTAAAGCGTCCAGTTTCCTACATACGCATTCTATGATGTTTAAGTAAACGAGCCTTCTTTTTCTTCATTATCTTATCTTTATGTTTTTATCTGTCCCCAATTAAATGAAATATGAGTTGAAAAATAATCCTACTAATCGACGATAATCAAACGATCATAAACACGTTTCTATGAATCGCCTACGATTTTATCTTTCGAGAACAAAGCATAAAAAATTTGTTGATAATTTTTGTAAAAATGCCATCAAACACAAAAACTAAAAATTTGTTTACTTTTCAAAAGTGCAGCGATAACAATTCTGTAAAGCGCGGGCGAGTGGTGGCTGTCTGTTCTTCAATTATCCGTAAGTATAAGCAAGAGGTACGAGTACATATTTGAGACCAGTCTACGTCAGACTCTATGTACAAGTTTTTTTTTTAAATATAACTACTGATTAGCTAGGTTGACTTTTGTGACCCAATTTAAAAATTTATTAATTTATACTTTCGTTATTGAAATAAAAAAAACTTGTTATCAATGGGGTCACAGCAACCAATTTATGTACTAAGATAGGAGCTTCTAAGAAAGTAATATGGATAGTTGTAATTCAGTCTAAAGACTTAATTAGCTTTAAAGGATTTTAGTTTCATGAAAAAAAAAACTTATTTTTATACTTGTCCTCCTAAAACTACCCCTAGGAATAAAAACAATCTCAAAATTGCGCCATCGCAAGCCGAGCTCTAAACAATTGTTTTAAAATAAGTGCCATAAAATCCTGACTGGTAGAAGTCGAGGTATACGAGTGGACAAACAAACAAACAAACACACGCACACTGAAAAAAATTCCTTTGATTATTAGTTTCGCCCTTCGGACTCGCAAAAATATGAATGTGAGTGAAACTTTTACTTCTTGCCCTGCTCCTGTACTTCAAAAGTAAAAACAATGTACTACGGATGTGTAGGAAATTAAATTGGCTGAAATATAAGATGTTTTAGAAAAAATTTACCTTAGAGCAGATTTTGAGATAATCGCGTTTAAAAAAAAGATTTTAAAAAAAAATAGAATTTTTTATTTTGACATTAGGGCCTTTCAAATTTGGAAAAAAGTTAATTATTTCCGGTTTGGTATTCAATTTTCTTTCAAAAAATACAAAGATCAGTAGTGTAGCGGTAAGTTTTATAGGGTGGGAATGGAAACCACATTTTTTTCCCTTCAAACACACGATTCGTATTGAACGCAGGAATCGTATTTTCGTAGTGAAACACCCTTAGACATGAATGTAATGAGTGGGCGGTTGAATAATGTTGCAGTGGTTCCAAGTGGTTATCCAATCATTCCGAAATGGCACAAGCAAAGCATTGTACCTATATATGCATTTATATCCAAAAAGCCATTAAAGAAATCGAAAATGTGGCTATGGATGGATGGCGGCGATTACTCATCGCGTTGAGGGAATTATTTTGCTGTTGTTTTGATAGCAGTGGAAAATGTCTGCCGAGTTGTTCCAGTAACCAATTGAAGATAAATGTGAGCATTTTTGTTAAAAGTTACGAGATTCGCTTTTAGTTTTAATCAACAATTTCAATTTCTGATGAACGCAATCTAAGCTTAGTTTTCGGGCAAAAATAACAATACATACAAAGGATATCATTAATTTTGTAATTTATTAAAATTATGTCGAATTCCAAGTCAAACCAAACTCGGTGACTGAATCAGCAACAACAAGAGCAGTTAAGCCAGACTCTATGATCACTGTGGACCTTCTTCTGAGCTCGACTGACTAAATCAACAACAACAAGACAGTTAAGCCAGACTCTATGGTCACTGTGGACCTTCCATCGAGCTCTAGTGACTGAATCAGCAACGCCAGATGAATGACTCACAACAACGCATTTATCCGGAATTAATACACAGCTGTGTGTTCTCTGTCTGTATAGTAAATGAAAAGTCAGTCCGTCAAAGACTGGTTTTTGCCTTCACACCATCTTTGCCATCATCACTTAATCAGTAAATAGCCATTCTGGTTTCGCAAACAAATTAACAACACAGGCAAAGAGTCGGAAGAAAGAACAAAGTCATAACAAAGTTAAGCTCAGACAGACATATGGCAATGAAACTGGTATCTCACCGCCCGTCGTTTGGCCGATGCGATTACACACCGCGAAGGTGATTAGCGTTTCAATAAATGAATGGGAAACTAATTTCAAAAACATGATTCTGTGCAATGAACAGCCAAAGCAATTAATCATTTTGTGGGTCGATTAGGCGGCTTTAATGTTTTCAAATTTTAACAAGGGCCTCTCCCTTGTGCACACTCTGATTGCGTTGATTTTAATAAAATTCCAATTTTCTAGTTTTTTTCACTAAATGTATTCCATCCAGATGTAATGCGTACCTCTTTTCTATTGAAGACAAACCCTAGCCCAATTGGATGTACCTACTGTGACCTAAAACAATCGTAAGGTGTATCAATTTAAGAGACTACCCTCCTAATGAAAGATACTATGTCCTTAGTGGCAGAATTTTGCAGATCCGCCGACGAACATAATCATCATCATCGTATCCTGTAACCCCAGTTGGGGCATACGGCGTCAACAAAACGTCTCCAACCTTTACGGTCTGCAGCAAGGTATTTTAGCTGTGGCCACGCCCTTCTCTGGGATTCTGCTTCTGCTAAGACAGTTGATTTCCATGGTTTTCTTGGTCTTCCAACCCGCCGTGCATCCTGTGGATTCCATTCAAAGAACTGCTTTGCAATTTCGTCTTTTGGTTTCATCAGTGTGTGACCAATCCATTGCCATTTACGCTTTCTTATATCGACGTCCAGCAGCTCTTGACTTGTCCTGCGCCATAATTCCTCGTTTGATACAATTTTTGGCCAGCAAATCTTGTCTCGATGAAGAATTTCCTTATAGGAAAAGGGCCTGATCAACCGTTTGGATTGTCTAAGCTCTGGGATATTATCACAGTGGGCCAGACGAAGTTTACTTTCCCATTTATTAATCATCGTTGTGGCAGCAGCCCAGCTGACACATGCCTTTTATAGATAGACAGGCAGTTCTTTGTAGCTTTTGAAGCTTAATTACCGTTGTCCGTTCCAAAAATTTCAGTCTTCATATGATGGCCGCCTACGTGATAATTGGTCTCACTATCATGGTATACATCCAATATATCATTTTAGGGATTAAGACCGCAAGTTCTGCCCCGTAGAGACGTCTTCAGGCCAACAGCGCCCTAGTGACACGTTCAATGGCGGACTTGATATAATTCCAGTTTAGTCGTTTATCAAGAATGACTCCGAGATATTTAACCCATCTCGGACAATCTTCGTTTCGTAAAAGGCACTAGAACGATTAGATGGCTTTCTATCTTTCTAAGACGTGAAGTAACGCACCATGCATGACATTTGTTATGGTCGTGCTATGCTAACCACTAATTCTGTTCGCCAAATCATCAGCATAACCAATGGCCATGTAGGCTGATCTATGCAGATCGGCTAGAAGGTTATCTATGACAACTGACCCCCTCCTTGCGGGTACCCTTTAGCTGCAGTCACCGACACAGACACTCCCCCTGAGCAGGAAGTAATGACGCGACTTTCAAGCATGACCCTTATCCATTGGTTGGTCGAGACCTCAATACCTCTGCTACTGATTGCTGTTGCTATTGAGTGTTATCTAAAGCACCATCAATGTCGAGGAAAGCACACAGAGCTATTTCATTGGAACGAAATGTTCCTTCTATATTTTTAACTAGATAGTCAAGGGCGCCATCTGTGCTTTTACCTATCCTGTATGCGAACTGACTTGAGTGTAAAGGGCTAGATGTATCTAGCCAGGCTCTGATATAAACATCAATAAGTATCTTCATAATTTTGAGAATTTTGAGCTATTGCCTGGTTTAGGGATAAAGATTACGTTAACCTTTCTCCAGGTATACAGAATGTAACCCCAGTTGTAGCAGGCTCTAAATAAAGCAATCAAACCCGGCAGGATGAGCTCAACTGCCCTCTGTTAGAGCGCTGGAAAAATGCCATATCCGCCGGGTGCTTTGAATGGTTTGGAGGAGCCTACGGCCCATTTAACCTTATCTGGACTAAATATGTTTCCCGATAAGCTATTTACCCTGCTGTCAATGCGTGCCCTATGATAAGGAGTATTAGGGTATGTATGTGACCATAAGACGAACCGGGGAAATTAGCTTGAGCTAGCGTTGTAGTTGTGTCCTCTCGGTCTGACGTGTAGTTAGCATCTTACACAGTTTGTCTGATCCTTGACGAGTGCCTTGTGGATTCGTGCTGGCATATCAGCAATGTTTTCACAGCATATCCTCCATGTGGCTCGTTTGGATCGCCTCAATTCAGAGTTATGTTCCGTAAGGGCGGACCTATATTCGTTCCAGCTCTTCAGGCGTTTTGCAGAGCTGAAAATGAATGCTCGCCTCTTAAAGAATCATGGATGCAGTAATCGCTTTATCCTCCACATTTCCTATTGTTTATCAATTCATTTGTTTATCAGTCAGTTTATCATCATACGAGTATCTAAAGACAGATCTTGAAAAGAAGGTACACCGCGCCTTATCTCTACAGATCGAAACAGGTAGACAGTACTCCTATATCTGAATTTCCTAATCTGAGACATTTCTCCTCAAGTAAATGCAGTTTCTGCTTTCAGTTTTCACTTCTACTCCTTATCACAAGCAAACTAAAACGGTTCAATTTACAATGTTTAGTTTCAATAAACGTGCGAGTACGATTGGTAAGCGTGAAATTTTCGTTATCTGTATCTTTTCACTCGTCCACAAGACAAATTGACCAAATAGATACGAACGTTCCAGTATAATAAACTGCTGAGTTAGAAATTCGTTTGCTTTTGTTTGTTCAAAGATTGATGAGGGTGATAAAGAACAGCACAGCTGATAAGATAAACACTAAAGCGACAGAACAAGAAATGTAAGGTAAAGGACAGCCGTCGTTTATTAGTTGCAGAGATGTATGCAACTTTATATGAATGCCAAGCGAAAAGCTATGTATTGTTATTTATACTAACGAAATAATATAACGCAGACAAATGCAATAAATCAGCGACGAAAGAATGTGTCTCCACGACTATTTAAGTATTTGCCTGAGTTGTACGTTTTTTCGTTAACTGGCAAACAAAAGGGTTAATTTCTCGTAATTTATCGTCGTATAATTCAAAGATTGTGTATGGTAGTTAAGTGGATTGCATAGCGCACAACGACAGTCATCTTTTAGATAATTTCCTTATAACGTATTGCCATTTCTCCGGCAATTTTCCATCTCTATAGTTACTGATAATGAATTCTGTGCTGAACTCTGGAAAACTCGCGAAAATATTACCCGAATAAAGGTTATCTGTCAGCGAAAAGCAACATAGCGGAAAAAAAAGACAATAGAAATGAAAGTTAAGTGGTGGGTTTGGAAAAACTACACTGAATCTACATATGCAGCCCAAATTATATGTCGGATGAGCTTGTCACGAATCGCGGATCACGAATTGCGTGCGGATGATATACAACAAAACATAACATTAGCTGTGTTCATGGTTGGGAAGTTCATTTTCGAACTTTTTTTAATTTGATAGATTTATTTTAAGGAAATGTGTGTGGTGCAAAGTACGAGTATTCAACTTTTTAAGTAACTAGGTGAAAACTCCAGCTCTCCCCACCAAAGCACCCACCCAATGACACCACCTGACTGACCCTTAGCGCTCACCAGTTACGATTATGGTGGTTGCGTCGTCGCTCTCAAACAAATAAGGGCCACTCACTTGTTCGCTGCAATTGCCCTTTGAGGGGATGCAATGGCTCTTCGTGCATTTTATCTGGATTCTCCGTGCTCCAGAAACGGACATTTTGTTTATTAACGCATAATCACTTAAGTGGAAAGAGGCTGACTCGCTCATTATAATTTTGGATACAAAATCATCCTCTTCTTGCACCACCAGGTTAGACAGAGCATGGGAGTAAGTTAACCTAACTTGACGGTCAGCAGGCAGCACTTGGTGAGCGGTTTGCACTTTGTATGGGGACATCTTCAGGTCTTTCACCAAAATTCGACGCAAGAAACGTCTGCAGATGCCAAATTGTGTGCATCGTTGTCTCGTGGATGTTGGTGGACTCTCTTAGAAGTCGTTAGCCACACAGCCATACGGGGCCGGCCACTCAATCTATCATCCTGTTAAAGACACTAGAAAGACTGGTCGATATCGATGTAGGCATCGGCAAAAGACTCCTGTCTACAGATTAGAACGCGTATTGTAAAGGCAAGTCTATAGAAACAGCTCTGCATACACTAGTACGTTCTCTTGAACATTCCCTTCACTATAAGGAGTACACAATGGTAGTATTCGTAGACACTGAAGGCGCTTAAACCACGCCGACACATCTGCGATTACGGATGCACTGTCGACTTTGAGGGTGGACGGTTCGCTTGGCGAACTGATTAATATTCTGCTCGCAAGTCGGATTATTAATTCAAAACTAGGCGTGTCGTCTGGCAGAAGATCAGACTGAAAAGGAATCCCGCAACGTGGAGTTCTGTCCTCCCTTCTATGGAACTTAGTGGTTAATGAGCTGCTATTATGCCAACGAAGGGAGACCTGCGGAGTAATCGCTTATGTGGATAAAGTTGCTATTGCCGTCTCAGGAAAACACCCGATACCTTAAAAGAACTGCAAAATGCTCTGAACAAGCTCAACTAAATAGTTGGGTAGATCGCTGTGGTTTAGGGGGGTGAATTCCCACAAAACTGAGCTTGTTGACCCTCCTTCTATAAAAGGAATGATAAGGCCAAGCCAAGTATTTGGGTCTTTTTCTGTACAGAAACCTGGAAACCAAACATACAAGAAAGAGTTCGGAAAGCCACGGTGGCACTCTTCTCATGCAAAAAAGCCATTGGTAGCATTGGCTCTATACGGCGGTAGTAAGACCCACTCTTGTATACGGTGTAACTGTATGTTGGACTCTGCCTTAGATAAGAAAGTAAATGTTGACAAACTAACCAAAGTCTAAAGATCGGCTTGTCTATGTATGAGCGGAGCACTTCGTACAACCCCCTCCGCCGCATTGGACATTATGTTCGACCTTACACCACTCGTTATTTTCAGCAGGCAAGTAGCTGCTAGCTTGGCTATGCGCCTCAATGCATTCTCCCAGTGGACTAGAAATGCAATCGGCTACTCCTCAATCCTGAATTTAGTCAGGATACATAGACTACACCACTCCGTAACTCCATTTCAACAAAAACTTCTCTCCAGATCATTCTGCGAAGAAGACGCTTACTTAGATGATGAAGACATACATTTTTAAACAGACGGGTCAAAAACTAATGACGGAGTCGACGGAGGTGTTTTCTCAAAAAGGCTAAATCTCAGCCTCTCTTTCCGTCTTCCTAATCACTGTAGTGTTTTCCAGGCTAAAATTTGGCCGATCAATGAAGCATTATCTTGGCTGAAGAGAAACGTCATATCCGCTAAGGATATCCGTATATTCTCAGATAGCCAAGCTGCACTGAAATTCCTGAAATCAGTCTCAATCTCTCATGGAGATAGCGGAGCCTAAGGCAGAACCATCTGCAGAAACATCAATGCCTACCTCGATATACTAGAAGACTTCTTTACCAGATCCTGTCTCCAGAAAAATCGTCCGCTACACTTTTCACCACCTGGACCAAAGAAGTCAACCTACAGCTCGACATCTTGATACATGGCAGGAAAATCCATGCAATCAAACATCTAAAGATTTTGGGAATCAAATTCGACAATCTGTTGACATTATCGACTCATTCGAAAAACATCAATAAACGAGTCATGTCCAGAAATAAAGTCATAAAATCTTTAGCGTGCAGTATACCTCAGTAATTGCTTGCTGACGAACCGAAGAATTTTCGCTCTCTCACTACACAGTGAGTTAGTTGACTTTTAAAAGTTTTTGTTGCTGAGCTGACAGATAGCGGAGAATGTTGTTCGAAAGAATGCAATCCTATTCAGTTCTTCACTGAGGAGAAAGAGAAAATCTCTGAGCCTTCAGCTATCTCGAACGCGACTACTGTTGTGTGCTCTAAAAACATCGGCTGTACTAAATATGCGACTGGCCTAATACGTCTGTTCTACTTGAATAACAACAACAACAACTCACCCGAATGAATGCCCGCATCCTCGTCATCACCATCACCAACATCACCATCGCGGATGACCCGCATGCAATTATTATTCTCCTTCTCCTCGTCATCGTTCAGCTTGCAGTTACTGCCGTCAGCTGCTTCCATTAAATTCAGCGAAATATCCATAATTTTGAAATGATGACGTATCAGTTCGGCGCATTTGTCCGACTTGAAGTAGCGATCGAGTTCGTCCAAAGACAATGGACAAACATCGTAGCTGAGGTACATGGCATAATTGTTGTTATCCTTGCCCTGCCAACTGGCGGCATTTCTTCCGGTGAATCCCGAAGTCGACGACCCAGCGGAATTCGCTGCAGTAGTAGCCGATGAAGACGTTATCGATTTCAGGAGCGAATTACTTCGCGATATTTTGGTCGAGTGCGCCCGGCGTATGAAACTCAACGATTTTTTCGCCGGCGAGGTAACTACAGACAGCGGTGGCGGCGATGTAATCGAAGTGTCAGAGGAGTAATTCTTCGTCGGATTCACCTTTGTCTTTGCTGTTGCATGCTCGAAAGCTGACAGCGTTGACGCCGAGCTGGACGACTGCATTACTTTCGAACTTGACTTCAACACAAAGAGATTTTTCGGTGGAAATGTATTCGAAATGATCGACGACGACGACGACGACGAAGCAGCCGTACCGCCAATGTTACTCGCTGTACTGCCGCCGAACAGATTGAGATGGCGAAACTTAACGCCCGACTGATTCGATTTGGAGCCGTAATTCGCTGTCGTTGCCTCGGGCTGCTGCAATAGTACTGACGGTGACAAGTTTTGCGGCAGTGTCTTAGCTTTTGCCCGCACACACAAAGGTGTTGACTTAGCGGCCGATGGCAAATTTTTCTCCACTTGCGGCACTGATAAGATGTTGGTGCGAGAGCGCGATTTCATCATCTTGATCGGCGTCGAGGTGTTCGTCTGCATTCGGCTGATTTCTGAGTCATCGTCGTCATCGTAATCGTCGACGTTCATTATCATCGAAGGCGGCGGCTCTGCCTGGCGATTAGCAGCGGCGGTACGATCAGTCATGACAATATCATCATCGAATTCAGCTAAAACGTTCGCTGATAACTTAGACGGTGGTGTGTTGAGGCCAGGATTGACCGCGTCGTCCAAGCTGATCGTGTTCAGGACAATTCCGTAGCGTTTCGTTTTCGATGACAGTTGTTGTTTGACAGGTGTGCTGTTTTTACTGCTATTCCTACTGCAACTGCTGTTTAGACTGCCGTTACCAGCGTTGCTGAGATGCAGCGGCGTTTGGCTTTTGTTTGATTTGATACTCTGCTTGCTGCTGCTGCTGTCTGTCTGGGGCGGCGGCTGTCCTTGTGGCTTTTTGCTGGCAGGCGGTGTTATGAATTCACCACAATCGCTGTTATCATCGTCGAAATCTACATCAGCCACACCAGTAATGCTCCAATTGAATCCGCACGGTGGTGACATTTTCTTCGAGATCAGACCCGAACCGCCGGAGCTATTACTTCTTTCAAAGAAGATCGACGCAGCTTTCGAAGTGTTCTTAAGAGAGGCAGATTTTTTAAGGTTATTCTTATTATAGGAGACGGTAACGGTGTTTGGATGCTTTTCAGGTGACGTTACAATACTATTGTCACTACTAATGTTACTACTACCGCCACAACTAGTGTCTTCGATAACTAGTGGCACATAAAACGTCGAGCGTCGCCGATTGGATGAAGAATTGGAATTTGTGGAAAAAATCGAATGCTCGGCATTTTGCAACATTTTTTCGCTTCTTCGACGGCAGACAACATTTGGGTGGGTGGATGAGTTCGGCTCGCAGATTGTCTATGTACCGCTTTGTATTCCTGGGAAGACTGTCATGCTTTTAAAATTTACAACACATTACCATTACATTAACATAATAATACCTCTCGGCAACACTTTTTCCCCGAGTCCTTTATTCAACTCGGAATAAAGAGACCAACTGCTTGTTTGTTTTCTTTCCCCATTCGATGCACATCAAAACATAACGAGTCATCCATATGCAGGCAACCTTATTGTATGTATGTGTGTAGCTTGTTCCCCCTTTTATTGCCCAGCAAAGTACTGCGTGTTATGTACACTTTTCTGTATATCCCAGAATTAAAGGAAAATGAATTTGAAAACAAAAAAAAAACAAAACCGACCACGGTGCAGTGCAACGAAGGAACGAACGAACTATCCGATCGACAGAACAACCACAAGGGACAAGGAAAATAAGAGCCAGTCGTCAGCCAACATGCACAAACCTGCTCGAATGCAGCTTTTTTTGCTTATTTCCCGATTTTTTCTTCGTTTTTCAATTCACTTCAATTACAAACAAAATTCACAATAAAAATGCATTTAAGGAACATTTATCAATCGTTTGATCGTGTAATTCCTACAGGATTTTCTTAAATTGAGATCTGTAGTTGTTTTGTTAGTAAATTCCAGGCTGATCAGATGAAAAAATTACCGATTGAAGCACTAATTCAACATTTCATTCCTTTTCGATTAATCATTTTTGTTGTTGGTTAAAAAAGCAAAACAAGTTTCCAACAATAACAACAACAGGGAAGATGATAAAAACCTTAATTATTAAGCAAAAACCAAATGCGTCACAAAACCGGCTAAACAACCGACACGATCGCACACGTCACTAGTTAACACTCAACTGAGTTGAGACTGAGAGCAACTGGAAATGCAAACGGAAATAATAAAACTGTTTTGTGTTTTGCCTTTCCAAGTCTCACTCGATTCTGATTGTGTGTGAACGAAGTGTGAGTGCGAGTGCGAGTCAAAGCTGAATCACGATATGATGATACAACGTTTCGTTTCGTGCGCTTCGGTAAGAAACTGAACGTTCAATTATGTGAAGACTGAAGACGCGATTATTGGACGAATTTTGTTGATGGAGTCACAACGATTAAATCTCTAATCACCAATGCTGTCATTAGAGTTTTAAAGTAGTACGTTTCATATTTTAGGGGACTATTATTAGGAGTACATCTATATAAATAACAATGACAATGAAATTTTGTGCGGTTGTTATTTATGGAAACTCACATTTACCAAACGATTTTTATAAAATTTTCAACGTATATTATTGGCAGGTGGAGGATGGTTATAGGCTACAGTACACCCATTTCCCCGTCACTGGAGTATGAAATTTTTAAAAAATTTCAATGAAAATTTTTGGCAGGTGGGGATTTAGGTTATAGGATTTAGTCCACCCCCATCCTGTGGGTTCATGCTAGTATAAAATAAAAGCGTTACATGTTGTTTTTAGTGTTTTGTAATAAAAAACAAAATTTTATTATTAACTACGAGAATGTTATGCGAAATTGATTAAGATGAGATACATAACTGCCCCGTCTAGATTGCTTTTTTTTTAGGTTGTGTTTTTATAGGCGAATTTTGTGAGGCTTGCCTCGTTGACGGTTTAACTTTGAAAAATCTAAGGTTTAACAATTTACACTATCATTTTTACTAACCTATCCATTTTTTTATTTAAAATTTGTATTCGCAATGGCCAAAATAAAAAATACATACTATTTGTACTATTTTTAAATTCTCTATATAAACTTCACGTGCCCGTGGATGGCTGGTCAGATCTTGTGATCATTTTTTAACTCACTTCCTAAAGCCCGATTTTATTGAAACTTTGCACACAGGTGTATTTCCTGTGACAACACTTTCTATTAATTGAGAGTGATCGGGACACGGGGTCGGGAGGCTCCCATACAATTTTTTCCATAATGCGGCATGAGATTAAGTCATACTTTAATGCTCTGTGAGCACGCTGCCTCGCTTTACGATTGGGGTTGCTTTTTTGTTGCAGTGCTTCGCATGTTTTTTTTTTCAGCATTTATAGTAGAATTCAGTATAATTTTGGGTTTTGGAGAATTTGCATGAACAATTTTTATGGGTTTTTTTTTATTAATATTGATTATTATTAATATTTAAGTCTATAATAAAATTTTTATTTAATCTTAGCTTAGATTTTCATAGACTATTAGTTTAAAAAATTATAAATAAAATTATTCAAATATTTCGGTCTTGCGGACCATTCATTATCAAGGAAAAACGATAAATAACATGATTTTTCTGACTATTCAGAAATTAAGAAATGCACATTTTTTATATGGTTAATATAACTACTATGTAATTATTCGCAGTTAATATTTTGATGATTTCATTAATAGTGTTCTGTCTAAAGTCACTTCCAGTCAATTATAACACATTATAAATTGCCAGATTCTTCTTCATCGTCTAATTGGGTTCAACGCATTCACTCGTGCAATTGTTTCCGTGAAGTACATCTAAATGATCCACAATCTATGAAAATCAACTCAATATTTAATGCACAAGTTTATTAAAAACATGCGTCGCCCTTAAATCAAAACCAAAATGTATTGCGAAATTGCCACATTCAATTAAGCGAGTTGCTGAATGCAGACTGGAATTATAGTTCAGTTATATTTTCTGCAAACAAAACATAATCAAATATTTAAAAAATATTTTATAACTTTTACGCATATAAAAATAATCAAAAGATTGAAAATTAAATTTGAAAATATCTCGGCGAAGTACCAAAAAAATGCGCAGTACAAAGTATATAATAGTCGAAAGTAGTACAATGTACAATAGTCCGATCGTTCTCACTGCGACAGCACTGGTCGCTACACTTGAGTGGGAAAACTCATCAAGTAATATGTTTATATGTATGCGGTATACCAATTTGAAGTTCTCTTTCACATTCTCATCGAATTTAAAAGGGAAATTTGTTTACGAAAATTAAAATAAAAACCGGTTTTGAGTGTATGGTGTGGTGGTTGGTTTTTGTTTTGTTTGAGTTTTTCGCTTTTGAGTGGAATTAGAAACTCGGAAAAATTGAGAAAAGGTAGAAGAGATTGACATTTGTATGGAGTTTGTTATTTTTGGATCGACCAACGTCAACTATGCTGTCACCTGTCACTCGTGACAGTAATGGCAAGCAAACGCTAGATATAGGTATGTGGTTGCGTTTAATTGACTGTTTATCAACTGTTTGACAATTTCTTCAAAATCTTCTATTACGCTTTTTTAAGTACAATTAACTACATGTTTATTGTTAAGATAAACGAAACACAAAGAAAAATATAACTAGGGGCTCAAATAAAATGCACTTTCGGGCTTTCGGCTCCTTGGCCTAATGTCAAAACTGTTTAAAGTGATAGTTCGCTAGCAATATCTCTTAAAAAATTTGACACATGTATAAGGAGGCGAAACTGCATTCTATTTGACCCTTAAAGATTAACAGGAGAAATTTCAATTGATTTTTGCCGGCTTAATGGAAGACAGTTCGTGAAATTTGAAATTAAATTCGGTCCAATTACAGTAATTGCTTGAAGTAATAAGAAAAGATTATTGCAAAATTTAATGCAAGTAATTGAATGCCAATACCAAACTTATCTTCCTTACAATTACAAAATCCTGTATGACTGTTACAAGGAAGGGCATAAAATTTTCTTAAAGACGTCAGACGTTTTCCTCCGAATTATCGCAATTTACGACACAACTTCATCCGAACAAAAGAATAATCAAAGGAATAATTTTTCATCTATCCTGGCAAACGGGACAAAAGCATTTCAATGGATTATCGTACATACTACATATTCGGGTTTTATTTATTTCACCCTAACTGCGCACATAGATACTCTTCCCGGAATAGAATCTTCCGTGTTACATGAAATTCCTTCGTCTGGCAATGACAATGAGAATGACATAATGCAACGATCCAACCCAACTGCAGCAACCTCAAAATCCAACTGAAGATGGAAAGGATGTTCACTGGTGCGATCAATGATTTAATCTTCTTATTGTCTGTGCAGAGGATAAGGGATATATGTAGCCAACTAGGCATTTATATGTGAAAATTTAGAATTCACAAGAGGGTCTACCCTTTTTGTAAATCATCACCAAATCGCAGCACCTTCGAGGGTATTTCGTGTTAGAACAGTACAGCTACAAAACGCAGCTTAAAAAATTTGCATTAGAAAAGGTGCAAACGTTTGCACAAAGGATTATCCTTGCGGGGAATTGCGAATGCATTTTTTTGGGCAAAATGTGATACTCAATAATTGATGAATGCCTCGATGAATATTAATTTGCACTGACATACAAACACATATCCATAGATACTCTGGCAAGTAGTTGAGTTCAACTTTTTATGAGATTATTAGAAACAGCTTCTGGTTAAGTACTTATTTGGATAAATGCTAATCAAGTAGGGTAGCATAAGACCAGCCGGTACACTTTGATACGGTTCCATTAATTTTTTTTTATGTTTAACTCTATTTGTAATATCTCATATTTTATGTAACGCAATACACATAATAAACAAAAACAGACAGAAAATAAAAGTCGCTAATTGAAGTAGCCAATTCACATCTGCAGCTGACCACACAGCCAATTATAGGCTCGTATAACTGAAATTATTTAAATTAGCTGAAGCGCGCAACTTGCTTCACATCACAAGATAAACCCCGCAGGACAGACAGACAGTCAGTCCGCTGTATTATTTATGATCAGGCGCAGGGGCACACTTTTGCTTGGAATGTTTGCTTCTGCGCATGCACCTTTTAATAGCATTAAAGGTAGCAAGCAGCTTGCTAGATGGGCGCATGCTCATAATGGTTATAATAAGGTAATAATAATAATCGCAAGTATAGTTATAAATGGCCGTAAATAAGCGGCATATTTCTGTTGGATTCAGAAATAAACTAATGACTTTTTGTGTCCTCATACTCTTGTGCCGCATGACGACTACTACGCGGTGATAAACGAAAGGAATGTCGCTCACACAAACACACACACCGCACTTTACACCAAATGCGTGCTACGGTAGCCGTGACTTGAATACACAATTCCTATTCCAACCTTCAAAAAGAGCTCGCGTTCGTCCAACGTCCACTCCTGTTCACCTATCCTTTGGCTGGAGTCCGTTCCTTATCATTATACTCGTTTCGCATATAATTTTTTAGTTCTTTCTTGGTTGACATTGCAACGCGCCGGAGCTACGGCACATTGAACATGAAGCATCTACCAATGTACGCAGCAGCGATATCGTTAAAAACAACAACACGCTGCGCAAAAGGATCAAACATCAAGGGAGAAAAGTTTTTGCTCAAAAGCCTACACGCGATGTTGTTTTGTTCGTACGACGGGGAGACCAGCTGCTTATAATATTTTCCTGTTCACGGTCGCACCTTTGGATTTCTTTGTTGTTTTCCACGCAACCAATATGAGGACGTTGCCTGCGCAGTATGATCGTGTTGTCTGTCCTTCTGTCCGTCCCATCGTATGATATTTCTTATCAGATGATGGACAGTTTTAATTATAATTGAAATCACTAAACTCATGGAAGGGATTAATTATTAGTTAATTATTTAATAAAAGTGGTACAGCTTTTAAGTTGGTTTTTGACGTTTTTAACAAACAAAAAAGCGTCACACGTGCCTCACGCGAATCACGCAACACGCGTCACAATTGTTTTAAAACTATTCCCATTCAATGTTGACTGGTAGAAGCCGAGATACCTACCAAAATCTTTCCACTAATGTATTCTGCTATGCAAGTGACTAAACACACCTGTGTATATGTATATTTGGTTGTAATTAAGTCTAAAGACTTATATATCTTAGAAGCCTAATAATATGCATCGTTAAATGTAGGTCTTTCAGTCATAAGCGATTTCTGAAATAGACTGAAAAAACCACATTTTACTTTGCAAACGTGTAGGCTTAAAACAAATCGATAGCGATGCGTAGATTGAGTATTTTTTTCAGTTTTCTCAGGGATAATAACCCCTATGAATGAAAAAATTACGCCATCGTAAGCCGAGCACTAACCAATTGTTTTAAAACAAGTCCCATCAGATTTTGACTGCTAGAAGCCGAGATATACGACACGACAAACAAATGAACAAATGTACATAGCCACAAAGGACCTTCGTATGTATGTACAATCAGCGAGAGTATTATACTGCTATTTATGATACAATGGTACAATGCATATACAATGAATTGTTCACACGGATATTGGCAATTTATTGAATAAAAAAAAATGGAAATATGGGCGATAGCCAACAAAGTGCTCCTAGCAAGCATGCAGATCGAAAGTAGGATGAGTTTCCTAAATACATACTCGTATGTGTGTACCTAATTTCTTTCAAAATTTACACTTTAGGTACATATCGAAAATGTTATCAATACATAACATAAGGTCGGAAGTAATGGGAACAGAACCACTACACTCCAGTCAACATGCGTACAGAGAGGGCAGATCTACGGAGACAGCATTGTGGGAGCTGGCTGAAAGTATAGAGGGGTCCCTTGCATGTAATGAAACCGCACTATGCGCCTTCTAAGACATCCGAGGAACACTCAACAAAGCATCTCATGAGGCGATAAGAAATGCTCTGGAGAGAAAGAAAGTAGACAACACAATCACTAAATGGATGTACGAGATACTGGTTCTAGAACAGAGGAAACCATAGTCGGTTATATAACCATTGTGGTGAGCACGACAAGAGGATGCCTACAAGGAGGGGTACCTACTGTTTCCCGTATTGTGGAGCATCCTTGTAGATGGACAACTTCAGAGACTTACTTAGGCAGGGACTTATGCCCAAAGCTACGCGGACCGTGTAGGCATCGTGTTAAGTGGGAAGTTCCTTGTGATATAATCCAAAACGGATTACCCAACATGAGCAAAGCCACACTGGTTTCCTTCACCAATAGAAGGAAGCTGGGGCGAATGCACCCGGTTACCCTTAATGGAGAAGATATTACTAAAAGCAAAGATGCTAAATACCTTGGATTGATATTTGATAGTAGATTTAATAGTAGATTGGATTGGATAGGATTGGATTTATATTTAATAGTAGAATAGTAGACTGCTATGGAATAAACTCAAAAAACCAAAAAGAGAACTTATGGGGTCTAGAAGGGTGGCTGGAATATCTTGGGGAGTTAAGCCCAGAATAATGCACTGAATGTACACCATGACAGTTATTCCGATGATTATTTATGGAGCAGTGGCATTGGCAAATAAACCCAAGGTAAGCACTACGACAAGGGAATTGGAAACAGTGCAGCGCAAGGTCTGTATTTCAATTACAGGGACAATGAGAACCTGCCCCACGGCGGGTACAGAGGTAATTCTTGGGGTACTCCTAATACACATAGTGGTAGAGAGCAAATCCGTGGAAACCAAGTTACGTTAGAGCTGCTTAATGGATGGTAGGGCAAAAGGATAAGTGGAATCGCTTGCCAAATAGATTTCGTTAGCCAGGATGACGTGTGATCACATGGTGCAAAAGCTTGATTCAAATAAAACTTTGAAGTCAAAATGAGCACCAAGAAGTAATTCAGATCTGAAACTGAATACCAAATACAAACGGGAGCCATAAAATGGTATAGGGATAGTTCAAAGAAAGCAGAGGGCACGGGCCAAGAGCCAAGTAATCTGAAGCAATGGGGCAATACCCGAGCATATTCCAGACAGAAGTGCATGCCATCGAAAGATGTGCTCACTTTATCTGGAAAGAAACTACGTGATGCAGGAAATAGCCAAGCTGCGATAAGTGCATTAGATGCATTCCACATCACGTAAATACTGGCGGAGGACTGCAGGGCGAAGCGCTAAACAGACTTGGCGAAGTAAAGAAGGTAAGTTTGTACTGGGTGCCGGGACACACTGGCATAGAAGGCAATGAATCAGCGGATAGGCTCGCTAATAAAGGGGCAGAAACTCCGCTTGTAGGGCCAGAACCATTCTGTGATGGCATAGGGTACCGCCTAATGGCATAATGCGGGAAGAGATACATAGAAAAGGTTGGTTAGCTGCTTATGTAAGATGGAAAATTCTCCCAGGCCTACGACAAGCAAAGGAAATGATGGGGAACTATAACCCAAAGAGGTCTCGCTCGATATTGGAACTGAGTAGAAGTAATGTATAAGAATCATTACGGGGTTCCTAACAGGACATTGAAGACTGAAGGGGCACCTAAAGATATTAAAATAAGAAGAGGATGACAGCTGCAGGCTTTGTGGGAACGCGGAGGACCTTCTCAACGAATGCGGAGTAACGATACGAAAGAGGACAGAGACCACATAAGAACTCATACGATCTCGGAGTCTGCACGGCATTCACTGAACCCACACCAGTCTTGTTGTTCTGGATGTTGTCCCGTCATTCATTCCATTGTCTGCAGATCAACAGGTATCGTGACACTGACACACCTTTCTACATTTTGTCGTCATATCATTAAGTTTGCAAGAGCCATTGGTGGGGGAGCTATAGGGATGGGCACGCCCTGTCTCCATAGCACTAGTCAGGGGGAAGCGCAATAGATCCATATGGGTCGCAGTGCTATTTGAAACATACTCAATTTTCCACAATCATCAACGCTAGAAAATTCTAGGGGACCTAAAAAAAATGATAATTTTCCGATTGTCAGGACTTCAATCGGAAAAGCCGCTTTTTTATAGGTATAGGATACTGTATATATGTAATGTGTACAGCTTTGTCATGTTTATTTTTATTATAGAAGAAAAAGGAATTGTTCGTTTGTACATGGGTAGGTACATATCAGTTGCGCAGCATTAAGGATTAGGAAAACGGAAACGACCTCAAGACATCGAATAACCGGAATTCGGAAATCTTCTGCAACGCATGAGGTATACAAATTGTCATGGAATGGAGTTCCAGTTTTCATTTTATGGGAACGTTTTTGTATGAGATACAAAAATCCGATTGTTATGGCGTGTTAATGGATTTTTAAGGTACATTACATTGAAATTAAAATGTAATACTGTAACGAGATTTACTTGTGTGACGCTCACCGGTCACCCAGGGTTCATTTTTTTTGAGGTTGTTATAAATTAAAGGTGGTGTATGTTTTCTGGACTTATGGTATCTAATGGTACTATTTGTTCTTTTCTTTTCTCTCTATTGTTTACATAAAAAATACCTATTGCCTATGTATATGCTTTTATGTATATATGTATAGAAATGTCGCAAGGATCTTTTCTAAAATCATTTAGTGCAACTACAACGCAACAGAAACATATATGTAACTACAATCGACGTTACTGATGGTGGAATAAAAAAAGGGGCGTGTGGGAGAGCAACCACTTTTAATAATCAACTGACAACAAACATACCACCTCACCATGCACACAGAACAAACAGACAGACAGACTGACAGTCCGCCGATGATGGGTTCGTTGATGTTGGTTCAGCTGTGAAGTAAAATATCTTGTAGTTACACCACACTTATACTACGATATGGAGTCAATTAAATTAGGGTTAATGGGGTGTTTCACCCTTTCATCACTGTCGGTGAGTTTAACGGTTCGACTGGGGTTTGTCATAATGTGGTTTACACGCTGCGGTTCTTTGTTTGGTTGTGTGATTAGTTTGTTAATTGTTGGTGGCGGGCGGGTTCTTTGCTGTTTGTTTTACTTCTTTGGACCTTTAGGACCAACTTTTGGTACAACTCGGTAATTTAGTTTTTTTTTTGGTATGATATACTGGGTGTTGGTATACTCGTAAGTGTTTTGTAAGTCTTCTATTTGTTTGCTTACTTATTAAAGTTAATAACTTTGCGTCTGCATAGTTCTGTCGTTCGTTCGTTCGCTAGGGTGGAATCTTGTGATCAATTTTTAACCCACTTCCCAAATCCCGATTTTATTAAAACTTTGCACACATGTGTCTTTTCGGTGACAACACTTTCTATTAAAATTTGGTAGTAATCGTGACACGTGGTCGGGAGCTCCCATACACAATTTTTTATAATCGTGTCGTATAACGTGATACTTTAATGACTGTGTATCTATGTGAAGCGCTGCGGTCCGACCAGTGTGGCTTCATCCCTGCCAAATCAACAATTGATCAGATTTACACCCTTAGCAGATGATAGAAAAATGTCTAGAGTTTCAAAACTCACTAAACCATCTTTGTATAGACTTTAAAGCCACCTATGATAGCATAGCCAGAGAAGATGAGATGAGAGAATTCGGCGGCATCCCAAATACACTGACAAGACTATGTAGGTTGACCATGACCGATGTTGTAAGCCAAGATAAAATATCCGGATCACTATCAAGCCCATTCACGGGCTCCGACAAGTGGATGGACTGGCCTGCGTCCTCTTCAACCTGGCGTGGAGAAAGTGATCCGAGACTCTGACGTAACCGCGAGAGGAACAATCCTTTATAAGTCCATTCAGATACTGCCTTACGCAGACGATATTGACATCGTTGGTAGAAACCCCAGAGCTGTACAGGAAGCTTTCATCCAGATCGAGCAGGCGGCACGAAATCTGGGGCTGCAATAAATGAGAGCAAAACAAAGTACATGGTGGCCCCAACAATTAAAATAGTGGAGCGCGAATTTGAGGTCGTGCAATCATTTAACTTTCTTGGGTCAATTGTAGCAGCCGATAACAGCATGGAACCAGAAAAACGCGCACGGTTGCTTAAAGCCAACAAAGCCTACTATAGTCCGTAAAGACTCTTCAAATCCAGGAAATCCAGGAACCGTAGCATCCGAGCTGCTGGTATATAAGACAATGGTCATACCAGTACTTACATATGGATCCGAGACTTGGGTGCTTAGCAAAAAGCATTCTGACCTCTTAGCCGCGTTCGAGAGAAAAGTCTTACGGAGAATTGTTGGCCCCGTATGTGAGGAAGGACGATTCCGGAGACTCTATAATGATGAGATCTACGAGCGTTTAGAGATGCAAAACTGGATGACATCGGCTCAAAATCGGGACCGGTGGAGAGACTTTATTGCTGGAGGCGAGGACCGGACCCTGTAGTAGTACGAGTAGAGCCAAATATGATGGTGAAGAACTATTGCATATATTTAAGTTATATGTGGTACTTGTACCATATATGTAGTTTTATATTGGAGTAATATGGTGAGTATTACCAGTGAATACCAGAAAGGAATAGAACATTCTCGTAACTGTTGACTTTATCGGAGTGAGCTAGTTATAATTTGAATTTGTACCAGAGTACTTGCAACTAGATAGTGTTATAAGTGTTATATGTATGTGAATAATAAGTAATCACCAGTGTGAATTTGTGAACTCTCGCTATTTTTTGAATTAAAGTTTCAATTTGTGAATAAATTAGCTTCAGATTGGTTTTTATTTGCAAAATCCATTACGAACTCCGTAGTAAGCCTAAATTTTGTTACAATATTGTAAAGCTCTTTCAGTTGTGCTAAAAACTCATTTGTTCGAATGAAGTGGAGAGTCAAGATTTTAAAGTTGAATCAACGAAGACAACCAAAAGCAGGAGTTGCCGAAATCATCTTTCACCCCACTCAAGCTCCAAGAGGAAGCAAAGCGACCACGTTACGACAAGTGCCACAAACAAAAGAAAGACGTCTACTGAATAAAGAAACGCAATACGGCAATCAGTACTTTCCAGTGTTTGTTTTTTGCCTTTTTTTTACTTAAAAGTCCTATCTTCGAAGTGTCAATTGTGGTAGGTAGCCCTAAAAAATTGTCTGTAGAAGCAGGGGCAGGGTCTTGTAAATGCATCTTAAAATATTGGTGTGTTGTAATAAAATACGATCAAGCGCCCACACAATCACAATCATATCCAACAAACGGAAGCAAAACAATCTTTCTTTGAAATCTGTTGAATTTTTCAGAAAAACATCTGTAAATGTAAACACAACGGATCGCTCTGACAAGATCACTTATGAATAGTTGATACAAAAATGCATAATACATCGAATATCGAATCAATCGTGGCCTATTGTTGAGAACTCGATACGATTTGTTACAACATCACGCATACAAAGAAGGCTCAGAAGGTCGCCTCATCGAGTGCAATGTGTGGAAATAGGAAATAGGAATACTCGTATCTATGGCCATGTAAAGAAGATACCAACAAAACATTGAAAGACCATTCGCTCCGGAAACAATAACGCCAGACAACACAACCATTCCATTCGAGTCACGAACTTCCGGACCTTAGGAGAAGTACATAGTTAGTCCCGTTCCTAGTATCCATTACTGACCACACGAGTATTTCGATTTCGAAGCGTGAACAGAGGAGCGACAGAGATATAATTCACGACCGTTTTGGAATCGTGCGGTTAGTTATTGTTTTTTTTGTTTACTTTTCGTGGAGTACATAAATGCATTATAATATTCATTCTTTGTCCTTAGACTACTCTTTAGTTGGAAGAGTGTGAGAAGCGATTTTTCCACCATCTAAGGTAGAATTTCAAATTTCCAAAATAATATCCTTAATCGCTGACGTATGAGTAGCATATGTCGCCAAGATGCCTTAGTGAAGCGTATCTGACGATAAACAATCAAACCAAACGGAACTCCCGCCGGTCGGCGCTACGTTACAACGCTTAACATATGACACCGTTTTAAGCTGAGAGTTGACAACATCAATGTCAAGCAGAACGGGAGGTAAAATAAAAAACATTTGTAGCATTGATGAGTGATCATGACACGTCAGTTCCGATGGCAGCGACTGGCGCTAAAGATTTGTGCGTGTCCGTGAGTTGTGTGCCTATTATTGATCTTCGTTCAGGATTTTCTTCAACTCGACTGAGTTTGTTCGGTTCGTTAGGCAGGAATCCCCTGCAGAGGTTTTCATGTGACCATTTTACCTGAATTCAAGACAATCCCGGTTCACTGAATTTCCAGCCGGCTCTTGTTGTTGTTTTGTTGCATAAATTTCCGTGGCACACAGGGCAAAGTTTGACGCAGATTTTAGTTTCTTTCCTTTGCTTTCTTTTATTTCGTTCACTGCGCTGTGTGAGAAATGTCGCAAGGAGGGAATGCTTTTGGTGTTCGAGATGCATAACTGCATGTTTGACAATAAATTCTGGTTAGTGGTGATTCCCCCTTGATAATGATTCTGGCGAGAGAGAGACTAAGTCCTGCCCTTGATAGTTAAGTCAAATCAGTTCTCTGTAAACTGCTTTTTTTTTTTGAAATGTATCTGCGCTCATTTTGTTGCTCAAAGAAAATATCTTGTGGTCACTCAACATCGATTTTATTTCCCTTTTATGACATATGACTCTATCCATATTGTGCTTTTACATAAATTACCAATTAACTCATGAGAACTACCGCTCCAGGTGGTGTTTTCAACTGTTAGGTATAATAAAAAGTAATTTATTCCGAACAAAAGGGTTGATCATCGACATCGAGTTAAAAAATCGACGATAACAGCTGCCATAGTTGAGTTGCTTTACTTAGGAAGTCTGGCTGCTGATCAATATTGTTACAAAATTTAGGCTTTCTAGAGTTCGTAATGGATTTTGCAAATAAAAACACAAAACAAGTTTATTAATTCACGAATTACAACTTCAATTAACGAAAAGCAAAAGTTCACAAACAACACTGGTGATTACTTAATATGCACACCAAAAAAAAAAACGAATATCCATTTAGGTGGTATCTACTACTTTTCAACAGACGGGATGGGATCACTTGTATAATTCACCATATAATCAATCAATTAACTTGGAAAACGTTGTTCTACTCGTATTTATAGCAAATCTATAGTTTCGCGAAGGTTCTAGAGAATCATCTAGCAAATACCAGAACATAGTGGTAAATTCCTACATATGTATATATAAGTACAGACAAATTCTACTACATATATGGTACACAAAAGTACCAGTACATAGTCCTATAATTTTATATAAAACACTTCACATGGTTATCCCAACAATACTACTTAGCCTAAAAATATGCAATGGTAATACAACTCAATGTGGGCGCCATGGCTCAGTGAAAATGCGCCTGGCTACTGAGCAGGAGGTTCGTGGTTAGAATCCCAGTAGCACCAAAAGTATTTTTCACGGTGTCCCACCTCTCGCGAATGGGTGACAAACGTTCCGAGAGTAAATAACTTGTCACGGAAAGCTCCTCAATTTGCCGTTCAGATCCGGCCTCTTGACTTAGATTTCTTCAACTGAAACGTGAGTTTCTTCGATATAATTTGGACATACTGGGAGTGAGTGAAGTAAGATGGTTCGACGCGGGAGTATACCAATCCCCAACGTGTAACACTGTGCTACTCTACTCCGGCAAACCTTCCGGCAGTCCCCGTGAATCTGGAGTGGGTCTGCTGCTAACGCTGCTAACAACACGCAGAAGCCTAATTTCCTGGCACCCACATGGTGATAGGATCTTATCGGCAAGATTTCGAACTAAAGTACGGCGGGTCACGAATCCCTCGACTGAGGATGATAAGAACAACTTCTACAATCAGCTAAGCGCTATATTCAACGCAACGCCGAACGGAGATATCGTCATCGTGATGGGGGACTTGAATGACAAGGTAGACAACGACAATGAAGGACTCAAACATGTGATTGGGAATCACGACCTCGGCGAACGAAATGACAACGGTGAAAGATTTCTTGATTTCTGCAACACCAACCACATTGTCATAGGAGGCATAAGACCTGCCATAAAGTCAGCTGGGTGTCAACTGACAGGCAATCATCATCCAACCAAATCGACCATTTGGCATCAGCCGACGTTTTAGGAGCTGTCTATTAGACGTCCGAAACAGACAAGGAACCGACATGGGTATGGTACGTGATCATCACCTTATGGTAGCTACTGTCCAGTTACGTACTGCATCAGTTCAAAGAATCCGCAATATCACCCGAATGCCTAGGTATAACATCGAACGTCTAAAGAGCACCTCTGTACGCCAACAATTAAGGGATCATTTATCGCAAGGAGTAGAGGCAGCTCACTGCCGACAACCATCCAAGAACATTGGAAAGCTGTGAAAAATGTTTTCATATCTAGAGCAGAAAGTATTGTTGGTAGAAGCCAGGCAAGTCACAGCACGTGGCTTACCAAGGATACCTGGAGCCGGATTGAAGAACGTAAGCTACTTAAGGCGATCACAAAAGAGCTGACAGGTAGTTTCGCTCTAGCCAACATCCGGTGAAGGACCTAGATGGTGCCGTACTCGTTTCAGATGAGGATCAGCTCAAGCGATGGAAGGAGCATTTTTCTACGGTCCTTAACCGTGTATTCGCCAACGATATGCACCCAAATCAAACGGAGCTGTCAGAAATACAATTTCCCAGAATCGCACCTCAACTCCCAGTAAAGATGAGATCGCTACCGCGATCGACGCACTAAAGACCAACAAGTTTGCAAAGATCTTGAAGATACACTCGACGCCGAACAAGCAGGTACTGGATCCTCCTGTGTCGACCACATCAACACTATGCGTCTCATTATTGAATAGTGCGTTGAATTCCGGTCACCTCTACACCTGCTGTTCATCGATTTTGAGAAGGCGTTTGACAGTTTCAACAGACAGTTTATCTGGCTCGCCTTGCTCAGGAGAGGTATACCCGATAAACTAATAGCTATAATTAAAGCAACCTATAATGGCTCTAAATGTCATGTGCTCCATAGAGGAAAGCTGTCAGAGGAATTCGAGATCCCAAGTGGGGTACGACAAGGTTGCATTCTATCACCGATACTTTTTTTGTTGGTGATTAGCGATGTACTTCGCGCAGCTTTATCTACTGGAAACAGAGGAATTCGTTGGACTTTTACATCTCAACTGAAACATCTGGACTATGCTGACGACGTTTGTTTACTCCCACACAGGATTAAGAAGCTGCACCAAATAACAACAAATGTGGAAAGGGAGGCAAATGTTGCGGGTTTGAAGATTAATACTGCCAAAGCCAAAACCATCAACCTCGGCACTAACTCAGTAACTCAAGTTAGCATTGCTGGACAGCCGGTAGAGAGAGTAGAGAGTTTCCAATATCAATAGGACATTGTCAACCGAATCGGCAAAGCAAAATCGGTGTTTGGAATGATGTCCATGATATGGCGAAGCAATGCGATCAGCTTAAACACCAAGCTGCGACTGTTCCGCTCAAATGTTGAATCTGTGCTGTGTTCTATGGGTGCACTTCACTTGGAAGGTGACCGCTACTATCACAAAAAGAATACAAACGTTCGTAAATAGGTTCCTACGGAACATCTTAAGGGTTTTCAGGCCTAAACGTATCTCTAACGAACATCTTTACCAGAGAACGGGTCACGAACCAGTAGGCACAACCATCCAACGACGGAAGTGGCAATGGATTGGTCATACACTCCAAAAAGGCGACAGTTCCATAGCAAACTATGCAATGCAATGGAACTCGTTCTCTCAGGATGGTAGAAGAACGGGTCGTCCGAGAAATACATGGCGCAGAACAGTTGAGGAGGAGGCACGGCAATTGGGGAAGAGTTGGAGAGAGCTGAAGCTCATTGCCAGCAACCGCACGCGATGGCGCGTAAGCGTAGTAGAGGCCCTAGGACCCACAAGGGGATACAGGACATAAAGAAAACAAAAGAACCTTTATTAATGTATGGATCTTGCATCAAAGAAACTGATGCATCAACAATAAGCTTCGTTGGAACGACCACATATTCGCCATCGCTTATAATGCTGCGAAAAGTTTAGGATTCCCAAAACGGTGCAAGATATACTTCACTCCCTTAGACCTGGCTACTATTTACAAGGCATATATCCGCCCTAAACTTCAATTAAAAATAATTTTCCTCTTAGAACCAATATCTACATACTCCAGTTCATCCAGAATGCGTAGGTCATGCGCCTCTGTGTATCTTTGATCAATATATTCACAATATTCCTAAATAGATATCGGAGTACCTTTGCAAAATTTATTTTTTTTTTTAATTTTTAATCCCATTGGGTTTCGAAAAAGAACGAAATTCACGATATGTCACTTTTAATTTCCTGTAATTGACCAGATTGTTCCAAAACTTTCCACACATTCGTTATCCTTTTTATATGGCGAGGGGAAGGAAAGAGCAATAAAATAAATCAAGAAAATCATCACAAAAGGGGGTTAACTCCTCAATTCAAGAGAGACCTTTCCGTGTGACATTCGGTGGTCCTTAGGAGGTCGTAAATTCTGAAATGCAAATCACAATCTGTTCTTGACGTCAGCTTTTAGAGGACAATGACATTCAGCCTCTGTACTCGTACACTTCCTTCACGCCATACTCAAAGTCAAATCAAGACAAGGAAAACGAGTGTTGCCTTCCCTTCCTTGCCTTTCACGTATCACGTTTCAGGTTTCACATCGATTAAAGTCTTCCCTGGACAGCCGAATGAGTTTTATCTTCGACTACCACCGAGTTAGTGAGAAGGAACATTTTTTTTGTCGTTTTGCGAAATTCAAGAAATTTTAAACAAGATACCCGCTCTTCCCTTATTTCTCGTTTTTTCGTGTCTCTGTGTGTCTCCTGCTTCAGTAGAATGAATTTTGATTACAGCAATGTCTTAAGTCAGCCCTAGCAAAGCAGCACCTAACCCGAGGGAATATTTATCATCAGTAATTAAAACGAGGTCGTTCTGATGGAAATGGTGGAGGGGAGGGCATTAATATGGAATATCATTTCTATTCCCATGATCCCCTTTTTGTCGGCATTGTATTTCGCTTTAATGTTTTGCGCCTAATGAGGATATTTATACGGGAAACGGCTCATAGGCAGAGCTGAATTTTATTGTTAGGAACGCTTGGCGTATAATAAAAATTTCATTCGCTGCGAGCGGCAATAAATTTGGTTCTCCAGTTTTTGCACTGCACTGCAATGCAGCAAAGTTTCGCGCTTGATTTATGGGCGCATTGTATTGCAGCGATTTTTTTAAATTAAGTCTTAATGGGTCGTAAGTCATAACGAGAATGAAGTATCTGTATTTGTCTCTGAATGTGACATATTTCAGAGGCATTGTTCTTCTTGAATGCAACTGGCAGAATGTGAAGATGACTTGGACATAATGAGAACAGAAGAGCAAGTAAAGTGATTTAATTGAATGCAGAGTAAGATTTGAGGTCAATCGGTTACCGCTTTGTCATCATTTTATCTGACTCTACAACCGGAGTCCGGTCCTAGCAGGAAGCTAAAAATCTCACCACCAGTCCTGATTTCGAGTCGATGTCACACATTCTGGTTCTTGCCTACGCCTTCCAGTTTGAATTCATGGAGAAGATCTATCTCACAGGCTGGTTTCTAAAGCCGGTGAACTTTTTTCATATCTTCTGAGCTCTTTATATTCTTCCTTGCGTGTTTGCTTGAGATTGTGGCATTACTCGCGGTATGCTACATTCTTACGTTCAGTCACTAGTTGACATTGGGACCGGGCTCGGGACGACTGGCTCAATGATGATCTTGTTCCCGATGTTCTTCGATCTTTAGCACGTTTGCCTAAGATGGAGTCAATAGTACTGCTATAGTATATTATATAACGAGCGAGGAAAGTGGACGTTATCGTGCGATTTAGAAGCTTGAAGCATGAGGCGGTAGCCGAGTGCGGCAATTTAACGAGCATCATAAGCACTTTTCAGCGAGTAATGTACGCTATTTGTCACACGACCAAAACAATTTCTCTGCTAAAATGCTAATTTAAAATTACTGTGGGAGCGTGTGTTCGCCGAGACTGCAGTAAATTACAAGAGTACTTTCTATGTTAACACACTAGTGTGGATAATACCTACTTTCGAGGGTAGGTTATAGCGTTCACTTCACTTTCACTTTCGTCTATGGTCGTGTGAAAATAGTATATTTAATCATCCGGTGTCATAAAGGTGTTTCCGCTTGTCTTCTAAGTTCGACATCTTAGCCGCATGACTTAATCTCCTTTCACATTAAGGGAGTGTCCTATCGCATGACCGTATCGTAGTTTTTAGTCACTTAATTACGTAGGAGAACAGTGTTGACTCAAATATGATTCGCGGATGCAGTATTACGATAACCGGCCGATTCCAGTAGCACAATTTCACTAGACACAATTCCACTGGCACAATTCAACTTGGTACAATTCCTATTAGACACAATTCCACTTGACACAATTCCACTGGGCACAATTCCACTTGGCACAATTTAACTTTTTGATAATCAAACGCATTTAAGGTGGTAAGTCACGCGCGCGAATTACAAGTGGAATTGTGTCTAGTGGAATTGGCCTAGAATCAGTATTACATATCGGATCCCTTGAATTACTCGCATATATCAACTTTCCAATTTTGTTACTGAATTTTGTTAAGCTACTACCCAAGAGAATTATAGTGAAATACAATTGTTGTTGTAATATTTTTTTGTGTGCATTTAAAAGTTGTCCAGTATAAAATTTGGATAAATTTTTACTGTCTTTTAATTAAAGTTATTATTTGTAAATTAATAAACCTGTGTTAAATTTCGTAACAATATGCACAACGATCTCATACGAGGGTGGTTTGATAAGACAGCGACTTTTTAAATTTCCCGCGCAGTAACTTTAAATGCAACATTGCCATCTACTAATAGACTACTGTCAAATTTTGAGCAATCTGCGTTATTTAGTTTCTGTTTGGCAGCAATCAGAACGAGTTTTTGCGCCGTTTCGTAACCGTGGACGAAACATGAATCCATGACAACACACTAGAGACCAAGGAACAATCAAGACAGTGGTTTTCTCCGGGTGAACGTGCACCAAAGGTGGGTATGTCGGCCAAAAAGGTCATGGCCACGGTTTTTTGCGAAGCACGAGGTGTCAATCACATCGATTACATTGAAAAGAATAGACAGATCATCGGAGAATATTATTCAGAGCTTTTGGACAGATTCTATATATATATTTGAAGCAGAAACGACCACATTTGGCGAAAAAAAAGTTTTGATTCATCAAGATAATGCACGGGTGCACACGTGTGTAGTCACCACACCATGGCAAATATCCATAAATTGGGCTACGAACTGCTACCCATCCACATCCAGCATATTCTCCAGATTTAACCCCCCTGCGACTATTTCTTGTTTCTAAAGAAGTGACTGGACGGTAAGAAATTTGGGTCTAACGAAGAGGTCATCACTGAAACAAACGCCTATTTTGAGGGCCTCATGTAAATTCTTTAATAGGAGATACATATGTGTTTAAAATTTGAAGAAAATCGGGCTAATTTTAAAAAATTTATATGGACATCCCTTGGGCCTCCAAAATTTTTACAAAAAATTTTGATATTCAGTGGGTTTAAAATTTGAAGAAAATCGAGCTAATTTTGAAAAAATTTACATGGGCACAAAATTTTAATAGAAAATGCTGTATCCGGAAATAAACATGTGTGCAAATTTTAAAAAAATTGGACTTTGGGAAGTGTGTTAAAAATTGATCACAAGATTTCACGACAAACAGACATACAAACAGACAGACAGACAGACAAACAAACGGGCCCGCGACTTTAATATAGAGAAATTTATAAAAAAAAAAAATGAACACACGCTGGACTAAATGTATCGAGCTTAAAGACTATGTTTAGAAATAAAACCATTTTTTGCCGTAAAAATTAAAAACCAATTTTTGTCTTGAAAATGGTAAGCAAGACTGAAATATTCGCATAAATCTATGTATTACAATTGTACATAAATAAAAGTCTATAATTAAGCTACCAGATTAAATGAGAAATTTATAAAAAGACTTAAAAATTAATAATAATCAAAATTAATAGTAATACATATTTTCATTTAAAAACCAATAGTTGCGTTTCATTTATTATTTACACACAAGTAGTTGATTTACTTAATCGTATTGTACTGATGCACTGCGCTGTTTTTAAGTCTCTCGTCATACTGGCGAGAAACTCAGCAAACAATGAATCGCACTCAGCCTCAAATTCTTAATTGAGCGTTATTTACTACACTTAAGTGCTTGATTGTAGAAGAGAAGCCAGAAACGCAGGATATTCATTTCAATCCAAGTTCCAATCCCAAGATAAGCTAAAGCAGATGTAGTTGAGTGAAAATGAGCTTAAACTCACTCAAATGTTAGGAAATTTATCTTCGGTTATGGGATATTTCATGGGAAATATTTTTCTCTTCTGTAACACAACTTCCAATGGTTGCATAGATCAAAGCAACCAAATGTGTGGCATATCTTTAGGCATGAAACTCATTACCGTGATGAGTTTTAAGGCATAGTTTGCGACGGATGGTGCGCACGCATAATTCGCCATTCACGCTCTGCTTAGGTTTGTGTATGAAGTAAGGCTGACTATGAAGGTCTTTTACTTTGTTTGCTCCTCTTTTGTACAAAAATGCAATGCCACTTGGGAGTGTTGGTCTCAAATGATCGCTTGAATAAGTAGTAAGCAGGTTTTTTATATTTTTTATATTTGAGATAATAATACTGGAAATGAAATCAAAACGATGGAATGGCATTCATTAGAAGATCGAAACGATATTGAGAAAGTGCCGCTAGTCTAGTAGATATCGAAAAAGCCTTCGACACGGTATGAAACGACGCGCTAATTAACGAAATTATTGAGTTTCCATATCATTTAATCAAAATGATTATATCAGTGATACAAAAAGAAAGAACGAAATTTGTGTAAACAGAAATACGCGACACATAAGATATTCCATATCGCTAACGGTCTGCCACAGGGTACAGTAACGGCACCAATCCTAATCAACATGCAAGGTGGGGAAAAAGTAATGTCATAATTTTTGCAAATGGCTTCAATGTCATTGTGCTTTCACATTATCTTATAGACAGATAGAGAATTAGTTGACAACAAGCAATGGAGCGATACACACATGAAGAACGCGGAGTTATTGTAACTGCTATTTTTTTTCGTTTCTAACAAAATGGCAGACAATTCGCATTATGACATTACTCACACAACGAAGTGTACAACCCATTTGAATTGCGAAACCCATTCATTTTTGTGAAGTGAAGCTGCAAACACAAGCCAGCGACACTAATCTGATCCGAGCTCTATCCGATCGTCTACTGCTAGCTGCACACCGGTTTTCGCCATAAAGCTGATCATAACTATTCCCGTCAGTCATTCCCCTCTTTCGAGAGAGCCTCTCACTTGCTACCTAGCCTAGTAGTAGCCTAGTGAACCTGCAGCGGAAGCCGGCAAAACTACACTACTCCAAACGTCTTCCATGTGAGGTACGTCCGTTAGGTTAGGTTAAGGTGACTGTCAGTAAAACCGACACAATTAGACCAGTAATGGTCCATTGTGATACCACACGGATCAGGATCAATTCCTCCCTCCACCTACTCGATGAATCAATTAGAACTTCGTATGAAGCGTAGGAGACTACCAATGTCAATGTTGATGAGATCATTAGTCTCGTTGTAGAAGAAAGCTCCCATATGGAGTTTACGTTTTTGGGAGAGGGCTGGACAAGTACAGAGAAGATGGACGATGGTCTCCTCCTCTTCCTCTTCCATGCAGCTTCTGCAGAAGTCATTCGAGAAGACTTCAAGTCTTGCTGGCATGCACCAAATAGCACCGATGTGCGACCTTTTTTCATCAAACACTTGAAACGTTTCGGATCCAGCTTGGGTCAGTTCTGTTTTGTCGCTATGCAAGTTGTACCGTTTTAACACCTACAGTTAGTTTTTGCATTAGCATCCCGCTTAAACAAGAGTTTGCATGTAGCGATTGGTATGCCTATGGAACCATATTCAGTTAAGAAGGGTAGTGTAGTTCCTTGCTTGGCGAGTTCGTCAGCCATACAGTTACCCGGAATATATCTGTGCCCCGGCACAGGTGGATATTGAACTGCTCTGCCATCTCTACAAGAGATGATCGGCAGTTAAGGGCTAGAATTGAATTTATGTAGACTGATTCTAGAGATTTTAGTGCAGCTTGGCTATCCGAGAATATTCGGATATCCTTTGAGGATATGACGTTTCTCTTTAGCCAAGACAAGGCTTCACGGATCCTCATAATTTTAGGTTGGAAATCACTACAGTGATTACTGATTAGCAAGACGGAACGAGGGGCTAAGCGCCTTCGTCCCAGAATGATCTGAAGGCGAAGGTGACCTGGAAGTTTTTGTAGAAATGGAGTTGCGTGGTGTAGTCTATGTTGTCTGGGATCCTGATTAAACTCAGGATAGAGAAGTGACCGATTTCATTTCTAGTCCACTGGGTGATAGCATTAAGGCGAATAGCCGAACTAGCAGCTAGTTGCCTGCTGTAAATGTCGAGTGGTGTATGGTCGAACAGAATGTCCAATGCGGCGGAGGGGGTTGTAAGAAGTACTCCGCGCATGCATAGACTAGCATTACTTTCTTATTTAATGCACTCTACCATACAGTCACACCGTATAGAAGAGTGGGTCTAACTACCGCTGTATTATATAGCCAATGAGTTATATGGGATTGAAGACCCCATCTGCTACCAACGGCTTTTTTGCATGAGAAGAGTGCCACTGTAGCTTTACGAACTCTTTCTTCTATGTTAGGTTTTCAGCTTAGCTTTCTGTCCAAAATAAGACCCAAATACTTGGCTTTATCAGAGAGAGAGTTAAGCTTATACCTTTTATAGAATGAAACCAGGAAATATAAAGTTCCACTTATAAACACAATAAGCAGAACTTTATATTTCCTGGTGAATAGGACAAGCTCAGTTTTGTGAGGATTTCTCCCTAAACCACGGCGGCCCAGCAAGTTAGCTTGGTGAGAGCATTTTGCAGAAGTTCCTTTGAGGTATTCGGGTATTTTCCTGAGACGGCAATAACAACGTCATCCGCATAAGCGATTACTCTGCAGCCCTTACCTCTTAGGCATACCAGCAGCTCATTCACCGCTAAGTTCTATAGGGGGGACGGGACTCCACGTTGTGGGGTTCCTCTGCAGACAGATCTTCTGACGACACGGCTAGTTTTGAATTAATAATCCTACTTGCGAGCAGAAGATACATCATTTCGCCAAGCAAGTCGTCCACCCTCAAAGTCGACAGTGCATCCAAAATCGCAGATGAGTTGACGTTGTTAAAAGCGCCTTCAATGTCTACCATTGTGCACTCCTTGTGGTACAGGGAATGTTCAATAGAACGTACCAGTGTGTGCAGAGCTGTATCTACGGACTTGCCTTTACAATACGCGTGTTCATCTGTGGACAGAAGTCTTTTGCCAATGCGTGTGCGTACGTGGATATCGATCAATCTTTCCAGTGTCTTTAACTGGAATGATGAAAGACTGATTGGTCTGAGATCCTTTAGCCTAACATGCGAGTATTTCCCGGCTTTGGGTATGCAAAGCACCTTCACTTCTCTCCATTAAACTGGAATATGGACCATATCGAGACAACTCCTTAGAATTGTTTCTAGCAAAGGAAGGATAATGTCCGAAGTCCTTTGCAGTTCGGCTGGAATTATGCCGTCAGGTCCTGCAGATTTGTATGGTTTGAAGCTTTGTAGCGCCCAAAGCAGTTTCTCCTTATTTATCAGATCATTTAAGCTAACATAGTCGGTAGTTATTAATTATTACTTACAGTAGTCTTAGAAACATTTTGTTGTTTCGGTAAATAAATGGATTCTTAAACGAAAATAACAAAACATCACATCCCAGCACCGCAACCAAATTGAGCTCATAAACAAACAAAAAAATTACATGAGCTGAGGTGCAGTTTGTCCCGCATACATGAAGTTAATTGCAAGGCCCGAAAGCGGACCATTCATTCACACGTCGTCCGCTGCTGAAAGTAAATTCCTTCGTTTTTTTTTTGTTCTTCGAATAAAAATGCAATAAAATCCAATTAAAGGCAAAATAAACACGTGTGACGTGAACGTTAACAAATTAAGTGCCCTGACGTGGAATTAGTGTCATTCAGTTAATGTTTATGTAGTGTATCTGTTTACAAGATCAAGTATCTTGATACAGAGATACTTGGAGAGTAAGAGCACAAAAACAGCGCTGTTGTGTGCGTTGTACTATTACTACGTGCAGATGGAATTATTGGATTAAAATTTCGATTTAATTAACACAGTTACACCGTAAGTTCAAGTGTCCACATCTATAGATACTTATACTCGTATGTATTTCGTATCTACGAGCATTTAGAAAACATTTCAAATATTCCAACTTCCAATTAAATGATGAACTTTATATGATTCTCAATTGCAAAGTGCACTGAATCACTTGTCGAACAGTTCGCCGCCGCCCCTTTTTTACGTGCCGCACGCTAAACTGTAATCGATGCAGCAGCGATAGGGTTAGGTGCAGTTTGTCACTCGCTCCGATACCAATTTGCCTGCTTTACAGCTCAAGGATTATTTGGGTGAAGATAGCGCCAAAGCTCAGCGGCGCTGGTAGCTCACACACTCACAGTAGTTGCTCCGACGTGCAACTTTTTGTCAAACTGATTATATGCGTATGTGCCTGTATCTGCTCTGGGGGAGATACTCTCAATTGACTCTATCGCCAGAAGTAATTATTGAGTGCAGCAAAGTGGAAGATTACACAGACCCAGTTGGTTTTTTGTGCGACGGCTATTAACATGTGGCTAACACAATAATTACTATTGCTTCACATTTTTCTCTATTAGCATTTTTAGGTTACGTCAAGTCAACTAATGCATTTTTAATTAATTGTGTCGCCAAGCGACCGTCATTTTATGAATTGAGTGAGTGAGTTAGAGAGTGTTGGCGAGACGTGAGTAGAAGCGCGATATTACGAGATGAGATCATTTCTACACACCAACAGACGTAGAGTTGTGTCAACTTTTGATAAGAAAAAGCGCAATTCGTGAGCGAATACCTCACGCACAAGAGATAAGGAATTTGTTTGATGTCTTAACCGTCTGTGGTTCTTACAAAAAGTTAATCGATCAATTGATCTTTAAATGCAATATCTCGCCTTTAAGTAATTACTTGCTTATACTAAGCAAGTACATGCCGTGCATAGCAAATGTGCCTTTAGTGATAAACAAAACCAGCCGCAATGTGTCTCATAAGCGTTCAATGCAACTTCTAGTCTCGTCCCGCTGTCGTAATAAATAAACAAACATTAACACATGCATAGTATACAGGGTGTACCAGTTTATTTATGTGTCAAACACTTAAACGGTTGATTCCTTGGTCAATTACGAGAATAAATCGAATGGGCCGGAGTAATCAGGGATCATTTCACTGGTCCTCACATAGTACCTTAAACAATACCTACATAGAGGTCTTACGCTTATGGGCCGATTCTATGTTCATGAATTTTTTTTTGTACTTATAAGCCATCTATGGTGTAGTTTAGCAGTCAGCTATCAGCAGAGTAGGGTGAATAACACAGAATGCTTTAGAAATGCATGTGGCCGCAACTATCTCTGACTGGTGGAAGTGCGATAAAACCTCCACGTGGTGGCCTCCAGTACAGGAAAAGCGAAATGATCGGGCTAGTCCCTTCAAAGTAAGGTTGGCGCGAGGCCAATAACCTCACCCGAAAAAAAACCATATTACGAAACCCAAAATCAGTCTCGGATACACTGATGAGCGACGACGACCACGGCAACGAAAAGGGCTAAACGATTTAAGCATTTTCTCATGGAACCTACGCTTACTGGGTATCTCCTGATGGAGCCACTCGCAACCAGATAGACCACGTGTTGATAGACCGCCGCCACAACCCGAAACTGATGACGGTACGAACGTACCGAGGTGCCAAAGTCGACTCGGACCACTATCTTGTTGGTGTAGCGCTCCGAACGCAAATTGCATCATCAAGAAAGACAGCATCCACGAATCAGATTCGAGTCAACACGGCTGCCCTTCGGAAAGAAGAGACCAGAAACAACTACGGTCAAGCGATAGGACTCGCCCTAAATGCAGGGAGAGTAAGTCATGGAGCTGAGATGTTGGGCGTAGAAGTGAAATGGACACGCCTTAAGAACACTGTCATTAGTACTGCTGAGTCCATCTTAGGCACGGAAGTTCTACCAAAGAGTCCGCGGTATGACGCAATATACACAGCGTTGCAATGCAAGCAAAGACAAAGAGGGTAATCTGATCGCTCAGGAAGAGCACTTTCATGAATTGGAGGACCAACCAATAACCGAAGACCACACTATGCTGCGCCACCAAGCATTTATCTCTCTCTTGTAACTGGCGAAGAGGCATTCTGAGCCCCATACATAATCTGCAGCTTATCGTGGTAAAATGTTGTTAAGTACCGCGTATAAGATTTTATCCTCTATCCTTTAATACATGATAGCCCCATACGCTAAAGGCGTCATTAGTCCATACCAGTGTGGCTTCATCCCAGGCAAATCAACAACTGATCAGATTTACACCCTTAGACAGTGGATGGAAAAATGTCTAGACTAGAGTTTTAAAACTCACTACACCATATTTTTATAGACTTTAAAGCCGCCTAAGATAGCATAGCCACAGTAGAACTTTATAAAGCCATGAGAGAATTCGGCAACCCAAATAAACTGACAAGACTATGTAGGTTGACCATGACCAATGTTATAAGAGAAGTGTAAAAATATCCGGATCACTGGGAAGCCGATTCAACATCTATAACGGGCTCCGACAAGCGGATGGACTGGCCTGCGTCCTCTTCAACCTGGCGTTGGACAAAGTCATCCGAGAATCTGACGTAACGGCGAGAGGAACAATCCTCTATAAGTCCATTCAGATTCTGGCTTACGCAGACGATATTAACATCGTTGGTAGAAACCGAAGAGCTGTAAAGGAAGCTTTCATCCAGATAGAGCAGGCGGCACGAAATCTGGGGCTGCACATAAATGAGAGCAAAACAAAGAACATGGTGGCCACGTCTTCGACAAGATCCAACATTGATCCCTCAATTCAGATAGTGGAGCGCGAATTTGAAGTATATTGCAATCCCTTAACTATCTCGGGTCAACTGTAGCAGCCGATAACAACATGGAACCAGAAATACGCGCACGGTTGCTTAAAGCCAACAAAGCCCTATAGTAGGCTTTGTTGGCTGGTTGTCAAGACTCTTCAAATCCAGGAACATAACCATAACATCCAAGCTGCTGATATATAAGACAATGGTCATACCAGTACTTACATATGGATCCGAGACTTGGGTGCTTAGTAAAAAGCATTCTGACCTCTTAGCCGCGTTCGAGAGAAAAGTCTTACGGAGAATTGTTGGCCCCGTATGTGAGGAAGGACGATTCCGGAGACTCTATAATGATGAGATCTACGAGCGTTACCGCGATGTCGATATCGTGAAGAAAATTAAGCTCGGTAGGCTCCGGTGGGCAGGACAACTAGCTCGCATGAGCGAAGAGGATCCTGCTCGGAAAGTCCTTTGCGGTAGGATTTATGGAACACGACAGCGAGGCCGGCCAAGCCTACGCTGGAAGGATGGCGTAGACCAGGACGCCCAGAGTTTAGGGATGCAAAACTGGATGACATCGGCTCAAAATCGGGACCGGTGGAGAGACTTTTTGCCGGAGGCCAGGACTGGACCCCGGTTGTAGAGCCAAATATGATGATGATGATGATGATGTCAGTGGATTTAAATCTTCCGGAAGAATAAAAGAGCTGCTTTATTCTACATAAATAGAAACTGTACTACAGCTAGGTACGAAGATTGAAGATGCAGCTCAGACGATTGCAATGTACTGCCTAAAAAAAAAAATTCATTTTACAAACTTTTTACTTTTGCCCTGCTGCTTTTGATCGAATGCGCGAACATTATGCCATGGATTTATAGGAAATTGAGTAGGCTTTAATACTACATTAGTCAAAAAAAATTCTTGAACAGAATATTTCGAGATAATCGCGTTTGAAAATACAATTTAGAAAAAAAAAATGGTTTTTGGTTTTGACTACCTCCATGTTGGTAATGGTTCATCTTAAAGATTTAACTTTCTTTCCAAAAATACCAATAGTGACCTTGTAGCTAGAAGCGTTCAAAAGTTACAGGGTGTGATGTGACCAACAGTACGTTGCTTCGCATTAAAACGCAACGCACACTGCACTGGGGGTGAAAATTGACCCAGGCTATAAGATTTTTTTCTCAGAATTAATTTTAAGTATTTGCCACCTTAACTGATACACCCTGTATATGCAGTTGTAGGCAGACACAGAAGCTGAATCGGCGACATGTAAATTGACAGCGAACATGTTATAATAACAACAATGGCTGGCAGGGTTCACACAGCAAGGCATTACAGTGACGGACGGACGGTGTGGCGGTTTCCGCGATTTTCCGTTAACACAAAAAGAAATTTCCGGACATGTGTTTTCGATGTTCACATTCGTCATGAGAGGCGCATTGCGCTCTCTTTTGCATACAGATACTATGTATCTATGTGTGTGTGTGGGGGGAAAACGGGGAAATTAATGTTCATTTGACGTATTTAGTGCAATGCGCGGAGCGGAGCCAGCCTGTTCGGCTAATGATAGCCACTAACGTGAAATGTCCTATTTCATGTTCCCATAATAGACCCAGTAGTTCGACCGCGGAATGGAAAATGCAAAATGGCAACAGGTTGTCTACCAGGTGTGTTTTTTTCTAACCTAATACCTAACCACTACCTTCGGCGGCGGCGGCTTCTGCAACCCAACCGCGCGCCATACGCGATGATTATGCAAACGAGCGTATCGAAGTTACGTACCATCAGCAAGAAGCTACCGTGGAACAAATAATTATTACGACGTTGCCTTACTAGGTACAATGGTTACTTCAAAGTCGTTGTTGTTTTTGTTTCTTCTTAGTCGGTCGTACCAGTTTTCCTCTATTTCTCATTCCAACGCCAACGTAAAGAAATTTCTATAAAGTCGCTTGCTGTGTGCTTCATTCAGTCAGTCAAGCATCACCGGGCTAATTGCGAGTATTCTTTCCCCCCCCAATGGCCAACGGAACGTGTGTAGCATTCATTCCATTCATCAATGGAAGTTCTGGAGTTTCACGTTCTGTGTACTTTGTTCTTTCTGTCCGCCCTGTGTGTGTGAGAGGTGTGAAGCACAAGGCAATCAAATATTTCAATTGTGGCACTTCCGAAAATGGCAACTTCCGTTTTTGTTGTTGCGAGTATTTCGGCGGCGGCCAATATAGGTGTTACTTCCAATATCCGCAGGAAAGAGCTTCCCTCTGTAGGAATATAGTGGCGATCAATTCAATCGAAGGCAACGAATGTAGGGCGGGTGGGTTCGTATAATCTACTCACCTACTAAGTGTAGGCTATAAGTAAAGACAGCACCTAGATGTCTTACGCATATGGCGCAATGCTATGTTCATAAATTTATTTTTTGTACAGTGGTGTCCCAAATGATGTTGCCACCCATATAATTTTAAAATTTTATTCGTTGCAGACTAGATATGGCCACCCGACTTACTTTGGAAGAGAGGAGCAAGGTCTAGCAGCTTGGATGGAAGTTTTTAGGTCAGCCTTAAAAGTAAGAAACAAATTTTGAGGAATGTTTTCATCCAAGCCGTTTAACTATCCGTCGACTGCATGAGAAATTTGTACGTTACCGGGTCTGTAACCAATGACTGTGAAGGAAACAGTGGACGTCCAAGAAGTATTCGAAAGGAAGACAACATCAGAAATGTTCAAAGCATAACGATTACGAGTCCAAGAAAGTCAAGTACGAGATTAGCTCTGGAAACCAGAATCGCGCGCACAAGTTTCTTAAGAATTCTACACCCGGATAAAGGAGGAGGGTGTGAGTCCTATCCTCAGTCAATGTTAATCCTAATCCAAGGTGGTGCAGCTTACGCCGATGGATGCTTGGATAAGAGGGAGCTTAGTCGCTAGTAAGCGAGCTGTCGACCTTCGGTTAAACCAGTCCTCCCATGACAAACCGAGCTCTGTCATGTGGGAGCTTATTTTTCGGATACTCGTGGGTGTCAAAATTGATTTGACCAAAAATATTTATGAGACCGATGCATCTCAAACTGCATCAACCTCGTGGTTTACTGTAGGGCAGCCCATTGTAACACAAGAAGATGATGTGTGATGGGTCCAATACCTCGATCTGTTGTTGAGCAGCCGAAGTCTCCACTAAGTTTGGACGGTTTTTCAATGCATGCCACATCCATAACACGTGACTGTGTTAGATTTGACGATGTGGAATCTACAACCTCTGATTCTGACGCATCCACACTTGTCGAAGTCTGGAGCGTCATCTCGGAGAAATTTGGTTGTTCTTCCCATGGCAAAGCATTAGATGGACTACAGTTCCAGAAACAAAGCGGTGGATTTATGAAGCAAGCTAGTTCCTCAAAGGACGATTTATGAGCACCATTAGGGTGCTACAAGCGCATTTGCATCACGCTAAGGGTGAGTCCGCTATCCTCTACAGAAGATTCACTGATGAAAACATAACCCTTGGTCTCATCCAAGAACCATGGGTTATTAGCGGACAAATTAAAGGTCTACGGAATAAGGCAAGTAAGCTAATCTTTAAATGCGGGGAACCAGCGCAAACGTTAACTTTCTTCCAATTCCAGAATTCATGACGAAGGACCTGGTGACACTTCTAGTGGAGATTCCGAGCGAGAGGAGATCAAATGTATGCTGCCTCAGCATACTTCCCCGGCGATGCCAATCTTTATTAGGAAGTCGGCCACTAGTTTCGCTATTAAGCGAATAGAGGCTACTCAATTTAATCAATCAAATCTGCATTTACAACTAAGGCTGGGATTGGAATACAACTAAAGCTCCAACAAAAAGATACCTTACATTGCCGATTAAATACCAATAGGCACACAAGCCCACACTGAGGTACTTCATCGGCCCTTGGATTTTGCATTGCATTGTTGTGTTGTTTTGTTGGAAATGTTCTCATTTGCACTTCATATGGCTGCGCAATGTTCGATTATACGATAGTATCTATGCAACCCTGTACGTATCTAGGTAGTAGTATATGCTCGCTGCTTGGCTAATGGCTACATTGCAATTTATTTTTGAGTTCACGGAACTGCGCCTGCAAATGCGCAGCGTTCCACTAATTGAGCTCGCAAGCACAATTGTTTTTCGTTTTTTTTTTGTGTTCAGCGTAATCCGGCGGTGCGTGTTTGTGCGTACGTACGTACGTCGAGTCGAGTATGTATAGCTTCGATTGTTTGCAATTAAAATCACAATACGACTACCTATGCTGTTCAATTTGCATTGAGGATTGGGCACTGAACACAAAAGGAACGGAAAAGTCCTCTCGGAGAAAATATTGCGTTGCGTTTTCTAACTACTCGCTCTGTGAGACTGTAAGACTGTAATAGATATTTTTTTCGCTTTTACCATCGGAAATTGCTTGGCGCAAAATTCTCACTCACATCGGTCATGTGTGCCGGGTCAGACGGATTTTAAATCGGATTTTCTATGATGCAGCTCGAGCTACTCGTACTTATGCTGTGGTTGTGCTGTTGCTTTAAAAACAGATTAATATGCGATTTAACATAAATTCTCGAAGCACACACACACACACACACACACTCTGCCGCTGCCGAGAATATCAAGCACTAGGTCTGTTTTCTCTGGCTTAGTGGACTCGTAATGCTCACTCTGATGATCTTTTGATCCCCGTCTCTGTGATATATGCGCTTACCATTAATTACCATCGAGATCGACATTAGTTATGCCACATTTTATGAAAAGAGCACACATTTATTACACAGTGTACTACTTCGGATCCGTTTTATAGGATTTTGACTATCTGGCGGGGATGCTTCTGAACAGACTCGTAAACATTGTAATTACAATAATTATTGGTCGTCAACAGAGTGCTGCAGTTGAGGAGCGTCAACTTGTAGGATAGGGATGGATGGAACATCTTAAAAAGAAGCTTATTTCATATGGAAACTGAAAGTATCTTAATTCTGAACATATCTATACAAATGGGTTAAGGTAAGTGTAGACGAGGTTAAATGGAAGTCGTAAATATCCGAGGTTTTCCAGGTTTTCCCTTTTTAAATTCTCTATACAGTAGTTCCTCGATAATGTGGGCTCAACAGACAAAAACTCGGATGGGTCCATGGTCACCAGAGTGTTGCAGGCAACGAACATGCAGATGAACTAGCCAGGGCTGGTTAAGAACCTGCGTTCTTAGAACCGAAACCTTACTGTGGTATCAGTTGGGCTACCACCACATTAACTTAATTGCTTATCTGATAACAAGACTTATATTTAGGGATGTAATTCGATTAATGTGTAGGTCGATGTTTCACCGCGTACCCAAAAAGAAGAATAGTGTTGGGCGCATTCGAATGATATAAGTCTCGAGATATCTCGAGATGGAAGTTTTTGTCCAAAATCATTCGAATGATTTCTTATTGCTGTTCTACCGAACTACCGTGAGCGAGATATGCGGCAGGAGACATATCTCACATGTGAGCGAAAAGAAAAAATAAGCAAGCAAATGATTTCTCGACATCTGTTTATCTGGTATTCGGTGTTCACTCGGACATTATGATTATGATTTTGCTACCGAGAACTCGATGCTCATAGGTTAGTTTAGGTTGAAGTGGCCGTCAGTCAAGACCGACGCACTTAGACCATCAGGGTCCATTGTGATACCACAAGGATCTAAACAATCCCACGCCTACTCGTTGAACCAGTTGGAGCTTCGCAATAGACTATTAATGTCAATTTGGGTTAGATAGTTGAGATCATTGAAAAAGAACGCTCCCAAATGGAGCTTCCGACTATTCGAGAGGGCTTGGCTCGTACAAACTAGATGGAGAGTGGCTTCCTCCTCCTCCTCATCCATGCAGCTTCTGCAGAAATCGTTGGAAAAGACTCCCAGTCTTTCTGCATGCTTGCCTATAAGACAGTGTCCAGTTATGACACCTATAATGGCACTAATGTGCAGTCTGTTTTGAGAGATCAAACACTTGGAGCGCTTCGAATCCAGCTTGGGCCAGATGTGCTTCGTTGTTATGCAAGTTGTACCGTTTGACTATCTATAATTAGTTTTTATTGTAGCATCCCGTTTAAAAATGAGTTTGCACGTAGCGATCGGCATGCCTAGTGAACCATATTCTGGCAATAGGGGTAGTGTGGTTCCATGTTTGGCGAGTTCATCAGCCATACAATTACCAGGAATGTCTCTATGCCCCGGCACCCAGCACAGGTGAATGTTGAACTGCTCCGCCATCTCCTCAAGAGACGATCGGCGGTTCCGGGCCAGTATTGAATTAGTGGAGACAGATTCCATGGACTTTAGCGCAGCCTGGCTATCCGAGAAAATGTGGATATCCTTAACAGATATGACATTACTCTTTAGCCAAGACAAGACTTCCTTAATAGCCATGATTTCCGCCTGGAAAACACTACAGAGATCAGGAAGACGGAACGAGAGACTTAGATTTAGTCTTTTTGAAAAGACACCTCCGTAGAAATGAATTCCTTCATTTTCCAAGTAGATATCTTCCTCCCAAGAAGACCTGGAAGGGATGGTAACCTGGAAGTTTTTGTTGAAGTGGAGCTGCGGAATTGTATAGTCTAAATTGACACGTGGAGTCCTGACTAAATTCAGGATAGAAGAGTGGTCGAAATCATTCACGGTCCACTGAGAGATTGATCTGAGGCGAGTAGCCGCGCTTGCAGCCAGTTGTCGGCCGAAGTTGTCGAGTGGAGCTAGGTTGAGCAGAATGTCCAGTGCAGCAGCAGGAGTTGTACGAAGCGCTCCGCTCACACAAAGACAAGCTGATCTTTGGACTCTGCTTAGTTTGTCGCAATTGATCGCTTTATCTAATGCAGTCCACCAGGCAGCCACACCGTATAATCGATTATGAAATCATTCGAATGATTTTGCAACCGAGTACCTACTCGATGCATATAATCGGTTAGTTGAATGAATGCAATTTTAATGTGAAATGTTAATATCGGCCACATTTACAAACTGATTTTTATGAAATTTTCGGAGGATATTCGATGGTTGGGGGAGGTTATAGGATATAGTACACCCCAACCACGCGTTGGTAAGTGGATGACTGGCGGCAGGGGCTTATGTGTACGGGTAGCGAAGCGAGAGTGGCTTGTTATTTCGTATTTCATATCTCGAATACTGTTAGACATTTCACAATTCACACAATTAAATATATCAAATACAGACCCACGAGGGTGGGTCAGTAAGTCCCTGAAAATAAACACAAATTGTGTCGTCACCTTAAATTTATCATTCTTTTTTGTCAAGAATCATCTTAAAAAGAACGCACCCAAATTTTCAGACAGATCTGTCAAACAGTTTTGTTGTGGCAGCCATTTTATATAGACGCCTACGAGCATTTTGAGCTTGACTAATATTATGGAGACTCTTCACCATCGATTGGAGTCATTCACCACTGGTTTACTCAATTTCGGTGCGGTCGTTCAAGCACAAGTGATGCCGAACGTTCTGGTCACCCAATTGAGGTCACTACCCCAGAAATGGTCGACAAAATCCATGGTTTGATAATAGACGATCGGCGAGTGAAAGTGCGCGAACTTGAAGAGGCCACAGGCATATCACATGGCTCAGTGATTTCGATTTTACATAAATATTTGGAAATGAAAAAGCTTTCCGCAAGATGGGTGCCGCGTTTGCTCACAATCGACAACAAACGTATACGTTTGACAACTACAAAGGTGTTTGGCGATGTTCCAGAAAAATTCGAAAAATTCGTAACCATGGATGAAACCTGGATTCACCACAACACACCAGAAACCAAGGAACAGTAGAAACAATGGACTTATGCTGGTGAATCGAAGCCGAAGAAGGCCACAGTGGGTTTGTCAGCAAACAAAGTCATGGGGACAGTTTTTTTGGGATGCGCGGGGTGTTATTCACATCGATTACCTTGAAAAGGGTAAAACGATGACCGGCGCATATTACGCAGAGCTGCTAGATCAGTTCCAAGCCAATTTGAAGCAAAAACAGCCGCATTTGGCAAAGAGAAAAGTTATTTTTCACCAGGACAACGCACCGGCGCACAAGTCCGCAGTCGCAATGGCAAAATTGCATAAGTTAGGCTACGAACTCCTCCCTTATCCAGCATATTCCACAGATTTAGCCCCCTGCGACTATTTCTTGTTTCCAAACATGAAGAAATGGCTTGGAGGTAAGAGATTTGGGTCGAATGAAGATGTCATCGCTGAAACAAACGCTTATTTTGAGGGGCTCGTGAAATCGTATTATTTCGAGGGCATCAAAAAATCGGAGAAACGTTGGATGAAGTGTATCGGGCTAAAAGGAGACTATGTTGAAAAATAAAATGTTTTTAAACCGAAAAGAGTGTTCCTTATTTCATTTTTCAGGGACTTATTGACCCACCCTCGTATCTTTTAACAATGCCTTCTTCTTTCTTTTGTGTGGGCGTTGTTTATCGCAATTTCCCCCACTGATTCTTTATGGTTCCTGTTCGCGTCGATAACGTAGACCTTCGATTCGGTTCTGTTCAAGTCACGACAGAACTAGCTTTTTTATTATCAAATAAGAAATTACCACCGCTGTTAGTAACTTTAAGCATCGACCTCGAACTTTTTAGGCATACATTTCCAATTTTGTGTCCAAAATATATACATGCACAGCACAAATGGTCGCGAGAGGCTAGGCCTTGGACCATACCGGTCTGTCGCGCCGAATATTATTATTATTATTTCCAATCAGTAAAAAATTAATCCGGTGCGCTTTTAATTTTATCCGGAAGCGGTTTCTCTTTCTCAAATTGTATTCCATTTTTCATGCGCTGACTTTGTTGAGTGAGGGTACGCTTAATGGCCTGAGAAAAATGCCATCACACTGATGGGCTTTCTCCTCACAATGCTCAATATGTGCGGGAATTTCCTGAGCACCAACAATTTAGCTTACGAGTACATCAGCAAAGCCAACACAAAAAACGATGATAGCAGACGAAAAAAACATTTCCACATTACGGCCGCAAATGTTGAACGCATCAACCTGCAGAACTAAACGGAACAATCAACAATGCCGGACGATATATGACTTTATTTGGTTAAAAAGTAGCTCTTTTAGAGCAAATGTCACCCATTCATTTCATTTACACTCTCGCTGGAGATTGGCCCATCAGTGCGCTTGTCACCTCTTTATTGTGCCGTTCGTTCGTTCGTATCCATTCGCGTCCCTCTGGCAAACAAAGTTGCGAGAAAAACAACGGCCCGAAATGCCATTAACAACACAGAAGGGTGAACAAACTTTCCAGCAGATAAAAGGCAGCAAAAGTCACTAACTAGTAGGGGACGGGAGGATGAAGCTAAATGTGTTAATGACTATAACTTAAACTTTTCTTTGCTTGTGGTACACGATTACAACGATGGAACGATGCGTAGGAAGAAGTGTACGGGCTGCCAAAACGGGTTCCATTAAATGTTGCCAAATTCATTAAGAAATGGCCCTGTTTTTTAAGCACCAATTGGTCTAGAAGTGTTGGAAAGAATCCGGTTTGGAAAGGTTTCTGTGCGAATTTTGTGTAAATGAGCGCGACCTTTAACGTTTCGGGGAAATGTCGTTTTTTGGTGTACTTTGGGTACTCGACATAGTTACGCAAAACATTCCATGAATTGAAATAGAAAAGTTACTTAGTCAACGAGGCAACATTGCTAAATAGAAGAACGAACAAAGCGGAAGCGGTATTACCTGATTTTAAGGGGAACGACTTACTTTGCGTATAAAATGCGTACTCCAAGGTAGGTTGGCAAGTTCTATGCTTCAACATTAGGAGAAAATGGAAAAATGCAACCCGCATTAAAGCATTGAGGGGGTAACCATAGTAACCAGCACGCACCCCCAACCCATTCATTCACGATTGCGCTCCATTTTCAGTTGAATTTAGTTCACACAACGGACGATACAATTGAAAGACTCGTTACAATCAGAACGAGAAGCAGAAAACTGTTACATTTAAAGACAAATTGATCATTCGCTGTTATTACAGAAAGCCCCCCCCCCCACTCGCTATGCGCTTGATGCATCCATTGTTGGAACTATAATTACTATTCATCGAAACAGAACTTTTTTTTAATTATTTGTTTTTATCTGCGTATAGTAGGTTTGCAACAATTAAAGTCAAATGATATTTTACGCGCTGGATAGATACATTCGGTGCAATCTATGGGTATATAGCAACTATTGTTCCCGTAATATGAGTATTGTGCAAGACAGTCGTCAGTCGGTCGTTGCAATACAATAGTCATCAGAGTCATTGTAGTCGACTAGTCATCAGTCACTACTCACACTCCCCATCTATCGCACACGGCACACAATCAACTCTTGAATCTTTCGTCAAGGCATCGTGTTAATTATAATATTTATCGCACAGTTGTTTTTGTAGTTATGTATATGTAGTTGGAAGTACACGAGTACGAACGCGAGTACGTAGCTACCCAGCACATCAGCGAAGGGTGTAAGTTTGGTGCAGTTATTATCGTTGGAAGATGGAGAGCAGTGGACGACGACTTTAGTCGAGGAGGCAGCAGCATCTGACAAAGTGTGAGATGAGTAATTTTGTCATATCTTTGCGGCAGTTATTTGCAATTAACATGACATAGATACGAGCGCTATACAAATACAAAAAATATGACGTTGGATAGTTAGTAGTTAGTTGACATGTGGAGTAGAAGAGCATGAGGGAAAAGGGGGAACAATGTCCTCATTTGAAATTGAGAAGATTTTCGTTGGATAACATACATTAAATGGTCAGCAGAGGGTTAAAAAAAGAATCACGTTCCCACACATCATAAAGATGATCGCAACAAAAGACAGTAAGTTGTAAATTAAAAGATGACACTGTTGTCTGTTGTCCAAGGTTATAAGGCGTGAAGCTTGACAATTGTGTGAAGGAATAAAGGAATGATCGATTTTTCTTTGACTTTGACTGAATTGAAAAGCAAGACCGGCCAAGCTTACGCTGGAGACTATCAGGACGCCCAGATTGCAGGAATGCAAAACTGGATCACATCGGCTCAAAATCGAGACCGGTGGAGAGTTTTTTGCGTGTCCCCGCTTGTAGAGGCAAATATGATGATGTATTTAAAAGACAATATGGCAGCAACCCAAGCAATGTACTATTTCTTAGCATTGCTTACATAGAAAGGTAACAGGGCGGAAAATTTTAAATCTCCCTCAACCAAGTGGAGAACATTACAGTTGCACCTCAATTTAATTTCAAAAACAATAACGTAAGCAATGAGCCATTTCATTTATGGTTAAGAGGGAAAACTGTTGCCTATAATCAGTCTCGCACTTATTCACCTGCTCAGGCCGCATAAAAACGTGGACGCACGGCGGCGAGGGGCTTAGGCAGATTTCTCACTTTACTGACGGAGCATACGTCTGTCTTATGGTTCAATTAACGATTATTACTGTTAGCACGATTTTGTTGGCGTTTCTTTTCTACAACAACAACACCAACAAAATAACGATGGATTTAGTCATATAACTCATTGATTTTCATTCTGTTCTTCTTGGCGAGCACCTATACAGCACTGTGCACTGCTGTGCTCATTGGATTTCTTTGTTCCATATAAGCAGACAGACGAAGTGCTAAGGCTTAACCATGTGCAACATTGATAAGGCGAATTAGGCCAATAGTAAGGTGGAACAGGTATTCGGAGATGAGGGCAGTATTTTGTTGAAGCATGGTTTATAGAATTAGGAGTGAAAAAGGGGTCGATATTCAAATCTTTTCGATACCTTAAGATAGCGAAGAACTTGATATAAAGGGTGATCAGATTGGAGGTAATAGGATTTTTCTGACACGTCACGCGTGACTACTGTCAAACTAAATACATTATTTTATTCAGTATTCATTGACATTTCATCATGGCGAGACTAACGCCTCAACAACGTTTACAAATCGTACAATTGTATTGTGAAAAGTGTTCATCGCGCGCTCTGGCCAACTTATGGTGTACATAATCGTCCTACCGAACGCACTATTTGGCATACCATCGGCAAACTTGAGAATAATTTTACATTATTGGATGATACTCGACCGATTAGACCACGTACAGCCCGAAATGAAGAGAATATTGCGGCTGTAAGTGAGAGTTTTGCCGAAAACCCGGAAGAATCGATTCGACGCCGTTCTCAACAACTTGGCCTATCTTATAGCACTACTTGGGCGATTTTACGCATAGATCTTGGTTTGAGAGCGTATAAAATACAGCTAGTCCAAGAATTGAAGCCGGCCGACCTGCAAGTCGTTGGGCTCTTGAAAAACTCGCCGAAGATCCGTATTTTGGCACCCGAATTTTGTTCAGCGATGAGGCCCATTTTTGGCTTAATGGCTTCGTCAATAAGCAAAATTGCCGTATTTGGGCTGAAGAGCAACCCGAAGCCATTCACGAACTGCCATTACATCCATTGAAAACTACCGTTTGGTGCGGCCTATGGGCTGGAGGAATCATCGGCCCATATTTCTTTAAAGACGAGGCTGGCGCCAATGTAACAGTGAATGGCGAACGCTATCGCGCCATGATAAACGACTTTTTGATGCCGGAAATTGAAGCCCGTGATCTCCACGACAATTGGTTCCAACAAGACGGCGATACATCCAATACAGCCCGTGACACAATGGATTGACTGCGTCCTCGTTTCGGTGAGCAATTGATCTCTCGTTTCAGACCGGTGGATTGGCCACCAAGATCATGTGATATCACACCATTGGACTTTTTTTGTGGGGGTATGTAAAGTCTAAATGTTTTGTGGATAAACCAGCTACGATTGATGTATTGGAAGCCAACATTACTCAAGTTGGCGGTGTTTTGTTCGGTCTATCCGCAAAGTGCTTGGTAGTTCTACATGTATTTATGGATTTCCAACAGTGCTCCTGTTCGGCTTCCATAAATCTTCGAGTACCAATACTTAAGCTTGTCTGCTTCAGGACCAGTAGGAATAGTAACACTTTATGCGAGTGCATCAGCAGATTCCTCTAGTCCAGAACCCAGATAAGAGTGATCTTGAAATAGAGAGAGAGAGATTTTGAAAACACTTAGTTCAGTATGGAAATTATGTATCTTTATATTTAAAAACTGCCAAACTTGATGACATCAGCTCGAAATCGGGACCGGTGAAGAGACTTTTTGCGGGAGGCCAGGACCGGACCCCGGTTTTAGAGCCAAATATGATAAAAATTCAAATGCGTTTGTATGTAATCTCGCAACGCCTAAACAACTATTTGTTCATTTGGTGCTTCGATGAGTTAATGTTTTTTTTTGGACTCGGTAGGTGGCGTTGGAGTAGAGATATTTACGAAAATGTGGTTTAGTATTTGAGGTGTTAGTGCATATCGTTGTTATCGCATCGCATCGCATGATATCGCATTTTTTTTTTTAGCCCGGTAGGTGGCGCTGGATTTGAGATATTCTTGAAAATGTTGTTTTTTTGTATATTTATCTAACTTCATCACGTCTAAACCACTAGACGCATCGAAGCCATATTCACACCATAGTTCATTAGGTGCTCCTATAAGTTCGCCTTTATTTTGGAATCGGCAGATGGCGTTGGAGTGCAGATATTGTTGAAAATTTGTATGAGTGTAATGTATAAAAGTGTTCGTAACAAAGCCATATTTACACCATATGTTCGTTTGGTACTCCGATAAGTTTATATTTTTTTTCTCCACATTTTAAGTTGCTGTCCAGGTCAGAATAACATATGTAGTTGTTTGAGTTTCCACATGTGATGGTGAGGGACGTTCCTCAAACTTATATGACAAGCTGAGAATGCTGTCGTCAGCGAAAGAGTGAATTGGATTAGAAGTCACAGATAAGAGATCATTAATAAAAATGAGAAAGAGTGTCGGGGACAAAACAGAACCCTGTGGAACGCCAGCATTTAAGTGGTATACGTTAGACTTGAAACCGTCCAATACAACTTGAATTGCGCGCAGTGAAGCAGTTTATCATCGACTCCATAAGCACGCATTTTGGACAAATGAGCTTGATGCCAAACTCTGTCAATTCGAATTTTGGGTAATCAAAACGGTAGAAGTACCAATTGAGAATTAAAAGAACCCCCCCCCGTATTTAAAACATTTTATGACAAAATATTAAAGAGAATGTAGCCAATTCGGAGTCCCAAAAACAGCTTGACAAGCATTTCACAAATCTTTAAGCGAAACTTCTCGGATTTGCAATTTAAATTTTTTGATTGCAAGATGGAGCAGAGATTAAATGAACTCATAGTGGGCAAGGCAATCACCCACGTCCACGCGACAGAACTTTTGTCACACATGCTACGATGACTGGACTTCTCCATAATATGCATACGCTACTTGCACACACTTCTAGGAACAACAATTATTCAATTGAGTCGCTGATATTCCCCACCCGTAACGTCGTCAACAACATGTTGGAGGCACACAAAAAAAAAAAACAGAAAAACAGAACCAGCGTTCTCGATTTGGTCAGCGCTCATCTGTGTTGCGTGTGCATTGCTGTTGATGATTATGACCGTTTTCAAGGTAAATGAATTATGAGCAGTTTTTTAGTTACTCGTACGATACGCAGGCCAAGCGAAAAATAGCAACAACAACAACAATGAGAACAATGGCGACCCAACAACCATGATCCATGAATTGTTCTTCAATTTTCATTCTTTGGACGTGTCGATCAGTTTTGGTCTGATGTCTACGTTCTTTGCAGGAGTACACATAGTGTGCAGTGCACTGAGCGGAAAAGGAGGTGCACCTCCTCGCCTTATACAAAACGCAGACAAAGCATCATTTCTTGCTAATTACACTTTCATGTGGCATAATCGTCAAAACATTCTTTCTTATTGGCAAACAACGAAGCGTATGGCGGATTGTTTCAAACTCAGACAGTTTACGTCATTCAGATTTCAGATATTTTGATGTTTGCATCGAGAAAAAGCCAGAAAAACAAAAGGAATTGCACGCATGGGGTAGTACATTTGAGTAAATAGCAAGCACTGTGCGTTTCATCAATTTGAATGCCAAACGTACAAAGAAAGAAAAATCAAAAAATGTTCACAAAAACTAAGAGCATCAGACTATAATGCCTTGTTAATAGTAGCCACCTCAGATAAGGTTAAATATTTCTAGCACCATGTTAGAAAACCTAAACAATTCGCAGCATTTTTGGCGACGAATATTTGGCCATTCCAATGCCATTCCAAGCTTCGGAAACCAAGAATTGTGTTTCCTCGATGCAGAAACCACTCATCGATAATGCTGGAGGTTTGCGTATTCGCTTGGACGACAGCAGACATGTTTAGTTTTGAGAGTCGTTAAATTCTACTATCCTCATTTTATTAAGCTCTTCAAGTCCCAATTGCTTAATACACATTCTTATTTGAGCTCCACTTGCGAAGAGGAGGGACGCTTAAACTTATACGAGAGAAGCTGAGAGTACTGTCATCAGCGAAAGAATGAATTGGATTGGAAGTAGCAGACAAGAGATCATTAATGACGACGAGAAAGAGTGTTGGTGACAAAACGGAGTCCTGTGGCACTCCAGCATTAATGCGGTGAGAATTCGAGTTGGAGGCGTCCAAAACACCTTGGATCGAGCGGCTCGAAATATAGTTAGTTACTAATCCAATGAAGCGATTTTTCATCGACTTCAGAAACATAAGTTTTTGTTACATAAAATGATTCCATTGATCATTGGCCCCCTTTCCCTATCCTAAACACCTTTATGGTATCCAAGTACCAGAAAACTTGCTAAATTAATTCCAGTAGCTAAAAAAGCACAGGGGTAGACAATTCTATAACCGGCGTCTAATATTAACATCAATGAGTCTCTAAATTTTTCTCTAGTTTCCAATGGTGAACAAGCACTGGTCAGCCACAACTTAACATGTGCGACCGACAATGGTTTGAATGAGAAATATCGCCATTTATTTTTATCCCCTCCCCAGGCCAGCATACAGTTGGAAAAACTTATCCGGGAGTCGGCCAGGTAAATAGGGCGAAAGTTAAGTCGTTTATATAAATACAGAATAGAACCGGTGCTAAAATAGAGTCTTGTGGCACACCGGACTCAACCTGGCTGTACAAAGAATAAGAATCCTCGACGTGTCTGATATCTATTTGAAAGATAGTCTTTTAAGAGTTTTAACAGAGTTATCTCCAAAATTAAAGAGATGTTTAAGTTTATTATAAAGAATATCATGATTTATAGTATCTTAGTCCTCAGAAAAATCCAACAAGAAAAATAATAGTTATATGATAGTTGTCAAACGTCCAATGTCGTCCATTACTGCATGTTTGCAACTAAGCTGAGGCCTTAAACTTGGAAACTAGCTAAAATAATGCTAAAATAGCAAATACTCAATTCCTAAAAGAGACATGTTCTGCTCAATCCCCGACATAATGGTGAGGGAGCACTGTTTCGGAAGGAAATTGGGGGTATAAATATTGGACTGGGTAAATTGTTGCAATGGTGTTCCGGCGCTGGACGCCAGAGGTCTGTTCTGGTATACAGATGGGTCAAATATGGAAACTGGAGTTGCACCAAACACCAAAGTCTCGATACCAATGGGTAAAAGTCCCTCGGTTTTCCAGGGCATTGAGATCTTCACCGGAATTAACCCGCGCTAGAATATATATCTTTTCAGATAGCTAGGCAGCTTTAAAAGCGCTGTCGTCCAATTTAATGGACTCGATATCAGTCACAAACTGTTACGATGCACTGCAATCTCTTGCCAGACACAGCAAACTCAAACTCAGTTGGGTCCCTGGTCATCAGGGAATTGAAGGCAACGAATTTACAGATGAATTAGCTAGTGCTGCCTCGGAATCAACAAAATTGGTGTGTGCTCATAGACAGAATGTATGTTCTGCTCATAAGATGAAGATTCATCCGAGCCCGGCATTACTTTGGTTAAGGAGACGCATCTTTTACAAGGAAATATGCTCGACAGCGGAGTTGAGAAATGCAGGTTTGCCTGTAGCACCCTTATGGTGCTCATATGACCTCCCTGGATGCTTTGGCTTGCCGGAGTAATTGAGCTTTTTTAGGGCACTTTCCCCTATGACAAGCATTCATGTTAGGCTGACCCAGTGATCTAACCTTATCCGACTTATCCTTCCTTCTTTCGTGCCCAGTGGCGCTGCTTGTCGGATGGGAGACAGAAGCCGCAGCCGCTGCAGTTCTGCTGCCAGAACCGGTAAGGCGGTGCTGGTGGAAGAAACTGGTTGTGAGACCTACTTCTTTGCCTTGATTCCGGACCCACTGTAATCAGCATGCCCTTCGGCACTGGAGATCGAAGAGACCTTCATTCGGAACCAGATTAGGGGTGGTTTTACCGGAACCGCTAGGACTCGCATGCTCAGTGGCACTGCAAGTCGATCTAGCGACTTTGTCAGAGTCACCACGGCCAGTCGTTGAAACCTTATCGGTGCTCTTAAGGATAAGCTTAACCTGTCCAATACGGTAGTTTACAATACCTTTGCAGGTATTTAGCCTTTTCATGTAGGCGTCATCTATCGCCAGTATGAGTTGAAGGAGCGCACTTTCCTTCTTCCTCTGTACTATCTGTACATATACCATGACTTGGCTTGCAAATAAGTGTTTTGCGCGTATATAGTAGCAAGAATCTTTGCCGAGGAGAGCTCTAGACGCTGTAGAAAGAAACCGCGGACGATGTGTGGCTTAGGGAAGGATCCCTCTTCCACCAACATCACATTCAATCCACTCTTGGCTCTAATCCTCTCAAAATTCGAGCGCATCCACACAGCAGCAGCACTGTCTGAGCAGATGAAGACTAGCCATCCCGATTTGAGATGCGATCCGGAGAAATGTGGCTCAATTGAGATGTCTACAACCGCCTGTTGAAAAAGAGCCATTTGCTCAGATGAGAGGGGGTTTATTGTCAAGGCGGTCGGGACAACACCCAACCTGACGGCACTAGCCACTTGGCTAAAAGTGGGGTTCATGTGTGTGGGTAGCGAAGCACCCGGGAACAGCTAGTATGTATATGTTATTAGTTTGCCACAAGTTCATATTTATTAGCTCAAATTATTGTGTACGCTATAAGACTCTATCTTTTGTACTTTTGTACCAAATTGTTGAATAGACTGGTTTTTCTGTTCGGTTATGTATGCCATCAAATCACCCGCCGTAGAACATTGGCCACGGAACCCGTAGTTTGCATTGACAAATGTATAGCAAAAGTTTCAAGCAATAAGCAACTGTAATACAATAAACACAAATTGTTTGTTCGAAATACAATAACACGCCTCATGTTAATTTCGTAGCATTGAGCGCACCTAGGTGATCCATAGATGACTGATAATTATTTGTTTTGTTATTAGACACAGTAATATCTGACAGACGGTGCTGTACGCTTTCGCTTTCGCTCCGTAAAACAAAAACTAAAAATTACCTTCGTTTTGTGATGAATCATTCACTGATGTATCGAAATGAATGCGTGGCAAAGTTTTTGATTTGTACTCACCTGAAAATGAAAAGAAAGAAAGGTTAGAAATTAACTTCTATCTTACAAAATTGAATTATTTTTGTTATTACTGGAAAGATACACAATTCAACTTTAGTTTTTCTTCGAAGTACTCTTATGATAGATAGAAAGATTCAAATTGGAAAAATGTCCAGACAGACATATTCGTCATCGGAATTTGTTGTAGAAGTATGTCTGAGAATTAATTCGGTCGTTTATATCAATCCTCCCCTTAGCTACTGTTAACAACCCACTCACTCTGTTCATCCCATTAAACTTCATTTCGGTTTTTTTTCTTTTAAGAATTGTAATAAAACAAATTTTTTAATTCTACTGCGCACATTTAACTTAATCAGACGATACTTTAAATTCTCAGCCCTTTGTGGCAGAGGGCTGTGCTGTAACCGCCATCTGCTTAGGCTTTGGTCAGTAGGCCAATAGCTGACGTTCCCCCTTTGGCTGCGGTGTGATATATGACCAGATCGCGTTTATTAAAAACTCCACTGTAAATAAGATCTTTAGAGTGTAACAAAGCGTAACGGAATTTAATTAAAAACATTTGTTGTTGTTAGTTTGTGTAAAAAGAAATGCAACAAACTATCAACTCGAAGCAATTCCTACCCGGACAATTGTTATTTTGAAATAATTGCATTCGTTTCATACGTTTTGTTGTTGTTTTTTCTTCTTCTTCATCAAAACATCCACGCACAGCGATTGAGATACACATTTCAAAAACTGAACAATTTGTGGAGAAGAAAAACGCACGAGAAGAAATTTTTCTTCCCATCGAAGAAGCAACAGCAAAACGAAACGAAATGAAACTTTCTTTTGTGTAAATATTTACGTTAGAAGTGAATTTTCCATCACGGTGTGAAATGCGTGCGTGAATAGATTTTCCGGAAATATCTGGAAATGGAAAGTAAACTCAACCCAATCTCCGATGGGATGTAGAAAATGTTCTATTTTCTATCGCTAACATATTAGCAAACAAGATGTCTATTCTGAGGATGATCCCATACAAATGTTGTGAATAATCACCGGAAGGGAATGATTGTCTCGATTTTGAAATGCTAGAAAGTGTCCGAAAGATTGCACAAAAACTCTAAACAAATAAAATGATAATGGATCGACACTGTGATCCAAAAGTGATGATCCGAAAGTGGAGAGTCAAAAGAGCTGATCCAAAAGTGACGATCCGAAAGTGGAGAGTCAAATGTGACGATCTGAACGTGGAGAGTCAAAAGTGATGACCCATAAATCGAGAAAAAGTCACGACCACGAAAGTGGAGAGCCAAAAGTGAATGACTACATTAAAGTGGAGTCAAGGGACGATCCGAAAGCTGAGAGTCAAAAGGGATGATCCATAAATCAAGAGTCAAAAGTGACTACATAAAAGTGGAAGGTCAGAAGTGACGATCTTAAAGAGAAGAGTCAGAACTGACGACTCAAAAGTGACGATCCGAAAGTTGAGAGTCAAAAGGGACGATCCATAAATCAAGCGTCAAAGATGACTACATTAAAGTGGAGTCAAGGGACGATCCGAAAGTTACCATCCATAAATCGAGAGTCAAAAGTCACGATCCGAAAGTGCAGAGTTCCGAATCCAAGATCCGAAAGTTGAGAGTCAAAAATTATAACCCATTAATCGAGAGTCAAAAGTAACGAATGTTGAGAGTCAAAAGGGATCCATAAATCAAGCGTCAAAGATGACTACATTCAAGTGGAGTCAAGGGACGATCCGAAAGTTACCATCCATTAATCGAGAGTCAAAAGTAACGATCCGAATGTTGAGAGTCAAAAGGGACGATCCATAAATCAAGCGTCAAAGATGACTACATTCAAGTGGAGTCAAGGGACGATCCGAAAGTTACCATCCATTAATCGAGAGTCAAAAGTAACGATCCGAATGTTGAGAGTCAAAAGGGACGATCCATAAATCAAGCGTCAAAGATGACTACATTAAAGTGGAGTCAAGGGACGATCCGAAAGTTACCATCCATTAATCGAGAGTCAAAAGTAACGATCCGAATGTTGAGAGTCAAAAGGGACGATCCATAAATCAAGCGTCAAAGATGACTACATTAAAGTGGAGTCAAGGGACGATCCGAAAGTTACCATCCATAAATCGAGAGTTAAAAGTAACGATCCGAAAGGGGAGAGTGACGACACAAAAGTGGATAGTTACCTAAGTTACGACCTAAAATTGGAGAGTCAAAAGTGATGATCCGAAAGTGGAGAGCCAAAAGTGAACCCCTTGGATACCTTAGGCAGGCCTCTACTAAACATCCCTAAAAAAATGTCATCTGCACCATAGTTGGCACAGAGAAAGCAACCTCCTTGTGGTACATGACCTCAGCTCGTTTGGTATGAGTACAGAGCTAATCCTGGCAACCCATCCAGCCTGAACATCTCTGGCCATTTCGTAAGCCACTAGGATTGTTTTGCGGCTACCTTATCTTGTCTTCGTTTTGGTTTGTATGACTAATAGGCTAATAGAGAGATAGTTGCCGTCTAGATTTCTAAGTTCCATTTCTAAGTTTCAAAATCTTCCAAGTTTATCTAATATCGTGCTCTAAAATAACCAACTGGTAAGTATTTAGAATTAACTTCTGTTCTAAGCTGTTTGAGTTATGTCTTTAGCGTTGTAAAAAGAAGCTATATGGACCAATATCTTCCCATCTAATTTTTCTATATTTTCTTAATAAAAGGTGCGGCAATCGAAGTGTTACTAAGTCAAAAGGCTGTAATTTCGTCATTTATGAACATTTTTATAAATTTTTTTTAGAGAACTTTAAAAACATTTCAAACTTCATGAAACACATGTTACTGCTCAATATAGCCACCTTTGGGCGTCCAGTCTCTTAACGAAAGCATTGCATGCTGCACGAACGTGACCTGTTGGTATTTTGGTCCATTCTCTTCAAATATCTGTCTTTACACATCTTATCTTTTTGTCGACACCTTGGGCTCCTAAATGGGCCATATAGAGAAGTCCATTGGATTCAAGTCTAGTGAGTATGGAAGTCATTGTTGCAAGAAATGAAATTTGGAACGTGACTTTGTAAAAATTGTTGTGTCAAAGGAGCTTTATGTTATGGTGCTGAGTTCTATTGGAATGTCCAGCGGTTGTTACCGAATGTTTTGTGTATCCAAGTTAGCAACGCATTTAACGTATTTAAAAAAAGTTAAACCTTAAATCAAAGACTGAAAGCAAATGTACATCTTCCGGAACGGCCTTCATTCAAACACAATTTAAGTGATTGACTTTTATCAGGGTATTCCTTACTTCTGATGCTATTGCACAAAAAGATTCAGATGATCCAGAAGAATACAGTAAATCACTTTGTAAAATGTTGTTGCGTTTGCATCATCCCTCTTCTTTTTAATCGGATTATATCCTTTAAGCTTTACGAGCTTCATATAACAACAGAATAATTTAACACAACTACATAGGTATTATAATAAGCATTACGAACGTGCCTTGACCTTTTTTATTGGCTATTAGTAGGTAACTAAAATTGTAAGTCTGTCTGTAATTAAAATATCGTACATGAGGTGGAATCTCGTCCGTCAACCTATATTAGCCATATTAATGAAACAAGTACAAGTCGAGTGCATAACAACTCCAGAGTATGCTTTGAATTAATGAACTCAGTCAGACATTGTTTAGTTTTGTTCGCATACACTAAAGGGGTTAAAATTCTTATGAAGCAAGGCTCAGCGTGGGCACTAAGGTATCAGGAAGAGGAGAAGTCGATGTGAATGGAACGCATTTTTCGTCACCGAATATAGAAGGAAGTTGCAGTCAGACGATCGTTAATGCAAAAAAGAAAGAGTCTCGGAGACAAGATACAGCCCTGAGGAACACCCACATTTATGCGGTGAATATCAGGCTTAAAACCGCCAAAAACAGCTTAGATTGAACTGTTTGAAAGATAGTTTCTAATCCATTGAAGCAGCGAGTTATATCTACTCTATAAGCACTAATTTTTGACAAAATATGGTGCTAAACTATGCGAAATTCCTTAGAAATATCGAGTACTACAACTTTACTTTCACCAAATTGATGAATAGACGGGTTTTACTGTTCGAGGAGATATAGTCACAGTTATGTTAGCCGACAACTATTGCCTTTTTGTAGAACTAGAATCCTGCTAAAGAAGGGAACAAGAAATAAGAAGACTCATGGAAAAGACCATAACAGAAGGCAACCAAACGGTATTAGAAATAATGCAGAAGCATGTCGAACAAAATGGAGGGGTCTCTTCGTGGTCTCACAAAGACTCAAGCGGCTCCCATACTAGAAGCGCAAATCACAACCCCAGCCAAAGTTGCCTTACCTCCAGCTGCAGTTCAAAAACCAGTTGAAACCAGTAAGAATAAAGATGTCACTGCCAAGGATGTCATCAAGTAGGTGATGACTGACGTGGGTCCTACTCTTGGAGTTAGGATCTATGAAGTAAAACCGCTGAAAGGACGGGGGTGTATTTATACGCACCCCAAGCATCGCAGAACGCAGAATTAGTAAGAACTAGAATTTCTCTCAAGTTAAAGCTGAATGTGGTTAACACACCAGTCAACCGGCGGAAGATCGCGATTCAGGGTGTAACCGCTGAATTACCAATGGATGAGCTCATGTTGTAAATGCATGAGAAGAACATGAAGGACACGATGACACTGGAAGTTTTAAAAAAGAGCGTCTCTGTTGTGAGCCGTCCCAAAAAGGAGGGCACTGATGCGGTAGCGGAGTTCCGACCAACTGGTTGATTCTCTCTTTGATGCAGGCCGTTGCTGCATTAAGTGGACTTCCTGCGGGGTACGATCGCATGACACTCGATTTGGCTGCTTCAGATGCCTTTCATTTGGACATCGGGTGGCGGACTGCCCTCAGAAGCAGAATATATGTCGTCGTTGTGGCGGCCAAGGGCACGTGGCTGCACAGTGCGACAAATCACCGCACTGTCGCAACTTCCGGGTCCCCTTGTGGGAGCATCGTGGTGGCTGTGGTTGAAACCCAAATGCGGGTGGAGTATTAACTTTGCGTGAGTTTTTACTCGGCTTGGAGTTGCGTCTTTCCAACCGAGTGCCGTGACACACAGATCGGCAGTGATTTAGATAGGTGTCGCTCGTATCAGTGAGAAGTTGGAGCCTTACAGACCAACAATACTGATACATTCATAATAGCAACATTGTGGATGGGCGTTGATTGACGTTACAAATTCAATTCGTGTCCGAAGAGGACCGGGGAAATATGCCCTCTGTTGGCGGTGTTCAAGAAAATCCGAATACACAACTCTGTTCGGGGAAATACACCAGTAGAACGTTGGCTACTAACCCGGTAGTTTCGCCGGTCACTAAGGATTTTTTATGATATTTTATAAGCCGATGGGTAATCAGAGTTTCTATTACCTTAGATAAAAAGGACGTTAGTGCTATCGGTCAATACGAAGAAAGATATGACGGTTAGCTTTTTGTTGTATAGGTTGGGCGAATTCTATTTTCCAACTTATCAGGAATATTCCAGAAGAATAGGTTAGACGGAAAAGCCACGACAGTCGATACGATCCACCCTTATTTCAGAATTAGAAGAATTTCTATCACAAGCTACTTTTCAATATGGCAATACAGTGAATCCCTCCGACACCTACATGTTTTTCTCTATGTGCATAAATGTCCCCGATTTAAAAGCAATACCGAACGTCCAACACATCAGCATGTTGGACGTTGTCACATTATTCTATGAATTAGTCGATTAACGAATCTTTGAAGGCATCTTCAACATCAAATCTACATTATCATTCGGCGGCAATAATTTCAATGACCACTCAAAATCATTGTCAACAAATTTCTGACAATGTTTGACATTAAAAAGCGATCCGACGAGGAAAAAAAAGTTTTTAGAGGCGCCGCAACGTACAGATTGTAGGATAGATACACAAAGTGAACGCACAGAGAAAATGCAATTCGATTGTAGTTGCAGCTCAGAGAGCGTAATTTATGTAAATTCTGATTGGCATCTTATACACTGCATCAGTATTATGTGCACTGATCAAATAATCTTCGATTCGTCCAACAATTAAATCTGCGCTCCTGCCAAAGTCGAACGAAGACGCTTGTAGCATAGAAGCAGCCGTATTTTCCACTGCAATCAAAAGATAGTAATTTTATGCAAAATGCAATAAAGAGGTCACAAGGGTTAATGCGTATTTCAAATGGACGAATTGGATATTTTCAGCGCCTTGTAGCTGAAGGGAGTTTCTGCGGCAGGCTTCTTGCATTGGAAAACGATAAGTGGGTGGCAATCGCGATTGAGCTCAACTCGGTTCAGGCATACAAGCATAACACAGTTGGCTATTTGAAAAAAGAACCCAATTTTCATCAATTAATCGACTAAACTACAGTCAGCGGTCTAGACTCATCGGTAGTACTCTTTTCATCCTCATCCACATTTCAAGTCAAACACTCTACAGAAAGATCTTAAAAACAAAGACAAACGGACAATTGCGTGCATGAGCTGCGTGATATGCGATCATGAAATGAAAAATTAAAAACTGACTGCACTGCAGTATCTTGTCAATACTGATACTGCGTGCGTGAATCTACACTTTATGCCACATGCTACCCGGTCGGTACAAACGCAAAAATGCAATGATATTTGCAAGTGCATGTGTGCATGTACTGTTAATTACAGAATCAAAATCATGACAGCAGTATGATGACCCACTTTAATTCCATACGACCGTAAATTCATTTCATTTCATTTCGTTTATACCTTTGTGGCTTACTTGCGCTGATGATGCGCCGACCGCTGAGCCGGCGGCATAATGCCAAGTAATCATAATATCACGGAACGGCAAAGATAAGCGACAAAAAATACGTCTGGATTTGCATATTTATTGCTATCTATGGGTATAACGGATGCATGAGGCATTCACGAGCGTATTGGGCATCTTCTTGCATTCTTTGGGTTTTCAAGACTTCGAACAAATGATCTTAATGCAGTGAACCATATTTGTTGTGAGTAGCCAATCGAAGAGCAAATCGAAGAAAACGACATTGGACGCTCTCGATTCTAGACAAATGAATTTGATGATGATGGGGGACCATGCTTGACTTGCGTACTCAAGGGGGGGGGGGGACAAAAGTGATGTAGAGGGATATAGTCACATAAAGGTTGGATAATTCTTTGGACCACCGTTTGATAAAGCCAAGTGATGAGTTAGCTTTAAGAATGATTTCATCAATATGACAACGGAAATTTAGCTCCGAGTCGCACAATATGCCGAGGTCATGAAAAGATTGCACGCGGAAAATGGGTTGGTCGTGGAGACGGTAATGTCTGGTACTAGATTGGCATTCAGTGATATTGGGCTCTAAGCAATTTTTGAGGCACCAGGTCGAAAAACTGTCTAGGTCTTGTTGAAGGAGACAAGAGTCTTGTGGAGAAGAAATTGGCTTGAAAAATTTGGTATCGTCAGCATGGAGAGAGAGAGGGCGGAGTTTTTGATGACGACATCAAGATCATTTATAGTTAGAATGAAGAGAAGGGGGCCCAGATGGCTGCCTTGTGGTACACCTGAGGTTGCCATGAATGTGGTTGAGATGACGGACTTAAACACTATAAATACGGTTTTCTAGATAGGCAGATATCCATTTTAACAATATGGGTTCAAAGCCGAGGCCAGACCAGACAAATTAAAACGGAAATATCTTATCAAAAGCCTTACTGAAATCAGTTGCAACAAGTCGATTTCGTTGCCGCTCTCTAAGGCTGTAAGAGTGAAGGACACGAATTCAACGAGGTTAGTGGTAGTTGATCTACCTTTGAGAGAGTCCTGTTGGCTCGGAGAGATAAGAGACTTACAATGGAAGCTTAGGGTTTCGTAAAAAATACCTTCGAATAGAGAGAGAGTGGGTTTGAATTGCTCTCTATTCATCCGTTTGACTTTGATCTGTCCACTAACCCAAAAAAATTTTGGAGGACAAAGATGTTCGAAGAAAGAAGTGGTCGAAACTGCACCATTTTAAAGGTATTAAGGAACAATTGTTTTGTTGTTTAAGATGTTCGTTTCGAGCATAATAATTATTCAAGAAACCCTTTGTTAATATGGAAACCAAAGACATAAATTACAATTACTAATATTATATAGAGGTAGTGTTGGTTTGTGTGTAGGAGGTAATCTTCGAAACTACTGGACCGATTTCAAAAATTCTTTCACCAATATTTAAAATGGACTTTCAGGGTGAACATAGGCTATATAATATACGCTTTATAAAGGGTGATCAGATTGGAGGTATTTTTTCCAATAGGATTTTTTGACATGTCACGCGTGACTAATGTCAAACTAAATACATAATTTTATTCAGTATTCATTGACATTTCATCATAGAAAGACTAACGGCTGAACAACGTTTACAAATCGTACAGTTTTATTACAAAAATCGACGCTCTGTGAAAAGTGTTCATCGCGCGCTCAGGCCAACTTATGGTGTTCAGCGATGAGGCCCATTTTTGGCTTAATGGCTTCGTCAATAAGCAAAATTGCCGTATTTTGGCTGAAGAGCAACCCGAAGCCATTCACGAACTGCCATTACATCCATTGAAAACTACCGCTTGGTGCGGCCTACAGGCTGGAGAAATCATCGGACCATATTTCTTCAAAGACGAGGCTGACGCCAATGTAACAGTGCATGGCGAACGCTATCACGCCATGATAAACGTCTTTTTGTTGCCGGAAATTGAAGCCCGTGATCTCCACGACATTTGGTTCCAACAAGACGGCGTTACATCTCATACAGCCCGTGACACAATGGATTTACTGCGTCCTCGTTTCGGTGAGCAATTGATCTCTCGTGTCGGACCGGTGGATTGGCCACCAAGATCGTGTGATATCACACCTTTGGACTTTTTTTTGTGGGGGTATGTAAAGTCTAAATGTTTTGTGGATAAACCAGCTACGATTGAGGCATTGGAAGCCAACATCACTCAAGTTATTCGCGAGATACCGACCGAAGTCCTCGAGCGAGTCGTTCAAAATTAGTGTTTTCGGATGGCCGAATTATGGCGCAGTTGCGGCCAGCATTTGAAAGGGATTATCTTCAAAAAATAAATGTCATAAATGGTTCTAAACTAAAATAAAAAAGATTGCCCAATCAATTTGAATGTTTGTTGTTTTATTTCAATTTAAAATCCGATACCTCTAAATTTATCACCCTTTATTATCCCGTTTAAACAAAAGGGCCTTTCGTGGCGACCAATTTTGTAACTAAATAATTAAACTCAACGAAAAAACGGTCGGACATCATAATAGGCGCGTTCGTGATAGCTGAGGGCTCAGAGATTTTCTCTTTCTCCTCAGTGAAGGGGATTGCGTTCAGTTGAACAATATTCTGTTCTCCGCTATCTGTCAGCTCAGCAACAAAAACTTTTAAAAGTCAACTGAAACTTTCACAGAATATGCGTCTAAAAACTCAATAAACGACATAGTGCGAATACGATCGAGGTGGCGCTTTGTTTAGGTTTAGACAACAGTACACACCTACCGTAGTATTGATGGCAAGGCGGAGATTCACGTATGCGGGAGGCGGAGCGCCCGGGAAAAGCTAGTATGATAATAAAGTATCTATGGTACCCACATACATTTACACATTTACGCAATTACAGCTACGCGACTGTTAGCTGTCAATCAGTCGAAAAATCTTCAAAAAGGACACTCCACCATAACTAAAATAAATCCCTAAAGCAGGAGCTGACGAAACTAGATTACATAACACCAATGTTATGCTTTCAAAAAGGTTTTCGGACAACAATACCCTCCAGAGAAGACTGGAAGAGTGGATCCGTAACCGATAATGAAACCATACAGTTTTTCACGGATGTCTCTAAGCTAGACGGTAAAGCAGGAGCAGGAGTCTTCTGTGACAAGCTGAAAGTAAGCATCTCTGTCCGTATACCTGATCGCTGCAGCGTATACCAGGCTGAGGTGATAGCAATTGAGGAGGTAATGAGTTGGCTTAAGCATTATGCATTATCCTCAAAGAAGATCAACATTTATGTGGACAGTCAAGCGGCCATAAAATCGTTGGAAGCGGTCTCACTCAAATCTAAGGTGGCGTTGAGCTGTCATTCCTCTCTTAACGAGATGAGTGAGCAGTTCAATATAAGGATCATATGGGTCCCGGGTCACACGGATGTCGAGAGGAACTGCAGGGCGGACCAGTTAGCTAGACGTGGTACGACTCTCCAGCTACTGCCGGAAAGGGCGGAGGTAGGGAGTCCTATCGCGACACTGAAATTTGAGCTTCTGAAAGAGGCAGAAACAATAACAAATGTAAGGTGGGAAAACACCGACACTTGCAGCATTTCAAGACAGGTCTGGCCGAAGCTGGACTTGAAGCGTTCAACTGCGCTTAATTTCCCTACAAAGACGTGAACTAAGAACGGTTGTAGGGATAATGACATGACACTGCCTTCAAGGGAAGCACGCGAGAAGGATGGGTGTCGAATATAATGACTTCTGCAGAAGTTGCATGGAGGAGACCATAGAACATCTTCTTTGCTCATGTCCGGCACTAATGCACAGAAGGCACAAACACTTGGGCAAGCGGATAATGAATAACCTATCTGATCTCGAAAACGACAAAGTGCGAGATATACTTCGATTCATTAAGAACTCTGAATGGATCTTCTGAAAAGGGGAAGGATCTTATATCCTGTGGTAACACAAAGGACCGCGAATGGTCTAAGTGAGAATTAGCTGTCACCGCAACATAACAAAATCTAACCTACCAACACACATGATCGTCCGCCTTCCTCTTGCCAACGCACTACCTGCCAATAATATACATTGAAAATTTCATAGAAATCAGTTGATAAATGTGTCTGATATAAACATTTAAGATTTCTTATCTGCAGGAAGGGAGAAGTGGGGGTGTACTATAGCTTATAAGCTTCCTCCACCTGCCAATAATATACATTGAAAATTTCATAGAAATCAGTTGATAAATGTGTCTAATATAAACATTCCAGATTTCTTATCTGCAGGAAGGGAGAAGTGGGGGTGTACTATAGCTTATAAGCTTCCTCCACCTGCCAATAATATACATTGAAAATTTCATAGAAATCAGTTGATAAATGTGTCTAATATAAACATTCCAGATTTCTTATCTGCAGGAAGGGAGAAGTGGGGGTGTACTATAGCTTATAAGCTTCCTCCACCTGCCAATAATATACATTGAAAATTTCATAGAAATCAGTTGATAAATGTGTCTAATATAAACATTCCAGATTTCTTATCTGCAGGAAGGGAGAAGTGGGGGTGTACTATAGCTTATAAGCTTCCTCCACCTGCCAATAATATACATTGAAAATTTCATAGAAATCAGTTGATAAATGTGTCTAATATAAACATTCCAGATTTCTTATCTGCAGGAAGGGAGAAGTGGGGGTGTACTATAGCTTATAAGCTTCCTCCACCTGCCAATAATATACATTGAAAATTTCATAGAAATCAGTTGATAAATGTGTCTAATATAAACATTCCAGATTTCTTATCTGCAGGAAGGGAGAAGTGGGGGTGTACTATAGCTTATAAGCTTCCTCCACCTGCCAATAATATACATTGAAAATTTCATAGAAATCAGTTGATAAATGTGTCTAATATAAACATTCCAGATTTCTTATCTGCAGGAAGGGAGAAGTGGGGGTGTACTATAGCTTATAAGCTTCCTCCACCTGCCAATAATATACATTGAAAATTTCATAGAAATCAGTTGATAAATGTGTCTAATATAAACATTCCAGATTTCTTATCTGCAGGAAGGGAGAAGTGGGGGTGTACTATAGCTTATAAGCTTCCTCCACCTGCCAATAATATACATTGAAAATTTCATAGAAATCAGTTGATAAATGTGTCTAATATAAACATTCCAGATTTCTTATCTGCAGGAAGGGAGAAGTGGGGGTGTACTATAGCTTATAAGCTTCCTCCACCTGCCAATAATATACATTGAAAAGTTCATAGAAATCAGTTGATAAATGTGTCTGATATAAACATTTCAGATTTCTTATCTGCAGGAAGGGAGAAGTGGGGGTGTACTATAGCTTATAAGCTTCCTCCACCTGCCAATAATATACATTGAAAAGTTCATAGAAATCAGTTGATAAATGTGTCTGATATAAACATTTCAGATTTCTTATCTGCAGGAAGGCAGAAGTGGGGGTGTACTATAGCTTATAAGCTTCCTCCACCTGCCAATAATATACATTGAAAATTTTCTAAAAATCAGTTGGTATGGTATGGTATGGAAATAAACCATTGATAACAACCGCACAAAATTGCATTTTTATTTACGAGTATAAAGATGTATCTACTAATACCAACTACGGCTGCCAACGAATCTCTGTGCAATTTGATGACAGCATGTGATTAAAAAGTTTTTCCTTTGCATGCTGCAGTTTATTTATTTGTTATTGTTGCTATTGGGTGTAAATAATTCCAAATGGAAAAATTTTGTAGTTATTCAGAACTCAGCGCAAATTATCTGAACGCCTTACTGTTCGAATTCATTTGTGGATTGAAGAATAGAAAAGCGAAGCTAGCATTTCCCAGAGATGTACGTTTCTCACAACTCTTTTTTTTTACACCAGCCAGCCATTAACGAACTAAATTTGTTATAATCGGTTGTTGCTATTGTTGCAAATTCATTCGTCACTCCATGACTGTGAAGTTTCTTTTTGTGCCATTTTCTCATTTCCTGCAATTATTGTTATTTTTGCCGAGCAAATCATTCCATCCACCTACAATTTTTCACTAAGTTTGGATGTGAATACTAACAGAGGTTTATTTTTCCATCAATCGTATTTCGTTATTTAAACGTTGGCGATGTAACTTTTAAGTCGTTTGCTTTTGAAATGTGTGGGTGAAACTAGTCCGACTAAGCAGTAATTACAGCACTAAACAGATGTGCGACCCTGTATTTCTAAGTACAAAAATAAAATTTCATGTATGTCGTATGTTGTATTTTAGAAATGAGTTAGTTATCTGTACTAGGTATATGTACTATACCATATTATATTTATATCCTCCACCCATTGACCACCTCAACCACTCACAGAACTATAGAATTGACACTTATAGTGTTCGTGAGTTATGGTCGCGAGTTAATACAAAAATATCACAGATAAAAGCACTTTCCCGGCAATTTTTCAAATTTTCTGTCCATATAAACCTTACTCAGACTATGACGAACATTTTAAAATAAAACTAAGCCAAATCGGTCCAGCCGTTCTCAAATGATGTGCTTACCAACGAACAGCATTTAATTTTTTTCAGATAGAAGCCCAACCGAATGAATTAACAATCGGGTTTCTTCGTATTTTAAAAGCTTTTATATTACCTTGGGGCTGTCTGTCTGTCTGTCGGTGAGGTCTTAAGGGAGTTTTGAGAATGTCTTGAGGGGATTTTGAGAGGGGTCTCGAGGGTTTTTTGAGATCGTCTTGAGGAGGTATTGAGATAGGTCTCGATGGAGTTTTAAGAGGTTTCTGAAGGGGTGTCTTCAGGTTAGTCTTGAGGGAGTCTTGTGGTGGTCTTAAGGTGGCCTCAATTTTTTTTTTTTTTTTTATAATTCGCGCACGCTTCAAGGGGTTCGCACCCTTATAATGCTCGGCTATATGCTTGGCACAGCGTGGGCGTTAAGGAAGAGGAGGAGAAAAGAGGAGATGTCTATGAGCTTGTGTTTTGAATGCCTGTGGATCATAGTGATGTGGGAAGACAGAGCTTGGCAGAGCATTCCACATACGAGTTGTACGGCTGAAGAACGAATCCCTGAATTTAACTGTACGTCCGAAGATGGGCTTAAGGGTAAACTGATGAGCATTTAGAGCGCCACGAGTATTGCGGTTGAATTCAAGGAGAGGTGGCATGCAGCTGGCTATTTCTCTTGAGCACCGCTGGTAGAAGAAGCGATAAAATAGTGACAAGCAAGAAACGTTCCTGCGGTGTTCAAGCGAATCAATCGATTTCGCTATATTTTCGTCACCGATAAGTTTTATCGCGCGGTTTTGTATTCTATCTAGCTGATGCAAAGTAGTCTTAGGCGCACCAGACCAGATATGGCAATTGTACTCAAGTTTTGGGCGAATAAAAGCCTTGTAAATGGTAGCCAGATCAGAGGGAGTGAAATATTTCTTGCACCGGGCTAGAAAACCTAAACATTTCGCAGCATTTTTAGCGACGGTAAATATGTGGTCATTCCAACGAAGCTTGTCGTTAACGCACATACCGAGAATTGCGAGTTTTTCAGTTTCCTCGATGCAAGTGCCATTCATGGATAATGGCATGGGGTTTAGGATTCGCTTGGACGACAGGAGACAGCATTGGGTTTTGGAAGCGTTAAATTCTACTCGATTGTTTTCTCCCCATTGTATTATGCTGTCAAGGTCAGAATTTAACGTGCTTAACATACGATGTTGTTTGAGTTCCACATCAGAGGTGGAGGGACGTTCCTCAAACTTATATGAGAAGCTGAGAGTGCTGTCGTCAGCGAAAGAGTGACGACATGAGGGTGTGTTTTTGGGGTTACTGTCTGTCTGTCGGTGAGGTCTTGAGGGGGTTTTGAGAGGGTCTTGAGGAGGTATTGAGATAGGTCTCGATGGAGTTTTAAGAGGTTTCTGAAGGGGTGTCTTTAGGTTAGTCTTGAGGGGGTCTTAAGGTGGTCTTGTGGTGATCTTAAGGTGGCCTCAATGGAGGGTCTTGAGGGTGTGTTTTTGGGGTTACTTTGGGTTTTTTTTTAACTTTTTGAGTCTTTCTGAAGTCTTTTGCGGGTCTTTGGGGGCCTTTGAAGTTCTTTTGAGGTCTCCATATTCCCATCTCTGAATCCCACACTGATGAACGACGACGAGGACCGCGGCAATCAAAATGGCTAACGATTTAAGAATTTTCTCATGGAACATATGCTCACTGTATATAGCTCGAGCTGCACAGCAGCTAACCGATACCCAGTCCAAATATAATGCTGACAATACAGCAATTCAGGAGATACGGTGGACTTACAAAAATCAGAATATGACACATATTTCAGCGCAAGACATCAAGTGCTATGGGTGGGGGGGTTTCTAGTCAGCAAAAGAATGAAACCCACCTTTATCGGCTTTAAAGCAATATATGAACGGCTAGGCACCCTTCGCGTGCGGGGCAGATTTAAAAACATAAGCCTCATAAACGTTCACGTTCACCTACAGAGGATTCCCCAGATGATGACAAAGAAGATTTCTCTGAATCAGCCGAACTCCATGCCTGCCCTCAGTATGATGTAAAAATCAGTCTGGGGGATATGAATGCTAAAATAGGTAGAGAACCAGTATTCAGGCTGTAAATTGGCACCCATAGCTTACACGAGAACACTAATGACAATGGACAACAAGTCATAGAGATGGCAGCAAGCAATAATATGGTCGTTGCGAGTACAAAGTGTGCACAGAAAAACATCCACAAAGCCACCTGGGTATCTCCTGATGGAGCCACTAACAACCATATAGACCACGCGTTAATAGACCGCCGCCACAACCCGAACCTGATGACGGTACGAACGTACCGAGGTGCCAAAGTCGACTCGGACCACTATCTTGTTGGTATGGTGCTCCGAGCGCGGATTGCATCATCAATAAAGACAGCATCCGCGAATCAGATTCGAGTCAACACGGCTGCCCTTCGCAACGAAGAGACCAGAAACAACTACTGTCAAGCGACAGGACTCACCCTAAATGCAGGGAGAGTAAGTCCTGGGGCTGAGATTTCGGGCGTAGAAGACGAATGGACACGCCTTAAACCACTGTCATAAGTACTGCTGACTCCATCTTAGGCAGTAGTCGTAGAGATCGGAACGACTGGACTGGACTAGTGACCGTGAACTAGAACAATATAGAGAGCAAGGACCGCACCAGGCGCGGAAGTTCTACCAAAGAGTCCGCGGTATGACGCAATATACATCGCGTTGCACATACTGCAAGGACAAAGAGGGTAACTGATCGCCAATCTTAAAGGCATCTTAGAGCGTTGGGAAGAGCACTTTCATAAGTGGCTATATGGCCAGTTAACTGATGCATTTGAGGCTCCGCCAATGACCGCAGATCATACTATGCTGCCGCCATCAAGCATAGACGAAGTTAGCAGAGCGATAAATCGGCACAAAAATAATAAGGCCCAGGAATCTGATGGGATCCCAGCGGAACGGCGAGAGGAACAATCCTCTATAAGTCCATTCAGATACTGGCTTACGCAGATGATATTGGATGAAAGATGGATCCATCACAACACACCAGAAACTGAGAACCAATCAAGACAGTGGGTTTCTGCGAAGAAGGTCAAGGTAGTCTGTTGGTCTGTCGGCCAACAAAGTCATGGCCACAGTTTTTTAGGATGCACGCGGTTTCATTCACATCGATTACACGAACTGCTATCCCATTCAGCAATTTCTCCAGATTTAGCCCCCAGCGACTATTATCTGTTTCCAAACCTGAAGCATTGGCTGGGCGGTACGATTAGGGTCTAACGAAGATGTCATCACTGAAACAAACGCCTATTTTGAGGGCCTTGAGAAAACCTTTTATTTGGACGGAATAGAAAAATTGGAAAAACCCTGGACTAAATGTATCGAGCTTAAAGGAGACTATGTTAAGTCACTGACTTATCAAACAACCGTAGATAGATAGATATTTGTTTGTTATTGTTATTGATATTCCTCTTGCAGATTCGGTACAGTAACCAAGCATCAGCGACAAACCATCAGCGACAACAAACTGATATGCGTTCGCGTGAGCTTTATAAAGAGTCTGATGGCTTCACTCAGCACCTAACCCGCAAACACAGCAGACGAACGCATTACAGAACAGATTTCAAGCTCCATTTCGCATTTGACACTTCCTTGGTGCTGTCGGCAACTTGTCGTCGTCGTCGCCGCAGACATTTCGTAAGACGTCAGTTTCAGTGATCTGCCAGATGTGCACCCTAAAACTTTAATTGAAATATCTGTAGAAGTGCGCGCTAGACAAAAAAGTAGTGGCAATAAGTAATTCACAGCCCCTGACAAGCACAACATGTGGTCGACACTTGCGGTCGTCTTATTTATTAGAAAATGTGTAAGCAAAGAATTGTCTTAACTCGAATTCATTGAAATGTGCTTTTAACCCAACTGAGGGGGAATCTAACCGCACAGACAAACTGCGAAAATTGGGCAACCCATGTAATGTAATGGAAACTTGGGCGGCTTTCCGCTTTTTAAATGCCAATCAAAGCAGTAGATACAATGCTTTGCTTATATTAATTTCTATAACTTTTATGAACTGCAAGTGTACGAAGAAGGTCGCATTCCAGATGTTCCCCTCTTTTTCTCGAATTCTTTTGTGAATTAGAATTTTCTATGGAACGTGTGGCAGCAAATACGATGTTCTTCTCTCTGTCACTGTCACTGTTAACCTTGAACTTTTCCCCAGAAAGGGTAAATATTAATCTTTAACTATATGTCAGCATAAAAGATACAATTGTGCAAATGCACATGAATGGTACTGCCCGCCAATAAAATAAAATTAACTCACTCCGGCCACCAGAGGCCCCACCGCTACATCCAATGTCATGTTGCAATTGTTCCCGTTCCCGATATTCGCGATAGTCCACAAATTCATCGCGTTCGCCGCGCAAACACGATGCCAAACCCCTGGAAGTCCTTCGATCTCGTTCCTTCTCCAGCGATCGACAGTAGAGATGTGTGGTTCGTTGCAGCGATTGCGAAGCTCCGTTTAGTGGCGGCGTAAGCATCGCCAGCTCGTTGTGCTTCAATTTCTGTGGCTTCTCCTCAGCCGGCGGTATCGCGACGCAATTCATTTCAATTCTAATTTACTTTGGTTTGGTTTTTCCGTTTTGTGTTGAATTTCGAATTACGAGTTACTCGAATGTTAGTACCGGCAACATCTAATTGACTAAGAAGAAGTCTAAAACTAAGTTGAGTTACATTCACGATTTACATTTCGGACGCGGCGACGTTACGAAATATTTGTTGATCCTTAATATTATCGCCCAGACGACGCGAGCGAGATAAGAGAAAGATTTGTTTGCGTTAAGTTGAGCTGCAAAGAAATATATTTTATAAAAATACAATTGGTCAGAAGGTCTACTTGGAGTCCGACCCACATACGAGCACAATGCACAACACACAGCCTCTGTTTAGCAGGATAATAGCCCAGAACAAAAGTTGTCAGTTCGATTTGTTTGAAAAAAGTTTTAATGTTTAGCTTAAAAGGTAGGATATCAGAAAGTTGTAACTTTAAGTATCTACAGATATGTCTGCTCCACTTTTGTGCAATGGCCTCCTTGGTTGGATTCCATCAACTCTTGTGCTGCTGTGCAAAATGAAACGAACAATTTCAGTGAAAACAACTTCCTCGTTTCATTGTGCATCCATGTCCATGAGTAAGTAGTACAAACATCTTCCCTCTATCCCTTAGAAAAGAGTATTCCAGTGAGTGTGATGGTAGGATACCTATACCTAGTCCTGGAATCTTTTTTATTCAAATAAAGAATTCAATGGAACTTCTTGGTCGCTGCTATCCAAACTATTCAAGCGAGTTTCTATGCATCACATCATCATATGTCAATTTAAGCGTGGACGATTCAAGTTGTGGCATTAATATATATGCGGTATATACAAATACCTATAGAAAGTGTGGCTGGACAGAGCAAATATTGAAGCTTCCTTATCTCTTATCTTGTGCTTTATAGCATCTAGCACAAGTCGGAAGTATGCTGAACATAGTCTGCGTTGGGGGCATTCAACTTGTCCTGTCCAACTGTCGAATTGGGTATACGCTTGTCACTCTATTACGTAATAACTAATACTAGCAGTATGCTGATGGTAGTGTCAAATAATTAGACTTAACTCTATATACCAAACTATCAAAGTTTGTTATGTAAATCCCCAAACTTTCAAGCTCGAATTTTGTAAGTATTGCAGACCATTGTTGTCTGAAACTTAGTGGCACACATATTTCGTTTAAGATCGACCGCTGCGAACCAAAGAAAACCCATCTTTTATTTTTTTGTTTCCTTTTTGGAAGATACTCGTCGTACAGATATCCATCATCTGCATTATTGCACTCTGTTTTGCGCCTCCTTCAGTGCAGCGTTTATTTTAATTTTTTCCACTCTACAGAGATTTAAATGGAAATACAGACAAGCACTGCAGAAGTAAGAATAACGTAACGTACGTATAGTAGTTTCATTTTTGACAGACGGCCGGACGGTTCATTTGAATTTGAGATTCAGTCCATCAGTAGAGTTTGAGATATGAGACGACGACAACGAGGACGCCAACGAGCTCTATTGAAGTTGAAATACATCTTCTCATGCGATATTTTATTTGTCTACCGCACATAGTGTATCCAGCGAGAGTCAGTACTCGTATGAGAGCACTTTTAATAACAATAATAATGTCTTCCTGCTTTCGTTCATTCATTCAGAAAAAAGTGGAAAAAAGTCCACAAAAACTCTGCGGCTCGTTGACAATCTATTAGGGTTTCCACTTTAGTCTGTGGATACAATCGTTTGTCGTTTCGCCAGTAGTTTTTGCGGCTATCTACACGTCGTTTTATGAATACATCTGCAGAAAGTACAGATCGTAACACTCTCAGATAATTATTCAAAGATTAAAGTTTCAAATTAGCCAGCAGTCAGCAGAATGTAGTATGGGCCGTATCTATTCTGACCGGTGGAAGTGTGATCAAAGCTAAAGTTGGTGACCGCCGGTAATTTGCTCCGAAAAGCGGAAAAATCGGGCTAGTCCCTTCAAAGTAAGATTGGCACGAGGCTAATAATCTCGTCCGTAAACAACATTTTCTTACGGAACCAGCAAATAGCATCGGAACTATAACTAATTCACGACAACGAAAAGGGCTAAACGATCTGGAGTACCCGCACCAGTATGGGAGGAAGAAACGATACCAAAAGACTGGAGAAGAGGCACAAGGAAGACACAATCCAATAATCTATAGGTAGGCAATAATCTCTGTATAACTTTATTGAGTTCCGCGTTTGAGATTTCCCGTTCTATCCTACGAGACAGGATATCCCCTACGCTAAGGACGTCATTTGCAGCTTCGGCTTCACCTCAGGCAAATCAAGAACTGATCGAATTTTCACCAAAGGTACGAGATCAAATCGGTGATCCGGTACTACGAAAGCTCCATCAGGTCGGCAAAGAAAGGTTGTCCATATTTGTGGAGTCGGGAGCCCGTCAGTGCTGGATATTTGCAGAGACTTTCTTTCTCATTAACATCCCTGCAACTTCTGCAAAGTATATTAGCCTCAAATAGCGCAAGAGTGCGCAGTTTTGTAACCACAGACCTCGGGGGGCCCTATGCCGTGACATGTATCTGGAAATGGTTATAGCCAACCTGTAGCATTCAGGTACGAGACCAAATCGGTGATCCGATACTACGAAAGCTCCATCAGGTCGGCAAAGAAAGGTTATCCATATTTGTGGAGTCGGGAGCCCGTCAGTGCTGGATATTTGCAGAGACTTTCTTTCTCATTAACATCCCTGCAACTTCTGCAAAGTATATTATGCGGGATTCTCAGTTTGGCTGCGTGGCTGCTCTCCCGGCAATGGCCAGTGACTCTGGAAATATCGTTCCGTGATGTGGAGATCAGCTCGGTAGGTTTATTTTTTATTTTTATCGCTCTCGATGTAGTGCAGCTGGTTAAGTCACTCAACTTTAATTGAGCCTTGGTGGTATGGAAGATGAGAACACGTTTCCTTTAAGGAGCTCAATGGACAGCAGACTGCCTTCATGAAGTCGATGTTCATTGTTACGCCCTTCTTCGCCAGTACGTCTCCGCCTTCTCATTGTCGTCGATGCTGCTGTGCCCCGGTACCCACACTAGGATAAGATCTATGCTTTGGCTTACCGAAGCCAATTCAGCTTGGCTTTGCTTGACATGTTTTGAGTTTTTTTTTAGTCCGCGATAATGGCTTTAATAGCAGATTGGCTAGCTATGCATATGCCAATGGCCGGTGAGTCTGGAAATATCTTTCCGTGATCTGGAGATTAGCTCAGTAGGTTTATTTTTATTTTTATCGCTCTCGATGTAGTGCAGCTGGTTAAGTCACTCCACTTTAATTGAGCCTTGGTGGTATGGAAGATGAGAACACGTTTCCTTGAAGGAGCTCAATGGACAGCAGACTCCATTCATGTAGTCGAAGTCCAATGTTACGCCCTTCTTCGCCAGTACGTTCGCCTTCTCATTGTTGTCGATGCTGCTGTGCCCCGGTACCCACACTAGGATAAGATCTATGCTTTGGCTTACCGAAGCCAATTCAGCTTGGCTTTGCTTGACATGTTTTGAGTTTTTTGTTAGTCGCGATAATGGCTTTAATAGCATATCTGGCTAGTTATGCATATCCCAATGGCCGGTGAGTCTGGAAATATCTTTCCGTGATCTGGAGATTAGCTCAGTAGGTTTATTTTTATTTTACGCCCTCTATGCAGTGCAGTTGGTTAATTCAGCCAGCTTTAATTGAGCCTTAGTGGTATGGAAGATGAGTACACGTTCCCTGTCGGCTTTGGCTTTGCCTGACATGTTTTGAGTTATTGTTAGTCGCAATAATAGCTTTACGCATATGCCAACCATATCAGTTATAGCGGAGCCTCCCTAATCGGCAGTATCTCCGCCTGAAAGATGCTAGCAGAGTCAGGCAGCTTGTAGGATCTTGAAAGATTACGTTTTCCTGAGAAGGCTCCAGCGCGGACTCCATTTCTCATCTTGGATCAGTCGATAGTGTATCTTCAAAGAGACGCAATACTCCCCCGTTCTTCCAACTTTCTTCAAGCTTCCAAGCTTCTCTGGGACAGACTAAGCTGCACGTCGCACCGTATTAATTGAATAGGTCGGGATGTAACAGATGTAGAACTGGTATGAGAGCATCTATAGAACAGGACCGTAGTGCTCGAGTTATACCAACAGTTGCTGATCTTTGTATTCTACCCAGGTTGCTAGCATTGTATTTCTTGTTAATCGCCGGCCACAAGACTAGCGCTCCATAGGTGAGAATAGGGCGTACCGCGTACCACCACTGTGTATAGCCATAAAGCTATCCTCAGCTGCAGGCCACATTTTCTTACCGATGCTTTTGTCTCTAGCATATAAAGCAATACATTTTTTATTAGCCCTTAATTCTATATTGGATTCGTTCTTCTTCTTCCATCTGAGTTTCCTATCTAGGATCACGCCAAGATTTTAACGTCTGAGGTAAGTGTGAATGGGTGATCATTGAGCATGGGGCGGGCATTTCGGTATTTTGGAATTAGTGGTGAACAGTACAATTAGAGTTAACTCATCGTTTCCCAGCTCACCATGCTTAGAGCCCTTTCCATGACTTCACTAATCACAGAACGGTTCTGTCCTGAAACAAGTATCACCACGTCGTCTGCATACGCAACGGCTTTTGTCCTGTCCAGCTTAAGTATCCTGAAGACCTTGTTTGTAACCATCAGCCACAATAAGGGCGATATTACTCCTCCCTGGGGAGCGCCTCTGTTGACTGATTTGGTTATATTACTCTGCTGCCAAAAGATGGATTTCCCTGCTACCTAGCATGGAGATGATCCATTGTTTTAGGAGTTGCTCAACCCACTCAACGGAGTGAGGCCTTCCAGAATCGGTATCGAGAAAGGCGGCAAGAGTGCTCAATCGTGTGCACCACCTCGTGGAGAGCCGTCTCCGTAGACCCCACTTTAAGGTAAGCCTAAATTTCGTAACAATATAAACCGAGACTTGTGTGCTTAATAAAAAGCTGAGACAGTTGTGAGGAATAATGATTCTGAATGCTCTCTAATGTTGAGATCTACAAGCGTTACCGAGATGTTGATAGCGTGAAGAGAATTAACCTCGATAGGCTCCGGTGGGAAGGACATACCTAGCTCGGAAAGTTCGTTGCGGTAGGATTTATGGGGTACGACAGTAAGGCAGGCCAGGAATGATAAAAGAACTATTCATCGTAACAAAAGTTATGATGCAGATGCAGATCTGAAACATAGAGGGATTTTTACTCAGGAAAGTCGTTTATCTGCTGTTGATCTCTGTTTGTTTTGAAGTTGTAAGAATTGTAAGAAATCTTTTTACGTAATAAAGTAACACAACAACAACAAAAAAAAGTTCACAACAAAGTTCCATCGCGCTAATAAAATTATTCATGGCATAGCATAAACTTTGTATAATCTCATCTACACTTTGGATGGGTTCTTCTTTCGCGCTGTTTTCTATTTCAGTCGGTATTCTAATTTGAATGCGGCTGCTTAAGCGATTTGAAGCAGATTTTTTTTTCATCTATGGATCGGGCAATCCAAAGAAGAGAGCCACAAAATTTTGTTTACTTTGCTATTTTTATCAACAAGTTGGCGGCTGCGTGTGTTCGTGTCTAGCATTGATGCCCGGCTGCCGGACGTATCTGTGCATCGTCGTGTACGCACGTCGAGGTGATTTGTGCGCGAAACTTACATGCAATGAAACTAACGACAGCGTACTGCGCTGTCATGTCGCTGTGGGCCAGGGCAACAGCCGACGCGTGGAACACTGCATTTCTTCGCAAAATTTGCATTAGCTCATCGTAAGAAGTATCTCAAATGTGTTAACAAGACACGCAAGAGACGCAACTACAACAACACATTGGCAAGAGATCATTTTTAGGTTCCCCTCTTCCCCCTTCCACAGCCCAATATCGGCTATAAATAGAGTCTTGTGCTTATTTTCTCAGCGAAAACGAAACCAAATAAATGTTTCAATGAATTAGGTCATCAAATTTCGGATTCAGCGGGGGATTAGTATTCAAAAGTTGAATAGTTTTCGTTTGCATAAAATATTTGAAGACACGCTTGAGAAGTTCTGCTCTTATACAGGGTGTATCCGTTAAGGTGGCAAATACTTTAAGTATAAACTTTAAGTTTATGTTTATATGTAGTAAGGTAATAAAAAGCAAAGGGGACAACGAACAAAATGGCTCAAGCGTAATGCTTGTAATAATGGAAATGGCGTATGACTAACGAAGACATCATAGAAGAAGCATCTCCTAATAGATGTTATGTTAGATGCTTAGAAAAAGAGTCCCTGCAAGCGAACTTCTATTTGTAAGAAACCTACTACCACCTCCACGTGGGAAGAAGAAAAGTACAATTTCTATAGTCAGCTAAGCGCTCTTCACTATTCAACATCAAGAGGGGACATCGTCTTTTAAATGCCAAGGTATGGTAGGTAGGTAGAGTGGTGGTCCACGCTGTGCTTGCGAGGTCCTCACTTGGTGCAAGTGTGCGCCACTTTGATGCCACAGAGTTCGAGGAATCTAGCATTCATAAGGTCAAGGTTTAAATCCAGCCTGTAGAGTTCAGGTTTGAGATCAAGTCGGTGACCCTGTAATCTGAGAGCTCTTTCAGGTCGTAAAATGCGGTAGGGTAAATTGGCCCTGCTAGGACCGGACAACTGCTGAGGAAGTGTATGAGAGTTTCTTCCTCATTTTCATCTTTGCAACTTCTACTGAAGTTGTTGTGCGGATTACCAAAGTTATCACCATGACTGCCCACTGGCCAGTGGTTGCATAAATCGCCCTTATGGCAGATTGGCTATCAACACCAAATACCAACCCTTCCGATTTGTGCGTTTCTAAACCTTAATGCTCTACAGGCCACTGCCTTGAAGATACTAGCCGAATCGGGTAGCTTGAATGACCTTGACGGATTAAGATCATCCGAGAAGATACCTGTACCGACTCCGTCCTTCATCTTGGATCCGTCAGTGAATATCGTTGCGTCATATCGCCTCGTTATTGCTCCATCCTTCTAGTTTTCCCTGGTAGGAAACTTAACACTGAACGAGAAGTTGAAGCTAAATTTAGAGATGCAGTAATCAGTAGATGATGGTAACATGCCTTCAGGTACTGTCTGCAATATATTGCAGTGCCCGTATGGTCTAGTAGCAAACCACCCAGACTCTCTGAGTCGTACTGCACTGCACATCGCAACATACCTAATAAATATATCAGGAGGGAATAGGTGAAGGATGGTGCTAAGGGCCGTAGAGCTCCTGTATTGCCTGCTGCTGCTGATCACTGTAACGTGCTGATTTTTGTGGCGTTATACTTATTCTTAATCGCTGGCCACCAAACTAGCGATCCATAGGTGAGAACTGGCCGTAAAGCAGCTGTGTACAGCAAGAGAGCCATCTTTGGTTGAAGACTGGATTTCCTTCCGATGGTTTTGCTACTGGCATAGAGAGCCACGAATGCTTTCTTAGCCCTGTTCTCTATGTTAGCCTTCCAACTAAGCTTCCTATCCAAGATCACTCCGAGATATTTGGCGCTGGGGGTAAATCCTAAATCTAAAATCCTTTGCTGATTCATGGCCTCTTCTGCCTGCTTTGGGTATGAAAACAACCCGAACTTCTCTCCAGCTTTGGGGGACATTATTGAGTAGGATACAGCTTCTAAAAATCTTTATTAAGCAGGAAGTTGACAGCTCCAGCGAAATGTGTAGCATAATCGGCCAGGGGACTTATAGGCCGAAAAACTTGTTAAAGCCCAGGAAACCTTTTCCCGGGTTATGATGTTAATAAATAATAAATGAATAATAAACGTCAAACGGCCAATCCGTAAGACGTCTGCGAAACGACATCTATGGACGAACGTTTTCAGCTTCCTTATGACAGCAGATATGACCTTCCATGCGCTTTACCCGTGCCGTAGTACTTATTCAACATTAAAGCGGAACAGTCATAACTTGATCATTAAACTGACAGAGTTGTTTCTCCATATTTTGGACCACTTTCCGAATGCAGCCTTTGCTTTTCCAATTCTACTACTGATGTCTAGTTCCGTTCCACCCTCGGTAATGACAATACTTCCGATATATTGGCAATTTTCTACTTTCTCTACCAGTTGTCCAGAAAAGTTCATCTGTATTGATTTGGAAGTTCCGAGACTGATCCTTTCTGTTTTTTTCCGAATAAATCTTCAGTCCCACGATTTCAGCTGCTCTCTCCACCCTTGTTGTCATTTGATAGAGATCCATGATTTTGTGAGAGAGTTAGCATACGTCGTCAACGTAATCCAGGTATTTAAGGTGTGTCTGTAAAGTCCATTGAATTCCTCCATTTCGCTCGACAAAGCTGCATGTAGTACATTAGTTATAACCAATCGAAAAAGGATTGGTGACAGTATGCAGCCCTGTCTGACTCCTCTGACCTCTGTCTCTTTCTGTCTAGGACATGACATTTGTACACATCGTACTCGTATCTTGCCTTGATAATAGCAATCAATTTATCTGGGATGACTTTTCCGAGCAAAGCAAGCCAAACAAATTCCCTATTACCGCTGTCGAATTTCATCGATTTCAATTTTCGAAAAATCATTTATTTTTATTGTTTGTCGCTCAACTTATTGAATGGTACCCGCCCCTAAATTTTTTTGTTAATAATTAAAATCTGATAGCAATACATAAAGTACGCTACCCAACAATCAGCACCAACATAGAATGAATAATTTATGGTTTCCGCCTAATGAGCCAAGTCAATTTGTTTCAATTGAAGGAATTGTTGCGTTCACTATTGCTTTTCAAACTCCCGTTGACCTTCAAAATAATTTGAATATCATGAATGAGGCCACATTCTTTCAACAAAACCAGACCCCCCCCCCACCCAAGTTCAAGTAGATACTTCTCTTGAAAAAGAAAATAAAAACTATTTTTAAATTCGGCTGAAAAGGCAAATTTATAAGCAGAAAAGTTATTTTATTGTTTATCATTTTGTTATTAATATTTGTTGAACTGAACGTCGAACGTCATCTGGCCTATCTCGGCTACAATTAGTTGTAAACGAGACACAGTCGAGGTTTTTGTCCACCATCATTGGCTGCTCAGAACAGCAATTGGGCAATCTTCCAAGTAATTTGTCTTGGAAGATTCCCCCCCCCCCTATTACACGTATCACAATCATCCATTGCAAGTGTGTAATTGCATCTGTGTATCTATGTATCTATAATTGGTAATGGAATTTTTTCTTTAATTTCAGGATTTTTGGCAACGTTGGCTTTTCCATGCGCTTGATTATTTAATTTTAGTTGGTGACGTTTAACGATATTACATTTATGTACTTAGAGACAGAGAGAGAGAGAGAGAGAGGTAAAAGGAGACAGCTATAGTATAAAAGAAATGGAATGTCATTGACCTTCAAAGTTCGAAGAGTTGCGAGGCGAATTTATTTAATAAGCATTAAGGTGGAATATCTAAAGCTACAGAGTTTATTTTTAAAACACATAAAAATACTAAAAATAAATTTCGTTAAACTTCCGGCTGTATTCGTTCATTAAAATTTTATATTTTTCTTTCCATATGGATTATTTATAAATTGCGGATACTGCGGACTTTTTCTCCCAGCGATGGTTGCGAAATTTACATGTAACTTATGCAGTTACGATATTTGTAAATAACTGTAACGGCACGTTGTTTAAAAATAATCGATAACAATTTTTTAAGTTGTTGTTAACTAAATTACAACTGTCGTGCAATACCTTAGCAGCTTAGGGGGGCATGTTATGTAGACGAGCATCCTGAAATCGTCAGTCCCTGTTGGTACAATTGTACACTCATATATTGTATATGGAAATTTCACTGTTAGAATAGTTTTTGGACGGGTAGTTCTGGCTACCGTGCACAGAAGGTTTGTACGTAGGATGCCAGTTCCACTTTTAATAAAATGTATAAAAGCTTAAAGGATCTGCATTAATGTAGTGCTAGGCACATCGTAAGTGTTAGGAAATTGGCACTATTTCAAATTCGAACTGCTCTATCTTACGATACGATACACTACGATGAGAATCGGGAGTTTCTGCAAGCCACTATATGGGTCTATTGTGCCCCTATCCTATGAGCCTAGAAAACTTTTAGTTATTTGATAAACTGTATTATTCCTTTGGCTGGAATTTGTATTCTTCTACCCTTATAGTTATTTAGCCTATAGTTAGGTTAGGTTAGGTTGAAGTGGCCGTCATTCAAAACCGACGCACCTAGACCATGAAGGTCCGTTGTGATACCACAAGGATCTAGGAAAATTCCAAGCCTACTCGTTGAACCGCTTGGAGCTTCATATGAAGCCTATAGTGTTAATGCTTAATTTTATTATGGCCGTAGGTGTTGTTCTCATTTCCCCTGTAATACGTACACATGCTAGCCTTTGTATTGCAATGAAGCTACTCGTCATATCAATAGCTCCGAAACATACCGTACAACTAAAAATCAATTTTTACCAACAGCAAAACATTAACTAGAGTGGCACAGTCGGGAAAAGCGCCCGAACAGCATGCAAACGACATAGGTTCAAATCCGAGTACGATCAATAAAGAAGACCCCTGAAAAACTTAAATAAAAGCACATAAAAGAACACTGGGAAATTAACCCACAAGGCTGGACACCCAAACAGAGCGTGGGGACGATAGGCATAAATTACAGCAACAACAAGAAAATACAAAATTAACTTGAAACAAATAATTTCCAGTATTATTTCTGTTATTTTCTCTAGGCCAAAATCATTCCCAAACGGCTGAACGAAAGAAGTAATGACCTGGACCGCGAAATCCTTAACTTAAAGTGCGCTAGTCCTACTACACCTATCGATGCATTTTGCAACCAAGGTTTACCGAGTACAGTCACTTACACAAACCGCCGTTTGGAAAGTCCCACCGGGAACTTTAATAAATAAATTGCGGATCAATCGACTCTGAAATCTACTAGACAACTTCTCCGACCGACCGCACCATTTCCCCTGATCATCAGACTGAGCAACGTGCTTGAACGCCGTTTTCGGCTGTGACCATCTAGCCCCGTCTCAGGTCCCACTTGATTTTTTTTTTGATCGACAGACTGAGCAACGTGCTTGGTGCGTGGTCATCATTTTGTTTGGTTTATACCAATGATGCCAATATCATCTGCACAAACCAGTATCTGGGTATACTTAAGGAGGGTTTTTCCTTCCGCCATTACGTCAGAATCTCGAATAACTTTCTCCAGCGCCAAGTTAAGGAGGACGCAGGCCAATCTATCCCATTGTCAGAGTCTGTTATAGATTTGGATTGATAGTGATCTGGATATCTGCATTTGGCTTCTAACGCTGTCAAGGCACATTACATAATCATATCAGTTTACTTGGGATGTCAAATTCTTGCATTGTTTTGTAAAGTTCTAGTCTCTAGTCTTTCGTAGGGTGCTTTAAAGTCTATAAACAGATATTGAAGTCAGTTTTAGAACTGTTTACATTCACCATCAGTGTGAAAATGGGATCAGTTGTTGAATTCCACACCGGTTTGCGTATGTCGCTATCCTATCTTCCACGAAAATTGATGCACGTTGTGATATTCCCTTTCCTATGTGTATGATACAGCCAGTCTTCTGGCATCATTCCCCCCCCCCCTCCCAATACTTGCACTACCACCATCATATTTGGCTCTAAGACCAAGGTCCGGTCGTGGCCTCCAGAAAAAATCTCTCTGTTCCACTATAAGTTTATGAATTGCTGGATGTCCGAAGGAGTCTTCTTTAGGACCTATTTTTTCCTTACTTTAATAAGCGTATCATTTGATATCATACATAAATCAGATATTCTTCTGATTCTATATATATATATAGAACTGTGAATTTTAACAGAAACAGAAATCATTTACTAATTGACCTGTCCCTCGTGCACAAGTGACTATGTCCCTCACAGAGAGGCTGTCAAGCTGTGAATTTAAACAGAAACAGCAATCATTTACTATTTGACTATGTCCCTCTCACAAAGTGGTTCTAAAACTGTAAATTTTAACAGAGACAGAAACCATAAAATTGACATTAAATTGAATAATATTGTGGAAATTAATCTATATTACAATAATAAATTGAACAAACTACATTTAATTCAATTTTGATATAGATTAGTTGTCGAATAAGTTTGTAAGCACTGGTACTTCAAGATGAACCCAAGTATATGCGATTTTACCCGGTGTCAACAACTGACATCATCATCCTGTCAATGAATGAATCACAATGAATACCAAATATTTGGTTTTTTGTGCAAACAAAATTTTAATTAAATATTTACGCTCACAGCTCGTCTGGCGGTGGTGGTTCCTTCCTTATTGGTGTTTCGTACTCAATTATGAGCTCAGCATTCAATTTAGTGCCTTCTACTATCTACTACCTACTTCCAGCTGACGAATATAGCCAAAGAATTGGTGACTTTTATGAGCACTTATTTCTGATGAAATGCAATAAAACACCAAAAGGAATCTTCGCCTCATTTGTTATCCAAATTATTAGTTGCTCCAAATTTGAACAATATCACTAACTAGATGTTAGCGAGAACAACCGCCCAAAAGTGGCCATAAAAACGGAGGCGTTGAGTTGTGTTGCGAAAATGATGTTTTTGTTTTTAAATTAAATTTACAATTTTGCAAAATTCATTCGATTTTGATGAATGGTTTCGGCCAAGATGATGAACGCAGAGGAAAATGTGTTTGCTTTTATGTGTTTCTGCTTGCGTGGAGCGGTCTACGCGCTCACGAAATTGGATCATCGTTAATAATAGATTGGCTATGGGGCTACGTTCAAAGTTGTAGTTTTTTCAGAGGAGATTTTTCTGACCGACGCCGACGGACCGCGACCGAGTTGTAAAAATATAGATAGCCAGAGAGAATATGTATTCGGTTTTTACCAGCAAAAGAGTGGCAAATATGAAACTCTTTTAAGATTTATATCTTCTTTAATAATGACAACGAATTTTAGTTAGTAATTAATAATTGAAGGGCGCCGTAGCTTAATGGAAAAGCGCATGGCTACTGAGCAGGATGGCTCTTTGATCCTTATGGAGGAACAGCAATTAACCCGCTGGACAGAACATGTTAAGAATGTTTTGAATTGAACTTCGCCAGGAACGTCCATCAACCCACATATGCACCCTAATAGGCTACTTAACATCAGCGTCGTCGCTACTCCTTCGTTGGATGAGATAAGGACAACAATTCCTTCACTGCAATCAGGTAAAGCAGCAGGCAATGACAACATCTACGCAGAACTCTTTCAAGCGGACGTCGAGTTAACTACGCGAACATTGCATGCGATATATCAAGATATCTGGGAATCTGAATCCATTCCATCGTCGTTAAAAGAAGGCTTAATAGTCAAACTCCCCAAGAAGGGTGATTTGAGCATTTGATTGCGAAAACTGGAGAGGAATTACACTGCCAAACACCATAAAAGTGATCTCCTCCATAATAGCTAGGCGCTTACGGAATGCGTTAGAGCCAATTTTGATAAATGAACAATCAGGATTTCGCCCAAACCGTTCTTGTACTGATCAAATTAACACCCTGCGGATAATCATTGAACGGTCAGTTGAGTATTGCTCTCCTCTGTATATGATTTTTCTAGATTTTAAACGCGATTTTGATTGCGTAGGCCGAAACATGATGTGGCAGATGTTGTCTAGCTATGTCGTTCCGAAAAAACTCATTAACATCATTAAGGAGCTGTAATCAACATGCCGCGTCATTCAAAACGGTCATCTTGGCTCATCTTTCAACATCTACTCGGGAGTCAAGCAAGGTTGCACCCTCTCACCATTGCTTTTCACAATTGCCATCGACTGGGTGATGAAAATAGTAACCCGTACTCCATCGGGTTTGCCATGGAATCTTTTTCACCGCCTAGAAGACCTGGACTATGCCGATGATATCTGTCTCCTATCACAATCGCTAGGTGACATGGAGCGAATATTAAACTTACTAGAACTCCAGTGGGTTTAAAAATGAACGTCTCAAAAACAAAACTACTTCGCCTTAAAGCTAGTGGAACATGTGGTCTCTCGATTGACGGACCTTAGATAGAGGAAGTCGATAAGTTTTGCGGAGAGTAACGCAGCAGGAAGCAATTGCGATCACCATCAGACGACGAAAATGGAGCTGGATTGGCCACACTCTGAGAAAGCCAGCGGACGACATTACGAAACTAGCGCTTGACTGGAATCCACAAGGAAGCCGTCGAGTTGGCCGTTCTAGCAAGACATGGAAAAGGACAATTGAAGAGGAAGCAAGATCCCAGGGGACCGAGTGGCGTCTCTTGAAAACTCAGGCGATAAATCGAGTTCGTTGGCGGGCATTTGTAGAAGCACTATGCTCCCCCGCGGAGTAAAGGAAAGAAAGAAGACTGAGCAGGGCTCCCAGTAACACAGTGACAAACGTGTCACGGAAAGCTTCTCAATTCGCCGTTCCGATCCGACCTTAAATTGTGGGTCCCTTCCATTTGTATCCATAAAATATACATGCACAACACAAATGGTCGCGAGTAGCTGGGCCTTGGAACGCAACGGTAGACATGCACAACACAAATGGTCGCAAGAAGCTAGGCCTTGGCCGCAACGGTCTATCGCGCCGAATATTATTATTATTAACTAATAGTTGAAGATCTAGAAAACTCCTAAAGACTAAAAGGAGTATAATGAATAGCCTGTACGTTTCTATTCAGTACATTCATTCACATTGAACATCACTATAAATTTTGAACCACAGAAAAAATCTCCTTTTAGATTTGAAAATCCAAGCAATTCAAAAAAACCAACCAGCAGATTCTATCTCACAGATGCAGATAGAACACGCAGTACAGTGTCGCTTGTCAAAGTAAAAAAAAGTGTCATTCAATCACCACACCAGCTTTGATCTTTACCATTTTTTGTTTTGTTAACAATTTGAACATCTGAACGCACAGGTGTTCAGACCATGCTGTATGCAACGCAAAAAAAAACCCCCCTCCATAGAATATGGTTTCATATGCAAAGCAGGAACCGAGGCGAACCTGCAGGTACGTACATCACTGTGTGTATGTGTCACTTCATGCGTGCGATGTGTGTTATGCTTTGTTGTGGTATTTCAGGGAATAATAAAAACGAAAGGAAGGCAGAAGAATCAAATTGCAAATTGTACCACATGGAATAGCAGCGCACAGGAAGTGGCTCCAACTTCCAACAGAATATGGATCCGCTTTAAGGTTGGATGACAGAGTGGATACTACAACGAACTTCCCCTTGACCGCCTCGGTTGTTTTTTTTTTGTTTTTCAATTTTTCAATTGCATGGTGTAACATCAAGGGGCACTGACGATAATGACGACATGATAGATCAGCCAACCAGCGATAATGACGAAGCATGACGGAAGCAGTAAAAAAAATCGCTTCACCTGGGAGATTACGATCGACGGTTCATGAAACTTAAATGTTATTGTAAGCGTCAGATGGAATTATAATTGGATGATTTTGAAAAATCTTAAATCAGTCTCCCCAAAAAAACAAACTAAATATCTTGCCATTCATTCTTCATCAGTTTAAGGGAGTTTGGAATCAAGTGTAACGCTTGAAATGAAACCGAACTTTGGACTGATTTTTTGGTAACCGATTCCACCAGCACAATTCCACTTGGCACAATTCCCATTAGACAAAAATCTACTTGGCACAATTCCCCTGGGGAACAATTTAATTTGCATTATAAGGTTTAATATTTCATTTGCGTAGGCGTGGTTTTAATTGTACCGTGTATTGTTTATCGTTGTTCATGTTTTTTTTTTTTCAAATATTTTGCAATTTTTATATAACATTCGTATATACATTTTAAGTTAAATCGCGCGCGCGAATTTCCACCCTAAACGCGTTTGATTATCAAAAAGTTAAATTGTGCCAAGTGGAATTGTGCCCAGTGGAATTGTGTCAAGTGGAATTGTGTCCAGTGGAATTGTGTCTAGTGGAATTGGCCTAGATTTTTTACTTTTTTTTACTTTTTACTTTAGAATATCAAACGTTTTTAAGAACAAAAGTTTATATAAATTCGGTTTATAACAAGTTGGTTGTAATGCAAAAGAACTTAATACGTATCGCTTGAATGAGAGAAGGTTTCAAATAAGCGTACTGCCACTACCACTCCAGTTGTAGTTTTTTCAGCGCATATCTAAAGGGAGTCAGAAAAAACATTGGAACTTTCCCAGTATCTGTGATGAATGATATTTCAATTCTTTACAATGTTTGACTACAAGTTTCCCCCATGGAACATCCCTCACGACATACACTTGAAAACTACTTACGTCAGCAAAATGTACACTTGTGCGGCATTTATGTGTGAAGAAGTTCATGATGCGTTGCATTATGAGGTGTCGTCGCGTTCTGTTTTGGAACTCCCCCCTTTTGCTATCACAATACTGTCTCATTTCATCCTTTAGAGTTCAACAAGGGGGAAAATTCGAAAAAGAAAGAAGAAGTTTCCATTTTCGTTGCACACCACACAAAATCACGCGTGCACATCAGTTGCAGCAATGTCACATCTCGTTGCTTATTGATGGGCACAGACAAAAAAAAAGGCTTTATGACAACTCCCTTCACCTAAATGGAGGATATACAACGACTCGACCGCACAGCCGTGAGTTTCCACATTAATCTCTGTTCCGAGCGATAATATTCGAAATGAACTGACTTTAAAATTAACAGAGGAATTGCTCATTGCACATGCAGCTAACTTCGGGGATGAGCCCCAACGTCATTGAAAGAAGTCCTCCTCAGATTGCTTTCAATTAAACCATCATATGTGTACTGTACTGTACTGCCCCTTATAATTTAATTATATCACGACTACGTGTGCAACACCAACGACAAAATGTCCATTTGTGCTACAAAAGTTTCGGAATAAGAGAGCAATTTTCGAGTCGAATGTCGCACTTCCAAATAATGACCAGCGGCTAAAAGTGTGATGAGTTCGATCTGGAGACTGTTCGATTGACAACTCTTCACTTCAGTTAAAAATTGAGCAACTGAATTAACTGGAGAGATATTTTGTTCGTGTAGTTACTTCAGATGAGTTATTCAGTTTTCTTTTTTACAATTTTGACATTTATCTGAAGTGAAGACCACCAATCGAACAATCTATTCTCTTCAGTAGCTCAAATAAGTGAAGAGTAACCGAAAACTGAATGAACTGAAGTGAAGAGTTTTACTCTTCAGTCCAATCGAACAAAGCTCTGATCTGTCATCTTTTTACCGTGCAAATGTACAGGTTGCCTCACAGCCAATTACTACCAACTATAGCTGGTTTATTTAATTTAAGTTTTTGAAATAGACACGCGGCAACTGAATGTACACAGGCTTATTCTTAGATTGTTTGGATGCGTTTATTTGGAAAGAAAGATGGCATTTCGTCCTTCGTCACACCACATATAATACATATTGTGTGTAAACAGTGGAAATGTTGACTTTTCTATACGCCACGCCATCACCATCAACACCAGCATCATTATGACCCAACTGACTCGTATTTATTTAAGAAAATGGACAACAAAGATAGTCTTTTTTTAGAAATCTATAAAGAAATTAAAAAGGCTTACTGTTAAAGCCATAAAACGCATCGTCGTGCATGCCAAACGAGGCCTTTTGTGCAAGGAATGGTAATTTGAAAGTATAACAACTAAATTTTAAGTACAGTAGAGTGTTGATTAAATGAACTATTAACGGTTAGTAGAGTTCATATAATAGAGGATCTATTGTTTTACGTTCATGACAACAAAGATGGTGTTGCAGAACGACAACTGCATTTATTAAAAAAGTCCTAATGTAATTGGTCTGCTGCTCAACTCATCGTCATTAAAAAGGAAATGCAGAATTGCTAGTGGAGGACCAGTCACCCCGATAATCGCTTTACTGCCATACCTACGGCCATTTACGTATACGGGTCTAGATTACTTTGGACCAGTATCAGTCGGACACCGGCGCGAAGAAAGATAAATCGCATTATTTACCTGCTTATCTCTCTCTCGAGATTGCATTCGATTTATCTACCGGATCCATGGCACTTTAGCAATAAGAAATTTCGCCAACCGCAGAGGTAAGCCGATCAGGATTAGAAGCGTTAAAGGAAAAAACCTTTCCCGCCTAAAAGGGAACACAAAAACGTTCTCCGAAGTCTTTGACTGTAATCGGATTCAAGATGAGATATTCTCAAAGGGTGAGGAGTGGCTGTTCAATTGCTCATCGGAAGGCGGCGTATGGGAGTGGATGGTAAGATGCGTCAAGCGAGTGTTGAAACAGACGCTAAAAGAAGAAGAAAGAGCATACCCTACACTGTTTTATTGTAGAAGCCGGAAACGACCTTTGACGTACATTCCAATCACAACGGATGACGAGGATCCGAGGATCTAACACCGCTGAAGCCCCCGCTTATGATACGACCTCCGATTGATCTCCTTCTCCTCCGTCTGCTGGAAGATGGACAGGACATCGTCCTGATCCAGGAACCATAGATTGTTAATAACCATGTTCGTGGACTCAGGACTCCTGGATAATTACTGACTATATGTGTCAGGTAACCCTGCATATTAGTGAAAAGTAATCTAAATGTATTTTTACTACCTAACTTCAGCGATGGAGATGTCACCGCGGCGCAAGTAGAGACTGCCAAAGGCACTGGCGTATCTCGCTCACGATCAAGTGGGCTCTCTTGCAGACGAAAACCTAGAGAGAATTATCGCAGAGACATTACGATAGAGGTGAGTTACTTTTTGATTATTTTCTAAGCACCAACCTTATTCTATTTCCAATATTGGCAATGAACCAACCTTTGTAACCAAAAGTCGACAAGAAGTCTTAGACATTACTCTTGTTACCGACTCGCACAATCATACAATTCTTAACTGGAAGGTATCGGCTGAACATTCTTTCTCAGATCACCGATACATTCAATTCAGTTTAGATGATGAATCCTCTTGCCAACCAGCCTTCAGAAATCCCAGAGGAACTGATTGGCTCAAATATAGAGAAACGTTTAAGCGCCATTTGAAATCTGAACTTACAATTCCCCCCCTTTAACACCAATGAACTCAACCGGGCCTTAAATAAAGCGCTGTCAGCTTCCTGTCCTCTGATTCGTCCAAGAGGCAAGAAGAAACCCGATTGGTGGACTTCGGAGTTGGGACTTATTAGGAACAGCTGCAGAAAGTTGTTCAGCTCAGCCACGGTCATCCGATTGGGATGCCTATAAAATATCCCTCAACTGATATAAAAAAGAATTAAGGAAAGCTAAGCGAGTATCCTGAACACTCTTCTGTGGCAAAATAGAAGAATCTTCCAAGGCATCTAGGCTAAGAAAAATACTCTCCTACCAATCTAACTATGCCTAGCTGTTTGAAAAAAGCAGATGGTTCTTTGACTACCTCTGGGGAAGAATCGCTCAATCTGCTTGTAGACACCTACTTTCCGGGTAGCTCCCATGTTATAAGTAACGTTAACCTTAACAGGCAAAACACTGACACATTATCTCCAATGATCTAATAAAAAAGGATAACACCAAAGCTCTGCATACGCTAGTACGTTCCATTGAATACTCGCTACACTACAAGGAGTTCACTATGGTAGCTTTCCTAGATATTGAAGTCACTTTTAATAACGTCAACACATCTGCGATCACAGATTCACTGACGTCGTAGATGACTCACTTGGCGAAATTATTAACCTTCTACTCACAAGTCGGATTGTTAACTCAAAACTGGGTGTGTCATATCTTCCAGAAGATCTGTCAGCAGAGGAACCCCACAAGGTGGGAGTCCTGTCCCCCTTCTATGGAACTAAGTGGTGAACGAGTTGCTTGTATGCTTGAGAAAGGAGAGCTGCCGAGTGTTCGCTTATGCGGATGACGTTGCTATTCCCGTCTCAGCAAAGTACCCTAACACCTTAGGAGAACTCCTGCAAAATGCTAACAAATTTGGCAGATCGCTGCGTTTTGGAGTAAACCCACACAAAATTGAACTAGTCCTCTTTACTAGGAAATACAAAATCCTACATGTTGACCCTTATTCTTATATTAAATGTACAAGCTTAGCATTCTCCGATAAAGCCAAGTATTTGGGTCTGATGTTGAATAGGAAGCTAAACTGGAAACCTAACATACAAGAAAGAGTTCGAAAGGCCACAGTGCTTATGCACATAGAAGCAATAAAATGACCGGAAGTCATCTTGCATTTGCATGTGTAAGGAATGTCATTAATGGGCGGTTAGGATATTTTTTTTGTTTGTTTCTTACACCGTCGTGATGTAGAAAAATATTTGCTCAATTTATATCTTTGTATCGCCACATTAGATCGCAACTCTCACTGCAACTTCATCCAGTGGTGATGTAGTGTTTTGCGTGTTGTTGTTGTTGTTGATGAATGTTGATAATGTGATACGAGTACTTTGGTGTTTTCGGTTTTGCACCGACAAACGATAATTATTGCCAATGAGCAGCCAAACAACACACAGTTATAACTGCATTGCAGTCCGAGCTTCACCACCACCACACTATCCAGACGTGTATTTTTAAATTACCCATAATCTGCGGTTAGTTGGTGCAGTATCCAGTGTTTTTTTTTTCTCCGCTTGCCAAAGACAAAACCACCAAAGCCAGTCACTGGCACATGATAAGTTAGTAGGGTAGGAAGGTTGGTAGAAGTTTCCATTTTATCCTCCCATCCGGTGTGGCTAGATGGGCACATGGCTACCAAAAGCAGTGGTCTTTGTAATATGTGCTTCTTTCCCTTTGACCAACCCAAAAGTAACACACACCAAACAACAACAACAGCATTAAAGAAAATCATATTTTCATCAATCACATGACGGATGTTGTGGTTTTTGACACAAATTGGCGTCTTTCTTGCCACTGTTTCTATACGCTGTGCCAATGGCAATGCATTTGGGCATATTTTCAGTGAAATTTCCAACAGAAAAGTTTATGGTATTCCCAAGGACCGGGCATTTTCACAAGCACCCCAACGGATTTATGTTAAAAAATTGATTAACTTGCAATCACAATGCAATAAGCAAACTTAGTCCCTCAGAAGTGCAGTACAGAATTTAACGGAAAGTTCGAAACCTCTAAAAAACTCGTATATGAAGTAAATTTTAATCGCTAGTAGCGTGTATTTACACAAAGCAAGTTAGCCGGGAATACGGCGAGGTTAACTTCTTCATCACATAGCTTTTAAAGATCATCAGAAGGATGTTATATACACATTCCTATGTGTTGTGATTGTGAGGATGAACTTCAAAACAAATAAAACAAACATTCTATTTGGTATAACCAAACAATTCCAACTTACAACACTCGCTGGCTTATCTATTTATAGTTTGGCGCCAAAAATATTGTTTAAATATTTGAAACAAAGCCGAAAAAATAAAATCTCTTTCCATTTATCGCCGCTAACAACACAACAGATTGAAAACCAAATCCAAAAAAAGTGGGCGAGAATATTTACTATCGATAGTGAATTCTGATGAAAATGTCTGTGTACTAAATAGTGAGTGGACGACAAAAGGCAGCTTCTTCATCTTCAAACAGACAGATGATGGGATGGGAAATATCAATTATTCTGAAACAAATCTCGGAAACCAATCTCGTTATCATTCGATCCAGTATCACAAAAAATTGCAGCACACAATATTGTCGGATAAAGTGAGATTAAAAATTTCAATCGTAACGAACCTACATTGGACTATATAGGTAATCAGAACAGATGAAAAGGAAGTTTTATTCCTTTTTATTCAAATGAACGTTTGCATGTGTCCGAGTAAGCCGCCTAGCTGTCGGACCATCAAAACATCAGGTTTGACATTCCTGGCAAACTGACACATGCTTCTTCTAGATACGATCCAAAGTCCACGGACTGGACTTGTCATCTCTAAATTGGATATGCTTGTTACATATATCGAGTCAACAGGGACCAGCATACCAATTAAATGATGAGTTGCTTATTTCCTATCATGACAGTTGTTGAAGGGTTGTCCTCAGGGAGGAGTCCTTTCTCCCCTTTTGTGGGCACTATAGTCATCGACAATCTTCTAGTCGATCTGCATAGATCAGGCTACATCATCGCCATTGGTTATGCGAAGGATTTGGCCATTCTTGTTAGTGGTAAATACAGAACGACCATTTCTAGTGTTATTCAAGATGCTTCACTACACGTTTTAGAATGGTACAATAGAGAATGACTATTCATCAATCCCTGCAAAACCGTTCTTTCACAAAGAGAAGATTGGTCGATCTAGGACCTGTCACTATCATAGGCACCACTTTAGCTTATTCCATTGAGGTTAAATATCCTTGATAAACGACTTAGCTTTAATTCTCACATCAAGTCTTTCATCGAACGAGCCACTAGGGCCATGTGGGCCAGTAGACGCCTCTATGGCGGAACATGGGGTCTTAGTTCTAAAAGAATACAATACCACGTACGCCGCGGTCATCGTATGGTGACCGAAAGTTCTTGAACAGACAAGGGCAACTAAGCTTCATAAGCCTCAAAGAATTGCATGTGGGTGCCATGTGTATCCCTGCAAATCTTCATTAGGAAGACGGCCGCTAGATGCGCTAATTGCGAGCCCGAAGGACGAAGCTTTTATTCAGAGGACATGAAAATTTTTCAGCAAACGTGTGTACATTTGTACGTTTGTTTGTCATGTCGTATATCGGGGCTTGTACCAGTCAAAATTTTATGGCACTTGTTTTAAAACAATTGGTTAGCGCTCGGCTTGAATGAATTAGGTGCTCAGATGTTGACGCACACTTACAGCTACAACAGCAATATTTTTTATCGAACGAGCCGGACGGCGATGCGGAATGTGTGTATCATCTAATTACCATGTCAGTAGAACGGATTTTATTCAGATATTTCCTCACACTGTTCTAGGTTGGCCCTTCATGGTACCTAAGTTTGTACGCAATTTTTGGCAACTTTCGGAACTGACTCACAACTTTGGAAATAAGTTTTCAATACTTCCCAACGGTAATCAAAAGTATATCGCCTCATTTCGTTCACTGACAATATAATACTGAATTTCTGTCACTTAAAAGATGACATTAGAGCTATGAGTGGCGAAATAACCGCTAGTTCAAAAACGAACTAAAGGATACCGCACGCATAAGTACCTACTTGTAAAGAGATTTTCAAGTGGGACGCCCCATTGCGTTAGTAGAGTTTCTCAGCTATGCGTGAAGGTAACTAAGAGTTATTTGACGTTTGAATTTGTTAGGCCGAAACCTTTGTAAGATCGTTTTGACCCAACAACTAAAGCCGAACGACGATCAGCTGCAACGTACCTTCAATGATTGGGTCCCGATCATAATCCCGAATCCATTTTCATCGCTGAAGCCCATTTCCACGAAATGCCATTACGCTCACAAAACTGACTCGGTGCTGGTTTCATGGTAGAGCTATCTTTTCGGGTAACACCTTTTCCTTAACGATGATGGCAACGAGTCACAGTCGCTACGGGTCCATGTTGACCGAGTCTTGTTGGGATAAATTGGAAGAGGTCGACTTGGAGCATATCAAGAAGGCACCACATGAAACACAGCTGGCCAAGGAATCGAGTTATTGAAATTGAAGTTCGGTTAGTTGGTTAGTTTAGGTTAGGTTAAAATGGCATTCGGTAGAAAATGGCATTCGGTAGGCCAGTAACGGTCCATTGTGATACCACATGGATCGAGAAAATTTCTCCCCATAATCGTTGAACGACGTAGAGCTTGTTATGAAGCGCAAGATACCATTAATGTCAGTATTGGTCAGATAATTAAGGTCATTGTAAAAGAAAGCTCCCAGATGGAGATAATCGGTGATTATGTTATATCCAGAATAAGAGCAGTCAATTTGTTGCCTCGTTCGTGTGATTTGACGCATCTGAATGTTTTCTTTTTGTTGGGCTATGCCAAGTCTACGGTCTAGTCTGAGAATTTCGACGACCTCAGGACAAACTTTGAACGTGAAATTGCCGGCATATTGCCTGATTTATGCAAAAAAGTTATCAATAATTGGGTTCAGCGCCTTAGATCTGTGGAGGACATTTAAATAATATAATACCACAGGGGTGTCCAAAAATATGTTACGACTTTTATGGGATTGACTTTTTTTTATTTACTATAATAAAATTATAACACACACTATATACACAAGACCAAATGATGCTACTGCACTTCATCGACCTGTACTTCTTGGTTCTCAATGCATGTGCGAAGTGGACAATCAAAACTTATGTTGTACCATATGGGTGTTGATTTTTGTTTTTATTATTGTTACGTTTATAAGAAAACAATAGTAAAACGTTATGTTTATTACGCATTTTCTGGAGAAAATTAACTTCAAAATCAAAAATTAGCATGGGAAAGAAAACTGAAACAGGCATTTAAGTTGGATATCTGAAGACTCAAACAAGATATCAACTTTATTTAAATGCAGTTACAAAGGATAGTATTTTTTCTTAAAATAAAGTTGTAAACGAAGCTCCTACCAGTTGTGTTAACAGAGCAATTGCTGTTAACATGGGTCAGGGTACACCAAAGTAAGCGTTTTTTTAAATCCCCGATAAATGATGTCAACATTGGAGATAGACCTGTATTGTCGAATGATTTTTTTCTTAGAATATACCCAAGAATCATTTCTCAAATTATTGTGCACTAATTAGGGGAGACCCCGTATATGCAATTTATAAAGTGAACTCGGGAAAACTGCATCTGTTCCATTTTAATGCGAGTATGAACTACAAATATTTGAATTTCTTTTGTGATAAGGTTCCTTGGTTCGTTTTTATACAGATATCTATTAATGGTGTCAGATTTTGTTTGACCCTTTACCAATGTAGTTGCATTACTGCCTATAATGGCTCACAGGTTAAGCAATAAACAAATTGAACAAAGTAAATAAAGGATTTTACCTTTAAATAAAAAAAAAAAAAGACGAACCAAAGAACGTATGACAGAAGGTAATAAACTAAAAGAATAATCTTTTATAAAGCTACGACACAATTTTACGCCCGTGGGAACTTCTCATCAATATAAGCGAACACAAAGAAATTTAATTGCATTTGTCACTTAGTCCGCAAGCAAGAAAATTACAACACCATCCAGAACATTAAACAGACAAAGTTGGATGTAACTATACTCATAGCGACAACCTAGCCTGCCAAAATGGAATAACCTAATTGTTGGCGGTAAACAATAGAATTTGGTTAACATTTGCCTACTTTCTGCAGCCCCTCCCCCACAACACCCTTTTAAAAAGTTACAAGTAACGTTATGTATCTGTTACTTTTTCTTGAATAAAATTATAAATTGGCTTTTGGCATTATGCTGTGTGCTTTGCGTTGCATCGTTTATGGGTTTGACTCGTCGAGTAGAATAAATAAATTATGCTAATTGCATTTTCACGGTAAGTTTAGTAGCACATACCTATATTTTCGAGCAGAATTGAGCACACGGCTATAATATTCCAATATACAAAATGCTATCAGCGACCAGCGTTATGTTTGGTTTGTCAATAATCCAAAACAACCATCCATTTGTATTTAGGGCTAGTTGTTGTTTTTTGCCGCCCTTATAAGTCTGCCTTCTTTTATTGAGCTGTTATCGGCTTTTTTGCTTTTGAACTCGCTGAACGCCTAATCGCACTTAAACTTAAAAAACGTAATTTCTATTCTCAAAAAAATTGCAGAGCCAGAGCACCGCGACAAACTGAAGCTGCATCCGAACGGGCTATCCAAAATTGATTAAGTCGAAAAATCCGCTATTTATTTGAAGTATTTAATTATTTATTAAATTGATTTAAATTTCGTAAACTTCAAGATTTTTTTTAAAATAACTGGGTATAATAAAGTAACGCTCGCGCCGGAACACCGCTCTAATAACTGTAATCACCACGACTAACATCCACTAACGATATCGCAAACACACCACTCTACCAAACTCGCCGGAAGCCAAAAATGAACTGGTTGGGTTGGGAACCAAACCACATGACTATGAGCTATGAGCTATGACTACACGGTGCGATGTGCGAACCGTGCGAACCTGCAAAGTGCGAGTACTTTGAGGAAAAGCCAAAGCTTTTTCGTTTACACTTGCGGTGTTGTGTTTGGGAGTGTGAGTTGCGACTTGTGAGTGTAACTTTGACGTTGTAATGTTCTTCTCTAATCTCTTGTTGTGGGAAATGAGCAACTGCGATGGAATGTTATGGAATTGAATTTTATTCGAATTGTGAATGAACTAAGTGATAAAGGAGCGCTTGCAGGATCAATACACCCGAACACGCGAAGTTAATATAGAGAATTTATAAAGGGGTTTTTTTGCTTTAACCCTCAAAGGCTATGAATAAAAAATGTTTTAGTTTTGACTTTTTGCGTGACTGGCTTGACTTTTGTTTACCTTTTTTATGAAAGCTGCGTTTTATGGAGATTTACAACCAACAATTTCATTCCTAATTTATTTAGGAGTAGGAATAATTCTATTCAACTGCTAGTATCAGTGTATACCACCACAGTAACTAATTGTTTATTGAAGTGAATCTTCTTTAGAGCGAGACTAAGGAGAAACGAATGAATTTGTGACGTTAGTGTTACGGAAATAACGAATATAGCGAATGAAGTTAGCCGTCAAAGAAGAAAGTGAATAAATTTTAAAGCCAATGAACAAGAAATTTGACAATTCAGTTCTCAAGTATTACGATTATATTATATAATAATGAGGTAGTAAATAAATAGTAAATAGCGTAAGAGAGGCATAGGGATAATGCAATGCAATAGCGATCCAACTGCCAGTTTTATTTTGAACACTCGCATATAGAAAACGGCACGGCACCCCTATTAACAACCTCTTAAAGACAATATGAAAAGGTGGACAATTCCAGGCAAACCCAGGCAATCATTCATCAAGCCAGTGGGAAGAAAGTATGTAATGACTAACTCAATTAAATGCAGGTTCTTCTCTCCTTCTGTTCAACTTGTGACCTGTTTTTGAAAACATTTGACACAAATGAATGCGCGACGAAAACTACCAAGAGCACCTGCTGACAGTTGTTTCCTATTTTTCTAGAAAGTTATGTGTAATGTGCTGGCTCTACTGTTCGTACGGAATTGAATGGGTGCACTGTGCTATATGATTGTGAACAAACTTAAGGGCGAACCTTTGCTGCGAGTGGTTGTGTTTGACGCTGCGTTGTGCTGCAAAGCAAACGAACGAGAAAATTTTGTTTCAAATTCCAATACAGTCCAGAGGAGACTGGCAGATGCACTCAAAGCTGTTAGTTTGTTATTGTTCCGTTTCTGAGAGAACAGCTTTAAAATGCTTATTAGCAAAGTATTACAACAGAAACTCAACTCTCATGACCGAAACTACTGAAGTTTGTTGTCATAGTGACTTTCAGTCGAGTTGTTTTGTTTTGGTTTCTTGACTTTTGCACCTGATGTTTGTTAGTGTGTGCTCTGCTGTGCCGATTACAGTTATAGTAAAATTGTACTAAGAGGAACTTTTCTTCCTTTTAACGATTGTGGTAGGGGTAGTTCTTCGTATTCCTACAGTAACTGTCTGCTACGGTAGTGTTATATCATAGACAATAGCTGGATGTATTTAGGCTATATCCTAATTGGACAGCGATCTCGCGTTGTGGCGATGATCGATGAGCCTAAGCAATATAGAGAAAATTACGAAAGGGGTGGGTGCCGCAAGGTTCTATATTAGGTCCGGTCCTCTTTAAGTTATATATAAACGTTACGTTCCAACTTGATTTAAAAGGTCAGCTTCATCTGTATACAGATGATGGAATATAAATGTACTCGGTTATCAATCAACGGTTATCAAGTCAACGACAAGCTTCGTCGGAATCATCATATACTCAACGTCGCACAAAATGCTGCTAAGTGTCTTGGCTTCCTAACACCATGTAAGAAATATTTCACTCCCTCTGATCTGGCTACTATCTACAAGGCATTCATTCGTCTAAAACTTAAGTATAACTGACATGTCTGGTCCGGTGCACCTAAGACTACCTTGCATATACAGAACCGTGCGATATAACTTATCGATGACGCAAACATAGCGAAATCTATAGATTCACTTGAACATCGCAGGAAGGTTTCCTGCTTGTCACTGTTCTATCGCTTCTCCCATCAATGGTGCTCAAGAGAAATAGCCAGTTGCACGCAACATCTCCTTGAGATTAACTGCAATATTCGTGGTGCTTCACGTAGAGACGTAGAGTTAAGTTCAGAAATTCGTTCTTCAGCCGTACAACACGTAAGTGGAATTCTTTGCCAAGCATTCAAAACACAAGCTCATAGATATCTCCTCTTTTCTCCGCCTTTTCTTTAGCGCCCACGCTGTACCAAGCATATAGCCGAGCATTATAAGGGTGCGAATCCCTTTACGCGTGCGCATTTTTTTTTAAAACAAAATAGTGTTATATGATGTTAACATCGATAAAGGTGTTAGGATTTTGTATGGTATTGTTTGTTAAACTAAAGTTGAGTTCGTTTGCTTAATTCACCATCGAAAAACTTAGATACTTTAATTTTAAGGAAAGAACATTGCACTCACCTAATTCACTATATAACGTTGTGTTTATGGCTATGTCCATAGGACACCCATCGGAATCCTCAGGTTCTTCTCGAACTGTCGGTGGTCCATCCCACAGAGCTTTGGCTGGCCTCCGCACACGATCCAAACGCACACGCGGATATTCATTGAACAGAATGTCGGTTAGCTGTTGACGAGAATATTATTGGTTTTTTTCTAGGTAACTCTAGGCTTTGCAAATATCAAACTTAAAAGCGTTAACTATCTAAGAGTATATGATTTTTTTTGTTGATGGAAATCTATAGACTTTCAACATTCGCGACAAGTCACTAACTCATAACCAAAGCATTATAGGTACAGTAGATACTCGATTAAATGAACTTATTAATGTAAGGCGAGTACAAGGGAATGTATTCAATACGAAATAATCATACCTTCAAATATTTGCAAACTATGTAAGTAGGATCACCATGCGATAGCATTTTAAGAAAATAAAATAATTGTTACGTTGAGTCGGAAAAGAACAAGCTTGTGATAGTTGTGTAAAGTTTTGGGGTTAGAAGAAAATTCTTTCACGACTCACTCCCTACTAAATGGGGGGAACTGGGCCCTAAGAGATATCGAGGCTCATGATGGAGGATGGATAAGGCCCGCCAGAGTCCTGAGTTCAAAGGGTTTCTACGCCTAACAAGGGGGAGTCTCTCCCTATCGAGGTTTTCAAGGTCTCGAGATGGAGTCCTATAAGGTCCGCCAGAGTCTCGAGACCAATAAAGGGAATTCTAAGCTAGGTTTAGTACAGAGCAGCAGATCTCTCACTGTTCACTCTCTACTAAATCGGGAAAACTCGTACATCCGAGAGATCGAACCTCAGGATGGAGTCCTATAAGTCCCGCCAGAGTTCTGAATTCGAAGGGTTTCTACGCCTAACAAGGGGAAATCTCTTCCTACCGAGATTTTCAGGGTCTCGAGATGGAGTCCTATAAGTCCCACCAGACTCTCGAAACCAAGAAAGGGGATTCTAAGCTAGGTTTAGTACAGAGCAGCAGATCTCTCACTGTTAACTCTCTACTAAATGGGGAAAACTCGTCCCCATGACTGATCGAACCTCAGGATGGAGTCCTATAAGTCCCGCCAGAGTCCTGAGTTCGAAGGTTTTCTACACCTAACAAAGGAGAATCTCTCCCTATCGAGGTTGTCAGGGTCTCGATATGGAGTCCTATAAGGCCCGCCAGAGTCTCGAGACCAACAAAGGGGATTCTAATGTGCCGATCTTCCTGTTTTTCTTCTTTTGTAAGAAATGCCTCTTGGTGAACTTTGCAGCTCTCTCGTGTTGTTGGTGTTTTCACTTCTCCTTATGTATTGCAAATCTTTTGGTTTTTTTTCTATCTGGCATTTTGTCAGCTCCGTTATTTCGTACATACTGCGATGGCTGTGTCGCAATGCTGAATTTATTTGCATGCCTGTGGTGTGTTGCTATGCTGTACTTGTTTGCATGCATTTGTACTCGATTAGCGTTTGCGGATTTTTCCTTTTTTTATGTGTGCACAGTGGGTGTAAGACGAAATTTGACGCTCAAAATGTTCGTCATTACAATGGTGAATATATAAAAATAACGTAACGTGTTGTTTTTTTTGCATTTTCAGTCTGTTTTACACTAAGATTAGGAAAAATCTCTACAATGTGCAGCAACTTAAACAATGATACGGTACGGTCTACTAAATTCCTTCATCAATAATAAATGTATTTTTTGTTTGGTAAATTTTCATCTGCATTTTGATTATGTATATGAACTCGTACCACTTATACTAGAGTATCACTTGATATAATCGAGTTTCAATGCAAACAATTTGATAAGTTGATTAATTTGAGTAATTGGGAGTTCTTATATTCGATAGTTCATAATATCGAGAATCTACTGTATTAGATTTAGTTGTTAGAGAAGAATAACAAATTATTCTCTATGTATAAAATGCTTTGTCATATCTAACTATGAAGAATTTAATTTTTTTTAAATGAAATTCTGAATGTTATTTAAATTAAAGTCGGAACAAAAAAGTTTTAATAAACAATTAACAAGAAATAACTAAATAACGACTAAATAGAAACGCCGGCTTAATACCCACCTCTTTATCTTTATTGGGAGTTGCAGGAAAAATCTAGTAAATTTTTTTATGTTCAGTTATTTGCATTTATAGAATTTTACAAAATTTATCCAAAAGTAGCAGATACATTACAAGTTAGTTAACAAATTTCACAAGAAGCACGGGAAGAAGAGAGAGAAGAGATAAAATGCGATTAGTACTTCACAATGTTAGTTACATTTGTTATGGATACATAGGTGGGTGGTGCAAGAATACTCTCTATCAGTTGAATAATTCAGATATTAAGGTCTTACCGAAATCTCTTCACTGCAATATGCGGTAAATGATTGCTCATCCTGTTGTACAACGCAGTATAGTGGTCCCCAAGGAAGCGTTTGGTTTTTTCGTGAAAGTTCACCTTCGTTCTCTGTAAAGAAATAAATGAGAGGAAAATTTTATTCAAAATATTAGGCACAGCTTAGTTTTACAAGTAGTCACCCGTAGTCATAGTTGTAATCGTAGTCGTAGCCGTAGTCGTAGTCGACGTAGTCATAGTCGTAGTTGTAATCGTAGTCGTCGTAGTTATAATCGTAGACGTAATCGTAGTCGTAGTTGTAATCGTAGTCGTCGTAGTTATAATCGTAGTCGTAGCCATAGCCGTAGTTATAATCGTAGTCATAGTCGTCGAAGTCGTCGTAGTCGTCGTAGTTGTGATCGTAGACTTAGTCGTCGTGGTTGTAGCCGTAGTTGTAATCGTAGACGTAGTCGTAGTCGTAGCTGTAGTCGTAGCCGTAGTCGCAGTCGTCGTAGTCGTAGTTTTAATCGTGGTCGTAGTCGTATTCGAAGTTGTAATCGTAGTCGTAGTCGTATTCGAAGTTGTAATCGTAGTCGTAGTTGTATTCGAAGTTGTAATCGTAGTCGTAGTTGTAATTGTCATGGTCGTAGTCGAAGTCGTAGTCATAGTCTTAGTCGTCGTGGTTGTAGTCGTAGCCGTAGTTGTAATCGTAGACGTAGTCGTAGTCATAGTCGTAGTCGTCGTAGTTGTGATCGTAGCCGTAGTTGTAATCGTAGACGTAGTTGTAGTTGTAGCCGTAGTCGTCATAGTTGTGATCGTAGACTTAATCGTCGTGGTTGTAGTCGTAGCAGTAGTTGTAATCGTAGACGTAGTTGTAGTCGTAGCTGTAGTCGTAGCCGTAGTCGCAGTCGTCGTAGTCGTAGTTGTAATCGTGGTCGTAGTCGTATTCGAAGTTGTAATCGTAGTCGTAGTTGTAATTGTAGTCCTAGTCGTCGTGGTCGTAGTCGAAGTCGTATTCATAGTCGTAGTCGTCGTAGTTGTGATCGTAGTCCTAGTCGTCGTGGTCGTAGTCGAAGTTGTATTCATAGTCGTAGTCGTCGTAGTTGTGATCGTAGTCTTAGTCGTCGTGGTTGTAGTCGTAGCCGTAGTTGTAATCGTAGACGTAGTTGTAGTCGTAGCCGTAGTCGCAGTCGTCGTAGTTGTTCTCGTGGTCGTAGTCGTATTCGAAGTTGTAATCGCAGTCGTAATTTTAGTCCTAGTCGTCGTAGTCGAAGTCGTAGTCATAGTCGTAGTCGTTTTAGTTATAGTCGTAGGTAGGTTTTTATCGGCGGTGTTTGACTTAGCTTAAAGGAATTTATTTATTTATTGTAATCCACTACGAAGTCCAAGAAGTAGTTGTGAGTTGATGATAAAAGGAATGCGAAATTTAGTTATTGACAATTTATATAAAACATTCGTAGTCACAAAGGAGTAAAGACATTATGGGTGCATTTTTTAAAAACTATATGCCGCTGCAAATAAAAAAACATCAAAACAAGCAGTTTATGTCGATTGCGTCAGTGAATTGACTTAAATTGCTTCGTTCGCAGTTTTTTGACCGCACCGTATTGCTTTGATTTAAATAAATCTACCTAGTGGCGAGTAGCCAAATCTGTAGAAAGAAACCAAACCGTATTTACGAAATGTGATATTCACCTCAAAGTTTTATTGGTGGTGTTTGGCTTAGCTTAAGGGAATTTTTTTTTATTGCTGTATTCTATTATGCATTCCCAAGTACTGCGCAAAGAGGTTTAGAGTTGATGATAAAAGGAATACGACAATTAGTTTTTCACAATTTACATAAACGCAAAAGTAGGCTATAACATTTAAAACATTTGACAACACGGGTTTTATCAAGTCGTGGAATTTACTTATATTTGACTCCAGTAGAATATACAAATGCGGAAACACAGAGTCGGGCCACATAAGTCTGAGTTCTTAGAAGTACTTAGTAGTAGTAGATCATTAATGAAAATGAGAAAGAGTGTCGGTTACAAAACAGAGCCTTGGGGAACACCGGCGTTTATGTGGATTTGAAACCGTTCAATACGTCCTGGATAAAAAAAAACGGTCAGAAAAGTAGTTACTAGTCCAATCTAGCTGGGTCTCATCAATTCCATAGGCATTCATTTTCGACAAAAGAACTTGATTCCTTCCTGCGCAGTCAGTGTCTTGCATCAAGCGGCTCGCTACATAAATGTCTGTAAAGGTAGAATTGGTGACCTCAACTACAATTTGTTGCCCTCCAACGCTAGGCTCGGCTAGTAACGTGACTTTAAAATACAAACTACTCAAGAAACGGAAACACGCCTCGGATACGACACGGAAATATGGAAGACGACATTTAGCTATCGACACAGGAATAAGATCGGAACTTGGAACGTCCGCATTTTGTCAGAACCGTCAAGACCGTCTCAAGTTTGTCGTAAGATGGATGGGTCAGGTCAAGGCGACTTTCATGAACAATCGAGGCATTATCTAATGTTTAGTGGAATCAACGGGTTTGGAATTCTTATAACACCTAGAGCTAAAAAGTAATTGATTGGATTTAAACCAAAATCTGACCGCATAATTTCAGCGCGATTCCACTGTAAATTCCGCAATATCACTATTCTCCAACGCTATGCTCCCATCGAACATGATGACGATGACACAAAGGAGGCCTTCTACAGTCAACTAGAGGCAGCAATAACCTGTGCTTATACCGGCGATATCAAAAATTGTGCTTGGCGATATGAACGCCAAAGTTGGCAACGACAACAGAAACCGTCACGCGTGCATAGGCCGACTGGTCTTGGCACCACGCGCAAAAGCAATGAAGAGAGGCTTGTGCCAATTTCACCATCTCCAAAGGAGTCAGGCAAGGATGTGTCCTCTCACTTATACTTTTTTTGATCACTTTATGGCGCAAACCAACATCGATGCACCAAACGGTATTTAAGGGCAAGAACAGCGCCAATTTCACAATCTCCAAAGGAGTCAGGCAAGGATGTGTCTTCTTACCTATACTTTTTTTTGTGATTCTGGAACACGTTATGGCACAAACCAATATCGAGCACCAAACGGTATTTAAGTGCAAGAAACAGCGCCAATTCCACCATCGCCAAAGGATTCAGGCGTCCTTTCACCTACACTGTTTTTTGTTCATTCTGGATTACGTTATGGCGCAAACCATCATCGATGCACCAAACATAATTTAATGGCGCTTGAACTAAACGCTTAACGATACCGACTAGGCTGACGACATCAGTATGATAACTCACAGATCGGACGATATGAAGCATAAGCTTGAAAGTTTGATATATAACGCTGAACAGGTTGGCCTAAGGCTTAACTACCCATAGACGAAGTTTCTACGATTTGGAACGACCGACAACCGCGAATTATCCATAAATACCAACGAAGCAACGATAGTCATTGAAGGCGTGTGGAAATTTAGTTACTTTCGGAGCCTAACAGCGGGTCTGAATCAGACGTGACTGCCCGCATAAACCACGCACGCCTTGCGCACTACTCTTTTGGACAAACACGATCTCAAACTCGGATCTACTTGCCCTGACAAGTAATGAGCCAATCTACATCGAAATTAAGCGTAGGAAATGACAATATGTAGGGCACACCCTGCGGACATAGAAAATGCGAAAATTGCCTTTAAGTGGAACCCTCAAGGAAGACGAAACCCGGGACGCCCATTGATTAATCGAAAGGGAATTGCAAAGGCGTGAAGTCAAACTGATAGCGAGAGACAGACGACGCTGGAAGGAGGTCGTTTGCGCTCTATCCACCTCCTATTTGTTTGTTTGGGCTTTTACTTAAATTTACTGTTATACTGTAAATAATAAATAAATAGTAAGAAAAATATAACGGTGGAAGATATTAAAAGAAACGTTGTTTTAAGCTTTAAAAGGAAAATATAAGAACACAGAAGCAAGAGCAAGTGTAACGCGTGTAGTCAGAAGTAGAAGAAAAAACATGTAAATTGTTCTCAAAGCTTTTGTTGTGGTGTGTTGCTTAGCTAAAAGTGGGATATTTATTTAGAGAGTTCTTTCAAAGCTACACGCCACACACTTGCAGTGGAATATTTGTCTTCCATTTAGCGTTTGGGCAGTTGAGGTTTGACCTTATCATTAGTAAGATCAAGTACATGGTTTTTCAATAGGGACATAACAATATTGTTATATCCTTATTGGAAAACTATTTACTTGTTATACATATATATAGTTGTAATTAAACCCAGTAATTCAAATTTTTTGAAGCAGACTGTTTAAAAGTAAAAGAATGGCGAATGCCAATGCGTATGTTTCTTTAATTTGTTAGAAAGGTGGAGATCTGATTAATATTTGTGCTGTTACTTAATAGCGTCAATTTATCCACGCACTCAAAATCTTTATTCATACAACGTGTAAACTGTGGCAGGTAATTGTGTAAATTTATAGGTGCGGGCGATCTCTGGCCAAGTCAATCAACCAGCATGAGTTTTGCCTTTCACCTCAGGGCTCAGGCACTGTCTGTCTATTAAGAAACGACACAAGAACTAAGAATTTGTCTTTTGTTTGCTTTCGATAAACGATAAAAGCACAACAACAGAGCTAAGTTCCTAAGACTTATAGTGATTTTGATTATTAATTAATAAAAACTTTGAAAAACTATTCCAGCTTAGTAACCATTAGCTACGTATTTCAGTAATATTTTTGAGGAAAAACAATTAGGTGTGAAATTATTCTGCCACTTATGGTAATTGCGGTACGGCTGATCAGCCGTCTGACGAATGAATAAGCGAGGAATTCACAGCTCGACTATCACTTGAAATCACATGTGAGCGCGCACGCAACACGCATCAGTAATTTCCAATCGAATCTCAAGTGAGCACGAGCGCCCGTGATTATGTGCCCTTCGAGATTGATGTTGTTGACGGAGCTTCCTCAACTTCTCCGGGCGGGACGAGCGGCGACGACTCTGGATGATGTTTGTTGCATACAATCGAATCGTTGATGACTGGTGTCACAGAGAATTGAAATTTGACAGCGAAGAAGAAGAAACTCGACAGAAAGACAGACTGCCACTGAAACGCAGCAAGAGGACTGGGAATCACGGAAAGTCAGTGGAGCAGAACAATTGTGCGTAAGTGTAACGCGAAGAGACGAAAACTTCGACATTGTTGCAACAAGCAAACAGGAAGCAATAAACTCCAGTCAACTGTCAAATTGCTTACATTTAGGATTGCGATTAATTGCGAGTATTATTGAAGATACTTTGGATTGTGGAATGTTTCGAAATTTCTAACAGTGGGTCATGCATCAGTCAGTCAGGTCAGGCACCGAATGTTGATCAAAGTAAGGCAGACTGATACGTATAAACTTTGCTGTTCTCTCATTTACGAGGGTGGGCTGAAGAGTCGGCCTAGGCAAGAAAACACAAAATTTTTCGGAAAAATTTAATTTATTTCTCAACAAAGTCTCCCTGTAGATTAATACACTCCGTTCAAAAATATTCCAATTTTTCGATACACCCCGAATACGAAATCCCTTAAAATAGGTTTCCGTTTCAGTGTTGACTTCCTCATTCGAGCCAAATTTTTTACCACTGAGCCATCTTACCACTGAGCCATTTCTTCAGGTTGGGAAATAGATAACAGTCGAAGTGGGTCAAGTCTGAAGAATAAAGTAAATGAGGAACCAATTCTTAGCGCAATTCATGTAATTTTGCCATTGCGACTGCAGACTTGTGTGTTGGTGGAAAAGCAAATTTTTCTTCGCTTCACCCAGCTTCAAATCGGCGTTGAATCAGTCCAACTGCTCAGTATAATATACGCCGGTGATTATTTTGCCCTTTTGAAGATAATCTACGTGAACAATACAGTGTCCATCTCAAAAAACTGTGGCCATTACCTTGTTGACCGACAGACCCACCTTGTCCAGGATCCGCCAGAAGCAGTCCACTGTTCCGACTGATCTTGTGTCTTCCCCGTGGGGGAAGGTGCTGGGCTTTACCACGGGATATTAAAAAAGGGCCGCAGGTACTTAGAGTATGCTCTGTATGGGCAATGTCGTCGTACTTTGCGACCCGAAGTGGGCTACTGGTACTTAGACTTTTCGTATTTAGTGGTTCATTTCGTACACTACAGGACTGTGAGTGGGACAGAGGGAATAGTTTATATTCCAAATGGCCGTAATCCTAGTGACAAATGATAGGGTTCGAAGTTCCGGACGATGTGCTGCCAAAGCTGTAGCGTACCTACACCCAGGCACTCATACTTAACGAGCTAATTCCCTTGACGTCAGATCTCACCAAGGTCGCGCTGGTACTACGGGAGTTGGTTCCGCCCACAGGTTGATCTGCTTGGAGGTTAGCTGAGTCTGGGCCAACATTTGTTTGAGGACCCAGTTTCGTTCTGGGCTTGACCTACGTAGTGGTTTATGGTTTACTCTCGAAGAGAGGACCGCTAAATGGAAGTAGTTCAAGAGCATGCTTAATGGCGGAAGCTAGGCAAGCAGGGTTCGTCCCACTCTACGAATGATGTTCTTTTGTCTCTGATGGGGTGTTCTAATGCATCCATGTTTCGTTCGCGGTTATGAAACAACGTAAAACACCATTTTGTCACGGTTGAACATCACCCAACACTCCTTTGGACTTGTCACACGTTCGTGATTGTTGCCAAAAGAAAGCAGACGCGAGTCCCAAATATGCAAGACGTCAAATAGCGTATGCATGTACCGTTTTACTACCAGAGTCCTCACGAGATCTCATGAAAAGAAAGATGGTTATGTGGAGTTAGTTACCTGTAACATTGAGGTACGATATCAAATCGGTGAAGCCGTACTCTGAAAGATCCTTTAGGTCGACAAAGAAGAAATTGCTCAATTTCTGGAAACGGAGAGCGCCAAGGGACGGACACTTGCAAAGATGAACGAGAGTTTCTTTCTCATTCACATCCAAGCAACTCCTGCAAAAGGTATTGCGAGGAATTCCCAGTTTCACTACGTGGCTGCACATCGGCCAGTGACCCTTGATTATGACAACCATTATGGAAATATCTTTCCGAGAACTGGAGATCAGCTCGGTGGATTTGTTTTATTATAGGGAGGCCACATCGCTCTCGAAGTGGTGGGGTTATTGCACCTTAACTGTGATTTGGTTGTAAGGAAAGTGATTACACGTTCCCTACTAGAGATTAAAGGACAGCAGACTCTCTCAGTCTATGCCAAGTGTGACGCCCTTCTTCGTCAGTACGTCTGCTATTTCAATTCCGTTAATATTGCTGTGCCCTGGCACCCAAACTAGGGTTATGTCTATGTTTTGCTTATCAAAGCCAGTTGGCTTGGCAATGCATGAGACGTTTAGAAGTGCTGCTTGTCGCAATAATGGCTTTGATTGCAGATTGGCTGTCTAGGCATAAGCCAACTCTGCGTAACTATAAGTTAGGACCCTGCATGCCTCCCTTATTGCTAAGATCCCCACCTGAAAAATGTTAGCAGAGTCAGGTAGCTTGTGGGATCTTGAAAGATTAAGGTTTTCAGGAAAAAACTCCAACACCGACTCTATTTCCCATCTTGGATCCTTCAATGAATAGAGTTACATTAGAAAAAAAAACCAAAACTCTCTCATCCTTCCAACTTTCTCGAGTCTGAAACTCCATGACAAAGCTAGGACTGAAGTATAGTTGAGAAGTGCAGTAGTCGGATTCAAAATCTACCTATAGCGGGCTCCTAAAAGGAGATGATACCATCTTCAACCTAACGTTGGAGAAAGTGATCCGAGACTGTGATGTAACGGCGATAGGAACTATCCGCCATAAACTTAATATGATGATGATGATGTAATATATATTCTCGTATTAGCCATAGATACTTATATAGTACCACCGCACTGAGTGTTCACCGCCATGTTGAGATACGAGTAGTATTAGTATTAACAAGTATTAACAAATCTATGGCAGTTTTTTTTTTGGGTTATATGCTCACAAATTTTGCTGTTTGTTAATGGGAAGAGCTCCATAACTTCGCTCCCATCCATTACGTCGCATCAACCAGCGAGTGAGTGACTAAGTGCTGCCGGCTGGCCCAAGTATTCGCCTATGCGTTGGCTTTTTCTAACAACAATTAATTCAAAAAGATGCTTCTTTAAAGAAACTGTTCTTGCGAAATCTCGTGATTCGTCTCACAACCTCCATCCGCCCCGCGATCAAATAAAGAATTAAATTACTATTTTGTTATTAAGCGAATACACACACACACACTCACATAACTATACGTACAATATGCTTTATGGATTAGGTCTTCGGCGTCGCCGTTTTCACGACGTAACCATTCAAGCTTACAGCGAGTATATCGCGACTTTTATTTCTGCCTGTTCATCACATTATTTTGTAACTTTGCTTGTGGTTCTTTTTTTTTAACTTATTATCATTTGTATCATAAATAAATCAAAAGAAACGCGAATACAAAACAAAAATCACTCACACAAAGGAGTAAAAATTCAAGACTCCAAATAAAAGAATCTACGAAGCAATCGCGAATCTACGAAAATCGTTGAACTTTTCTCGCATTTTCAATTGCGATACTTTGTGCAGCGGCGACCGCTGTCAGTCAGTCAGATACTTGAGCCAAATGAACTTTTTAATTGTCTTGTACTAAGTAGAAGTACCCCCAGCATGGCGCTGTGTTAATGACATTTTATGTTGATTTTTGTTGTCACTTTTGTCCCGAATTCCGTGTGTCAGCTTAGTTTTTGTTCGATGCAGTTTATTTTTATGTTTTCGCGTTCCTTAATTAATTTCCCATCAACATTCGAGATAAGAGTAAGTTTTGTAGATTTTCCCATAACCTACCGACGCTTTGGTGATTAGGCTGGTGCTGAGGCGCTACGAACGCTATTCGTGTGCAGCACACTAATGAAAGTTTGTTGAACTTTAAAGTTTCTATGAAGTAACTTGATTTCATTTGCAAATTCGTTGCGAAGATTACTGAGCCTTTAGTAGAGTTGGTACTTTAGAGATGAACGATTCGAATTTTGTGAGCAGCTCATTGTCATGGGCCATTCTGGAGAGGAGTGTCGCGAATCGAGTGTGGCGCGTATGATCTGTGTAAAATGGGTTTTTTTGACTTCTTTGAGGTCCTTTCTAACCACCTTTCCCACGACCTAAAGAGCGGAAATTTTGTAACCAGCTTAGTCTCGTAGGGTGGGCACCGTGGCTCAGTGGAAATGCACATGGCTACTGAGCAGGAGGTTCGTGGTTCGAATCCCAGTAACACCAAAAGTATTTTTCACGGTGTCCATACCTCTCGCGTTCCGTTCCGAGAGTAATAACTTGTCACGAAAAGCTTCTCAATTCGCGGTTCGGATCCGGCCTTAAATTGTAGGTCCTTTCCATTTGTGCCCAAAAATAAACATGCGCAACACAAATGGTCGCGAGAAGCTAGGCCTTGGACCGCAATGGTCTGTCGTAGGGCGTTTCAGAGATTCCACATGTGACACGTGTCACTAGTCTCGTGTATGATGCGTGCAAATGTGGGTTTTTCGACTTCTTTGATGTCCTTTTTAACCAACCATAGAGAAGTGAAATTTTATGAGCAGCTCAGTCTGATGAGCCATTTCTGAGATTCCTCGCAAGTCGCGTTTGGCGCATGTGAAGAGGCGAATAACGAATTATTTGGCATAGCCAAGTTACTTCATCATAGGTTCAAACCAGTGACACGTCCAAAGTTTTTTTTTAAGAAAATATAAAATAAAACGAACGAATAGTGAGTGCTACGATCCTTGTATAGCACAATGGCCGAGTGAAAAAGACTACCGTCTGAACGTCGCAGGGTGGTTAGATTGGGGAAAAAAAGAATATAAGCAACAACAACGATTGTATAAAATATCCTTTTTTCAAAATGCCACCGATGTAATTCCCAAACGCCTTTTGAAAGCATACACAGATATTGCACGGAAAAATTCATTGATGTGTAGACAGAGTAATACCGGCTACAGAAATACTCTGCTCCCTCATTTTTCGATGGAAATTACCATTCCGACCAAGTTCAACCGAATATTCTGATCCTAATACGTTTCAATTTCGTCGAAACTTAATTTTTGTTCATCCATCTTACCCGGACTAAGATTGGTTTCTGGAATGTGAGAACGCTCCTTGACTCAGGGAGTGAAGGACCTCAAAATGCCAGATTTCTTCAACTGGAACGTGAGTTTCTTCGATATAATTTGAACATACTGGGAGTGAATGAAGTACGATGGTTCGACGCGGGATAGTAGCAATCCCCAACGTGTAGCACTGTGCTACTCTATACAGTGTTACGCCTCAGTGTTAAGCCCCATTGAAGAGTTGGAGAGAGCTGAAGCTCATTGCCAGGAACCGCACGAGATGGCGCTTAGGCGTAGTAGAGGCCCTAGGGGATATAGGACATAAGTAAAGTAAGTATGATACAGTGGACGTTGTGTCCAAAACACCACCGCCCACTGGTGCCATTCAGAACACTACTTTGACCTGTGGCTTATAAAAAAAACTTAACATAAAGGTTTCTACCCGTAAAACCAAGTTGTTTTACATTTACTTGTACCCCTAAATCTTGGTTACCCAACTCTATGGACAATAAAGAGGAGGTTGCCTAATTTCTCAGCCTCAAAACGTCTACCGATGCAGTTTCTATTGTTGCTTATATTTGAAAGTTTACGAGTTGCCTCGTATGGTTTAATGCCCGTGCTCTAACTGTTAGTTCGGAAATATCGTAAGCAGAATGGATAAGCGAATTAGAAAAGAACAAGAAAATTAATCAACAATAAGAGTTAATTGCCATAACATGTAATCCCAGCCGTCCGTGTATTGTCGGCAATATGGAATTGTAAATTGTAATGAGGAATAGGGTTTGTTCCTCTTCCGGCTGAAACAATCCGCCTCGAGCAAAGATCTCTTGAGATTGAAGAAGAATTGAACTGAAAAGGCATTGGCCAAAAGAATTTCATTTAACAAAAAAACCGTAAGGTATGCGCTAATTCTTTTCCGCATATTCCACAGACAAACACACTTGTGAGCAACGGCGATTCCTGGCATTATACAACCCAATATTGTTATTAACTTATAGCTCATTATTTACGCTACGACGAATTGAGTGAACGCGCGATGTTGTATGTGCTTCAATGTTAATAGGAACGATCTGTTACAGCACGTCGGACTATAACAATAATAATTACTATTTGTTGATAAAGTTTCGTAATGTGCGCTTTTTCAATGATTTCTGTGTTTCCAGTGATTAGTTGAGCGTACTTTATAGACATTTTGGCCGAAGGTGAGATTAATCTTCAACTAGATATTAAAACTATAATTTAGTTCGATTTTCTAGCAGTTTTTGGCTGTAGCAACTTTGAAAAGTTCGGAAAATGTCTTCAGGGCACTGACTTAACGTAATCTAGATCTGTCATATTTGGCTCTTCCGCTCCTGGCCTCCCGAATTGATTTACTAATTATAGATTGGAGCAATAATATCAAAGCCATTGAATCCAAAGTATTGTAAATTAACCTAATAAAGGGTCCGCCAAATAACTTTTTTTTTTTGAAAATGCTATAAAAAAAAACTACTGAATATTTTCTCAAATTTCTTTTTTTATTTGAAAGTACAATCCTTCCGGTTAACAATGGAAAATAATTTCATTTAAATGGCTGCCTCGGCTGGCCATGCAGTAGCCTACACGATCGGTCCAATTTTTAAGCACATTATCGATTTTGTGCAGCTGTATTTCACCAATGGCTTCACGAATATTGTCCTTTAAAGCGTCAATTGTCTCTGGCTTGTCGGCGTAACACTTATCTTTTAGGGCACCCCACAAATAATAGTCCAACGGTGTCAAATCGCAGCTCCGAGGTGGCCAAACGACATCAGCTCTGCGGCTGATAATGCTATCTTCAAAAACAGGGCGCAAAACATCGAGTGTAGCTTCGGCTGTGTGGCACGTAGCGCCGTCCTGTTGAAACCAAATGTTGCCAATATCCTCCTCTTCAATTTTTGTGAACAAAAATTCGTTCAACATGGCCCGATAACGATCGCCATTGACTGTAACGGCCACTCCTTGCTCATTTTCGAAGAAAAATGGCCCAATTATGCCTCTGGACCAAAATCCGCACCAAACAGTGACTCGTTTTGGGTGTACCGGCTTTTCAATGTATGCGCGCGGGTTTTCTGTGCCCCAAATGCGACAATTTTGCTTGTTTACATACCCGCCAAGATCAAAATGAGCTTCATCCGAAAAGATGATTTTTTTGGCAAAATCGGCATCTTCTGTAAGTCGATCGCAGGCCCACTCAGCGAAGCGAAAACGCATTGGATGGTCAGTTGGCTTCAACTCCTGAACCAATTGGACTTTGTATGGCGTCATACCAAGGTCTTTATGCAAAATTCGTCTCAATGATGTCTCCGAAATGTTCAATTGTTGAGAACGACGGTGAATTGATGTTGATGGCGCTTCACGCACACTTTCTGCCACAGCATCAATATTCTCGGGTGTACGCACTGTTTTTGGCTTTTCACGCTTTGGTTTATCGATGAGGATGCCAGTTTCTTTCACTTTTTTCACAAGATAACGAACATACGGAGCTGACGGTGCTTCTCTTCTTCCAAAATCCGTACGCAATTTTCGCACACATTCTGCAACATTACCATGATTTCAAAGTAATGTCGCAACGTTGTTCAAGCGTATACACAACCATATTCGTTCAGCGGAAGGATACAACTAATTATCTGTCAAATCAGACATGAGCTAAGTGTTACCATTCACGAAATAAGCACTAGTTGAAAAAAAAAAACTTTAGATGGCGGACCCATTAGATGAGTGGTAATCGATCGATCCTCATTTGACAACAAAGCATTTGACCAAGTTCTCGGTAACAGCGCGGTTTTCCAAAACACAAACAAGTGATAGAGCATAGTACTGCTACTTAAGAATACTATCATTAGTACTCCTAACTACATCTTAGGCAATAGTCGTAGAGAACGACTAGTTATATGACAAATGTAAGCTAGCGACTCAATGTTGCGTACCGAGCAATGCAACAATCTCATGGAACGGGGGCACGCAAAGATCAATATAAAGAGCTCAGAAGATATGAAAAAAACAGTTCTCCGGCGAAATAAAGCAGCCTGGGAGAAGAATCTCGTCCGTGAATTAGAACAGTAGAGAGAGCTAGGACTGCACAGGCGCGGAAGTTCTACAAAGAGGGTAATCTGATCGCCGATCTCAAAGACAAACTGAGGAATTGGAGGTTCCACCAATGACAGAAGACCACACTATGATGCTACCATCAAGCATAGACAGAGGTAGCAGAGCGATAAGTCGATACAAAAAAATAATAAGGTCTCGGGATCAATTTGTATCCCAGCGGAGCTGATAAAATCAGGAAGTCCTTCAATACACCAAGCAATTCATAAACAATTAGTGCAAGTATGGAAGTAAGAAGCGATGCCAGAACACTGGCGAAGAGGCATCCTGTGCCCCATACATAAGAAAGGAAATATCAAAATATGCAGCAATTATCGTGGTATAAGCTTGGTGAGTACCGCGTATAAGATTTTCCGAGAAGATACCGACTCCATCCCTCATCTTGGATCCGTCAGTGAATATTGTTGCGTGAAATTGCCTCGTTACTGCCTCATCCTTCCAGTTTCCCCTGCTAGGAAATATTACAGTGCCCGTATGGTCTAGTAACAAACCACCCAGATTCTCTGACTCGTACTGCCTGCTTTAGGTATGAAAACCACCCGAACTCCTCTCCAGCTTCGGGGGAGATAATTTAGTAGGAGATAGCTTCTGAAAATATTCATTAGTGTAATCGGACTCTAGCAAGTGGGTTAAAAATTGATTACAAGCTTCCACCAAACAGCCAGTCAGCCACCGACAGACAACCGGACACTCAAAGGTTTTATATAAAATTTTAAAAGCTAACTCTTACTAAGATGTTCCATAAATTTGACAGATTCAAATATAGTACATGACATAATTCGGATGGTAAAATCGGGCAACACTGGGGCCACATTCAATAACAAACCTTACTCGGACCATACCATAAGAAAATGTACTTCGACATACGAGTAACAAGATAAGATGTTGTTGTGGTTGAGCTTTGTGCACTCGTCATCGACACAATGCATACGCGTGCTTCCAATATATTTAGTGAATGTTGGCCAATGTAAGTGTCCATCCATCTACTTCAGTCAGTCATTGGCACCAACCGTCTTAGCTGTACGCGCGGTTAATGTCTCATTACGGTATCGCTGCCAACCAACGGAGTTCAGGCACACTTGCTCGCAATGTATTCGTACAATAAGAATTCATCAAGTTCGAGTACAAGCGCGAGGGTATACTAACTACTAAGCATTCGGCATTCAGCATTGTGATGTACTCATTTGTACTCGTACGGTAGTAGCTAAGCCAATCGGATTATTTCCGTTTTACACCATTTAGCGCATGGTCTGCCTCCTGATGTGCCATGCTCACGGTAGACTTCTGATGGCGTATTTGTATCTATATGGCCATCGGCCAGTTACCGTGCAGCCTAAATGGAATCACATCGGAATACGAAATTATGGTTCTGCTTACACCGCCAGTTGGTTTGGCCGCTCAACTTGACCGGCTTACAAGCAGATGCCTGTGGGCAGACCTAATGCGCTCAATTAATGGGGAAACCACTTTCTTAGCGCGTTTGCAATAATTGAAACCAAATAATTTCTGTTTCGTCAGAAAACGTTCTATAGAAATAATTTTATTTATTAGGTTTCTTTTTTTGCTTGTGGTAGCTAGTTATGAGAGCATTATTTTTTTAAATTTCAAATTAAGATAAAATTTCTCAAACTCAGTTTCAGCAGCTATTTTGACCGTCCAAATTAAGATGATAAATTGATAAGTTAAGAAAAAACACTCTGTTTTATATAACATACAGCCGACGTTATATGTTTTTCATTTAACCTCAAGTCTGCGTATATTCACGTGAGAAACTCTGAGAAAAACACACCGTCGCATGCAATGAAATTAACAACCTGTGCGAATTTCATTTCATTATTTCATTAGGTTCAATTTATAGCCCGTACTCCAACTGCAACTCTTCAACAACTTGCATTAAATTAACGACTTTAGCGATGCACTGCAATTACATTACGTAATGAGTGTGAGCAACATGCAATGCATCAGTTGTACGAGTAGATTCCAAAAGAATTTGCTCCAGATTGTGTTTTTGTTATGTAAAGAGTATGCGGAGATTATGTGATGTGGTCCATACGGTCGAATGTCTACACGTATATAGGTAGTATCCTTCACTTTTTTGCTCTTTGCAAGCCCTCCAAAGTTTAATTTATGAAAAAAAGGAAATTCTCGTTTAGCACTCGGACTAACGAAATTTGTTCCCACTACATTATCCCACAAGTATTGGCTTAAAATGCGCAGTCAAGTTATTGTATCCAAAATGCCTTTAATCGATTATTTAAAAAGTTCTCCTCTTCAACCAAGAGCCAAACGAAATATGTACATCAGGTTATAAACGGAGGTTTGTATGAATGTCATTCTAAACGAGTTTTGAACTTCTAAGAGAATGTCTGAGATGTCAAATGAAAAGTTTGGAACGAACCCCAATTTCCCATTAAAAATGGATTAACTAAATACGAACGGCTATAATCCGGCGAGTCTCGTATCTGCGGCATGAAATCTGGGGCTGGACATAAATTAGAGTAAAAGTTCACTCAATAAGTCTTCGGTTTAACTAAGGAAAACTTGTAAAAGCCATTCAGAGCGATGCGTGGAAAAACACTCCCTTCAGAAAGACAGGAATACGGAACAGCAAAGCCAAATACCAGCCTGAAATCGAAGACCTCATACGAGAAAAGGGGAGGGATCGTAAGAGATGGCAACAATTCCGAACTCCCTCGGATAAAACTTATGCAACAAGCCTAAAAAAAAAATGTGCCGCAACGTCGCAAAAATCGGGAGGCTTCTGCTTACCTTAAAGGCCTAACTGCAGATAATCTTCAAAATACTCGATGTGGAAAACCATGAAGTCCATAAAGGAACCCGTTATGCACGCGCCACCGATAAGGGAAGCTAACGGCGGATGGGCAAAAGGAGCAGATTTATTTGCCGAGCGCTTAGAAACAACGTTCAAGCCATTCGACGGACAATCGTTTACCGAAGATCACATTTCCAAAACAGAAACCGACCACTTTAACATCAAAGCCGTATTGCTGTCCAAACTCCAAGAGTCAATAAGAAAATATAAAAATAACAGAGTTCCCGGATATCTCTTAATTACTGGTGAAATCTTAAAGAAATTGCCAAAAAAGCACAAGTCAAGCTTCTTTATATTATAAATGCTTCCTATAGACTTTTATATGTTCCGAGACAATGGAAAGTCGCCGAAGTCATGATGGCTCCAAACAAAACCGGAAAAATTGACAAGAATTTTAGAATTAGAATTGGAAATAGGCTCTTTCTTGTTTGATACGGGGCTGCGTATTCGGAGTTGAAAGAAATTAATGCCCGTGTACCGCAAGCTAGGGTTCTCGGTCCAATCCTGTTCTTGCTTTACACAAGATACATAGCTCAAGAGAAGAGACAGACAGCCAAGCTGTGCTAAGGGCCCTGGATGCATTCCACACCAAAGGAAAGGAAATATTTTGGGAACTATAACCAAAAGAGGTCTCGCTTGATATTAGGACTAAGTAGAAGTGATGAAAGTATCATTCTTTCATTCTTGGGTTCCTAACAGGATATTGTAGACTAAATCGGCACATAAGGAAATTAAAATTAATAGAGGATGGCAGCTGCAGCTATGTGGAGAGGCGGAGGAGACCCCGTGGCCCCGTTTCCAACAAATGCGGATCAACGATCCGACAGAGGAGAGACCATATGGGAACCCACGCAATCTCGGAGTCTGCGTGACATTCATTGAACTCACTTTATATCATTTAGGTTCTATTGGTGTGGAGGGTGAGCTTGCACTGTCCGCATAGCGCAAGTCAGGGGGAAGCGCAATAGATCAACATGGATCGCAGTGCTACTAGAAAATACCCCCTTTTCTCATCTCATCTTATCTTGAAGAGAAAAAGCTCGGTGGGCTCAGGTCGGCAGGACACCTAGCTCACATGAGCGACGAGGATCCCGCTCGTAACGTCCTTAGCGGTAGGAATAAATGAACGCGGCAACGAGGTAGACCCACTTGGAATAATGGCGTATACCAGAATGCCCAGAGTTTAGGGATGCCAAATCGGATCGGTGCCGTTTGGTGGGATTTTTGACAGTAGGTCAAAGTAACCGGAAAACGGTTGACGACCCAAATATGATGTTGATGATACTTACCGACACATTTCTCTGAGCAGCAATCGATTCCACTTTTCGCTTTTATTGTGAAACGTTCGTCAGTTTCGGTCTTTCTGTGCAAATTTACTCGTAATATTAATATTTCCGTCATAATAACCTCGAGACTGTGAAACCGGCAATCTTCTGACTTAACATTTTCCATTATACTTATATATATATATATATGTGTGTGTGTGTATGTGCTATAAATAAAAATAAAACTCCTCTAACAACACTAATGAGGTCAATTACTGAACATGACCTAAACGTTTTTATGATTTGCTGCGATTATAATCTCATTTCTTACATAACCGACAAATGTCTTCAGCTCTTCTGACAATGGATGTAGAGGGAGATTTCCAAGATAAGTTATAGTTTTTTTTTTTGTTCTCAACCAATGGAGAGAATATGCAATGAGATCACACAAAAGATGAGCGCGACTTAAACAGAGACGACAGACAATGGACGCAGACTCGTAAAATATAGGTCTTGTAGACACTGAACTTAAATATTTGCTCATAATCTTGTTCTTTATTTACCCCCATTAGCATCAATATGTCAGTGGGAGCTGTGTTAATAGGTTAATCTTGCTGCACAACAAAGTGTGCTATGTGGTCAAATTTGTTAAACAATCTGTCTTGACACGAGTTGGTGCTTTGCCATTAAAGTTTCAACTTTCTTTAAAGACGGAATCTTTAAAGAACCGAATTTTTAATCTATTTTTGAAGCTGTTAACCAAAGCAGTATGTATACTTCTATCACAGTTCACAGATAATAGATACATATACTTATTATCTTCGCTTCTATACTGTGAACCTTCTATTTGCATATACAGGCATAAAGTTTGTTAGAACATTTCGAAATCTTAGCCATTCACTTGACTTACAAGTCTGACAATAAACTCTCCTCGCAGAGGACAACAGGCTGAAAACATATGTTTGACCCATACCGTAAATGCTTCAGAATATATCTATTACAGCAGTATTCGATCATTCATCTAGATTATACGTACGTACGTACGTAAGATACGACTTCAGTGGTTATCCGATACACCTTTGTGATATTCTATCTAATGCGCACGGGTTATTTTGAGTAGCTCTGTAAAAATATCTTTAAAGTGTCATTCTACTGACTGACTTCGAAGTCAGTCGCATCGTGGTGACTGGGATTCAGTCAAATGAATAGAATTCCGCAGTCAGAAAGAATTTTGCGGCAAACTTTTTCAAGTATCTCTGATGGTCGTCGCACTTGTTATTGATTTCACTGCGAACTTTTCGACGGTATTCGATTCGTGCCGAATAAACAATTTCCCAATACAAAGATTCATATTTCATTTATTTTTCCTTTTAGCGCTGGCTGGCTTCATTGCGATAGGTGATATGTGAGATACGAGATTCAGCGGAACACACACAAATCTGGACATGTAAAAGGCCAATAGAATCTTTCCAATGTTTGCAATAACAGCAAACATAAAAGACCGGTTGTAAAGTAAGAGAACACAAATCTAACGATCGGAATTACGCACGCAACCGTATTGCCAAGTTGAAGCAGAAATATCATGAAGTAGCTATGTTCCTTTGGGTTCTTTTTTTTCTAAAGCAGTGACATCATAAAATCATTAAAGAGCACATAAAATTGGAAAGTAGGCCACCGAAGTGCATTTGTCTGAATGCTGAATGCCAGTTCAGTGCGTATTTTCGGTGATAAATACCCAAACTTGCAATACGTTGCCAGGGCAACTCTTAAAAGGTGGCAAGCAATTCGAAATTGAGATACAGTGGATATATAGAAAAAGTTGCCAAATGCAATGACAGGACAAAAACCATATGTGTTGGAGCAAACCCGAAGGAGGATGAGAGATACTTCAGGTTTTTTTTATATAAAGGGTTTTACAATAAGGACATAACATAGCTTTTGCAGGCAGAGCCCAATCGGAGAAATATTGACGCTTCAAATGATCAAGAAGCTTCAGCTCTTGAGTTAATTTTATGTTGAAAGTTGTATGTCCAAGATCCTTAAGCAAAATTCGCCAGAATATGGACTGAGAGATTCCTAATTCCTGTGAACGGCATGGAATCGACTAATTTGGCTCATTTTGAACTGCATCAGTTACGGCTGCGATATTTGCAGTACTTCAACCGGTGCGGTGTCTCACTGGCAGAGGAACAATCAATAGTGCATATTTCGATTCGAATTTATCAACTATAGAACGCACAGCTTGTCTGATGGGAAGATTATTATGACCGAAAATTGGAGTAAAGTTGCGACCACCGACTCAGAATTTTGGTAGTAATTTTTAACAATTTCCAAACGTTGTGCCTTCGTGAACTTTACTATGATAAAATGTAAACCTTGACTGACATATTGACATATACAGATTATAAAACAAGTTTAAGAGTGCGTTTGAATTGAAATACAAAATTGTTATGTCCTTATTGAAAAACCTTTTACAATAATTTTTTGAGACGCCCAATTTTCCGATAGGATTTCGCAGATATGCGTGAAGTTAGCTGCGGTGTGTTTGACGCTTTAAATCGTCTATGCTTGCCATTTAATTATGAAAAATAACGCGCTTCAAAAACGTTTTCAAATTATCCAAATTTCTTATTAAAGTCCCCGTTCGGCTGTGACAACTTTACGTGTGCTAACTACAATTGGTCATACACTCCGAAAAGGCGACAGTTCCATACCAAACTACGCAATGCAATTATCTCAGGATGGTAGAAGAACGGGTCGTCCGAGAAAGAAATGGCGCAGAACAGTTGAGGAAGAGCCACGGCAATTGGGGAAGAGTTGGAGAGAGCTGAAGCTCATTGCCAGGGACCGCACGCGATGGCGCGTAGGCGTAGTAGAGGCCCTAGGAACCACAAGGGGATATAGGACACAAATATATATATAAAAATATATAATATAACTACAATTTTTGTCCAAATGAACGAACAATATAGCGTCTGTTGGAAAAATTGGAGTCAACCTTATATGCACTTTATTATGTTCCTGTGCCAACAAGACAAAGAAACGCAAGGAGTGCCTGAAATATTGCTTGTGGCTGCAACGGCAAGTGTAAGTGGGGTTCCAAATTTGTCGATTCCTCTTCGATTTTAGAAATTAGGTATCTCAGTGACCAATTTATCCCCAAACCAGGCAATAGGCCTAGTGAGCTGCCTAAATCCATATAAAACATATAAGTCTAACATCATGTGTCATCAAAACCAAGCAGAGACATATTGATGTCTGATTAGAAATGTTTACCCCTATACACTCAAGTCAGTTTGCATACAGGAATGGCAAAAGCACAGAAGGTGCCCTTCACTATCTTTTAAGGAAGATAGAAGGATAGAAGAAGAAGAAGTGGCCCTGTGTGCCTTCCTCGACATTGATGGCGCATTTGATAACACTGGCTACGACCTAATTGCAAGGACAATCAGTAGCAGCGGTACCGAAGACTAGACAAATCAATGGATAAGGGCCATGCTTGATTGAATGTCATGACATTATTTCCTCCTCGGTAGGAGTGTTTGTGTTTGTGACTGCAGTTAAGGGAGAAGGAGTGCTCTCTCCCCTTCTATGGCCACTAGTCACTGACAACCTTCTAGTCGATCTACATAGAACAGTTTACATCGCCCTTGGCGGCTTTTATTAGTGGTTAACACAGCACGACCATTTCTAGTGTTATGCAAGGTGCTTCGTATTTAGGCAGCGAAGGACTATCCATCAATCCTTGCGAAACCGTTCTAGTGCCTTTTACGAAAAGAAGACAGATCGATCTAGGACCTATCACTATCAAAGGTATCACTTTAGTTATTCCAGTGAGGTTAAGTATCTCGGTGTTATCCTTGATAAACGACTTAGCTGGAATTCTCATATCAAGTCCACCATCGAACTCGCCAGTAGACATCGTTTGGTGGCCGAAAGTTCTTCAACAGACAACGGCAACTAAGCTTGTAGCTTCAGAAGCTACAAAGAATTGCCTATCTTGGTATAACGGGTGCCATCCACATCTGCCTTACGACAGCACTAGAAGCTGTTGCAAGGCTTTCACCCCTTAAAATCTTCATCAGGAAGACGGTCGCTAGATGGGCTATTAAGCTGTAACTAGAATACGGGTACAAACTAGATGTGGGACACCAGACAATTCTTGACTCAACTCCTGAAAGAGATATGTGTTGCACAATCCCCGACATTATGGTCAGGCGTACTGTTTCTGCAGTTTATTTTTGGTAGGAATATTGGACCGTGCAGACTAGTCTAATGGGTTTCGGCACTGGATGCTAGAGGTCTGGTTTGGTTCACAGATGGATCGAAAACGGAATCTGGAGTTGGAGCTGGTGTCTTTGGACCCAACACCAAAGTCTCGATACCAATGGGAATGAGTTCCATGGTATTCCAGGCGGAACTCTATGCTATTGAGATATGCGCCAAGGTTAAACTTAGTAAAGTAACAATGAAGGGCGGGAGAATTCATATCTTTTTAAAAAGCACTTAAAGCGATGTCGGTCAACTTAATCGACTCTTTATCAATTAAATGTTGCTACGATGTACTGCAATCCCCTGCCAGACATAACAGGGTGAAACTCGGATGAGTCCCTGATCATCATTACAGGCAACGAATCTGTAGCTAGGACTGGCTCGCAATCTGAGTACATTGGACCTGTGTGCCTCCACTGGGAAAATGTCCCAGGTTTGAGACAATTGAAACGATTAATCAGGCCCTCTTCCTACAAGAAAATCCGTAATCTAGACAAGAGCAGCAATAGAAAGCTACTAACCTTTCTCACAGGTCGCTGGAGATTGCGGTATCATCTTGTGAGCTCAGACGCTCAATCTAGGTTCTGTTCGGAAGATGATAATTCAAACGAACACATTCTCTGTGAACCTTGGTTAAAAAGATGTATTTTCCTGAGAAACTCTGCCACTAAGGACATACTATCATTAGGGATGTAGTACGACTCTAAAACCAATTTACGCCTATGATACAATAGATCTCACTAGGTCGCAGTCTCAGCTACATGGGCTACGGTCTTTTTTAAAAAAAAAAAATAAAAAATCTCAGTGACCAGTTTGTGGCGAATTTAGCCCAATGATATAGGCCTGCATAAGAGAACTTTGACAGAAGAACTGATACAGAACGACCATCAGCTGCGAGTGATTGGGCCCTAAATTTATTCCCGATTTTCATCGCAATATAATTCTCAGCCATGAAGTTCATTTCTGACTCAAAGGCTTAGTTAAGAAGGAAAATTGTCACATTTTGGGAAGTCCATGATCACGAAACGCCATAAGATCTATAAAAACCAAAAAAGTGGACTGTTTTGTTCATGCTGGAAGTGTCATTCTTCCATACTTCTTATTCAGTGATGCTAGACAACGGAGTGACTGAATCAAGTCAATAGAGATCGCTACCGGACCATGCTGAGTTGTTATTTAAGGATTGAATTGTAAAAGGTTGACTTGTAGCATATGTCGTTATAACATATGCTTCAAAAAATAAAGAAACGACAATAAGACAAGACGCCACATGCCACACATCTAGCAAAACAATCGAGTTATTGAAATCAAAGTTTGGTAACCGTGTTAAGAACCAGTCAATTGGAAGCCTCGTTCATAAGATTTGACTTTTTTCTTTGATACCATATCAAGTTCAAGGTCTATGCCAATAAACGACCTCAGGACTAACATCGAACGCGAAATTGCCGGCATATCGCCTGATTGATGAGATCAAAAATTGTCTTTAGCGCAGTCACATCCACATATTATGTTCCACAATTAATGGTATCGATAATGCCTAATTTACCCCGAAATTTTTTTTTTATACGCCAAACACAAACTGTTTTATTTAAAAAATTAATAGGGGCGCTTTTAATGAAAAATCCATTCCAAAGAGATGGAACGCTGGTAGTAGCACCTTTTGTGTTATTGTTGGGTTTCTGGATTTGATCCTACTTTGCAGGTGATAATATTTTAATATACCTAGTTAAGTGAAAAATAATTCTAACGAACTTTTCTTTTTCTAGAGATCTCCTATCTGCAAACAGCGATATTCTTATTCTAACGTTTTCTTTTCAGTTTTGTGTTCTATTGACTACAATTACATACAATTACTAGTACTACAGAGTGACTGACACGAAGTGTTACCAAAACAAAACGCCACAGAATTTTTATTTTTTGATGAATTTTATTGAATCAAAGTAAGAAATGTTCACAAATATTTAAATTTTCGAATTGCATTAGCAGTTTTCGATTTGGCCACCCGTAGCCGCGATTATGACTTTCAAACGGCCGGCAAAGCTATTGCATGCAGCACGAAAGTGGCTCTGCGGTATTTTGGCCCATTCCCGGCGAAGCGCTTCCTTAAGATGATCGACACTTTGGTATTTTTTTGTCCCAACCTTGCTCTTCAAAATACCCCAAACCGAGATTTGCATCCGGTGAATTTGGTGGCCATTGGGCTGTGGAAATGAACCGCGGAACGTTGTTTCTCAATTAATCTTGATTGACGTGCGCTTTATGACTTGGCGCTGAGTCCTGTTGAAATGTCCAGGCTCTGCGGCCGGAATGTTTTTATGCCCAAGGCTTCAACGCTCCCTCAAACACATGATCCCGATAAATTTGAGCATTTATCTTGATGCCACGACGGTCCAAAAAAACGAGCGGTGAACGGCTTTCGGTCGTTACAGCGGCCCAAACCATCACCATCGGCGGCGCTTGGTTTCGAGTGGCAATCCGTTGGTCCAAATTCTCAGTAGAACGGCCGGGCAAGTAAATCCGGTCATTTAGCTTGTTCACATATTGCTCAGTAACGAACGGTGACTCATCGGAGAAAACAAAATTCGGCAAATCGCCACTTTCATGCAAGCGTGACATCTTCTCTAACTTTTTTTTGAGCATCGGTGAGACCATGCGTTTTTTGGAATTTCAAGGCCTTTAGTCCAAGATGATCTTTCAATATGTGCTGCATCCGTTCGAGCGAAATGTTCGCCTCACGAGCCATTTTTCTGACAGCGCGGATTCCGAGCCAATATGGCCGTCACCTTCCGAATGATATCCTGCGATGTTGCGTGCGTTTCGGTCCACCACCATGGCGTTTTGCAATGCTGCCAGTATCGTTATAACGATTTATGGTGCGATACACAAATATTTTATTCACATGCAAATGTTCTAACTGGTTAACAATCAGCGGCTGTGGTTTTCCTTCCAAATACAGAGCAATAAAACTAATACGCTTGAATTCCATTGCGGATAACTTTTTTCTGAATATTTTCCACTAAAATGCTTTTGTACGCTTGTTAACAATGGAATGAACTGTCATTAGTGTAAATTTGAGCGCTCTGTCATCACTGGTTTGACAGCAATGACAGTCTGAAATTGGTAACACTTCGTGTCAGTCACCCAGTATTTTTTATATAACATAATATGCTTATTACACTGAATACAAGAAATTTGTGCAAACATTTGCCAATGCTAAGTAATTTCCAATTATGTTAATTCGTCAAAGCTTCTTGTATGAGACGCATCTTACAGTTTGAGTGAATCGCGCGTACTTTTCACAGATATATACATACATTTCTCAGGGAATAAAAAAAAAGATAATAATATTTAACATCATAAGACATGTAGACAAAGGAGTCATCAGTTTAACAACAAAACTTTTTCACCATTTTGGTCTCAAAATGAGGAATGCGCTTGCAAGCTTTGCTTCTTTCCCTCACGCCCATGTAGTGTGCGTAATGAATTTTTAATTACCAGTAGCAGCATGAATAACTCCTAGAAGCTGTGTAGACATTGCGATGGGTTTGGCAGCAACTGTTTCAGGATTTACGTCACAATTGGCTCGGTGCGGTTACTAGCTTCGGAATGAGTGGGTATCGTAATTGAAAACTGAGTCATCTCAAACAATTGATGCTATACACAATGGCAGTGAGCCCGAATCTTGCTGTAAGTTTGTTGGCAACAATGGATGCGCGCGGGGAATGAAGAGTGCCGTGGAGTGTGGAAACACTTAATCGACCATAGAAGCGGATAGTGTGGGATTCTCGGAATAGATTTATGGAAAACATATGTTGTTTTAACTCAAATGTTATACAATAACATTAAAATGATTTGTGTAAAGTGTGTTGGATCGAGACCAGTATACAATAGGTAAGCGTTAGCCCTCTTCTTTCCTCACAAATTAACTTATTTCATTGTATACGGTATGTTACGAGTATTAATATATAGTTCTAGAACCTCATTTCTTTCTGAGTAAAACTTTTACTTGCAACTTAAGGTTTTCGCAAATATCGTGCCGCCTTATCCTCGTACACCTCCTGCAAGTTTTTAAGCATTTCACAAAAACATAAATATTTATCACAAGTTCTTTGTGGATATGGAAAATGATTTCATTCCATGTAAGGTAGCTACGAGTACAAAAGAGCTCCATCCTCCCTCTCTATTCTACAGTAATGCTGGTCTTATTTAAGGATATGCAGCTCCGGAAAAACATTCTCCATAGTGCTTTCTTCAGTACTCCAGACTAATACGTCCGTCTACATTAACTTTTGTATTCTTTGTATTGTTAATATCGCCTAGGGGTGTATATAGTCTAAGACAAAGAAAAGCGTTTCCTGTTAAACTGACTGTCAGACTGCTTTAGCTGAATTGATTACAACATGGATCAGTTTGGCTTCGGCCGTTTCCAGTTACACGGATGTATTGTTCTGTATTTTGTTTTCAATTCTTTTTGTTGTATTGCAATTTCCTTTGATTTTTCTCCAAGTGAAGTCGCATGTACATCTAAAATACAAGTAATCACGACATAAAGTTACAAACTCTCATTACTACTGGAATACCAGGATATAAAATGCTCCATCACAGTCGACGAAAATCATTATACCACCATGGGATACAAAAGTGTAGTAATAATATATAATAATATGCACTGTACACTTCTGTTATGGTTGCTACAGATGATACTTTAGTTCCCCCCCCCCCCCCCCCCCCAAAAAAAACTGACTAGTAGCACTATTGTTGTTGTGCCCTTTTAACGTACACTGCGGTTCACTAGATTGTAAGCACATCATTTCGGAAGATAAAATTGATATTTCTCCAGTTATACTCGTATGTCAGGAAAGAAAAAAACAAATGATAATCAGTTCATAAGATTAGAAGCACCTGTAACCTTCAGCCAATCGTTTAGTGACCATCACCACGAACCGGAACTTGACTATTTCAACTACATGAATAACGGCCCTCAAAACTCCCTTTTTTACGACTATGTACATGTATTTTCACTGCAAATCCATCATTTTCCCACAACAGCACGGTTTCTAAAAAGGAGGTCCACTACGACTAACCTTACGGAATTCGTATCTAAAACTCTACAGGCATTAGAGGAAGGTAAGAAAGTGGATGTCCTTACCACCGACTACAACAAGGCTTTTGATAAAATATACCACCAAATTATTTACCTTAAACTTAAAGCCCTCAGTTTTCCACCCATTTTAAAAACTTTTATTTAACTTGACTTGACCCCTTTTTGTCTGTATTTTCGACCACTTTGAGGTCCTTTTTAACCACATTCCACACGACCTAGACAGCTGAAATTTTGTGAGCGTCTAAGTCCCAAACAGAATTTTTTATATTCCGCGTGTGACGCGTGTCGTTTCGCGTGTGATGGGTTGACGTGTGCCGCATTTCACATGTGGCGTGTGTGGTGGTTGAAAATGCCGCCATTTTTTTTTTGTTTTTTTACCACATTTTCAAGACCTAGAACGGTGAAGCAGATCAATATGTCAGGGGCCAATTTTGATATCCCGCGTGTGACGCGTGTCGCGTGTCGCTCGTGTGATGCGTGGAAAAAAGAAAATACTTTGAAATAGACCCGACCTCAAAAACAGATATTTTGGCGATAATTACCAAATAATAAAGGACTGTGTGGCGTGTGTCGATGTACATATAAAAGTTTGTACCCACCTTTCGTCAAGATAATCTCAAAAATTTGATCTTTAATGGAGTTGTACAATGAGTACAAGTGAAGTGATTCGAGTTAAATTTCATTACAGGCAAGTTTAACGGCATCAATCAGCGCTTCCTTGTATTCCACCTTCGTAAGCTTCTAAGGTCTAGCAAATATGGTGACCATGGTAAGGGTTCAACATTTTCACTGCAGAGTTGTCGTGATTAAATATCCATAAAATTCGATGGTGCCATAATAAGATATTGCAGGCCCAACCATTAGACCCCTTTCTCTGCTAAGATGGCGGTTTAATAAGCGCTTCTTTTTTATTATTTTTAATAGAAGGTGGAACTGAAGGTTACAGCCATTCGCTCCATCTAAATTGAACTTTTTTCGTCAGAAAAGACTACCTTTTTCCAGCTATTTGAACTTGCTCCCTGTTGCACATCTCATATCCCATGTCATGTTGTCTTTCGCAAATTGTAAGCGTTGAATCTTACGCGAAGCATTAAGTGGTGGTTTTTTCTTCAGCTTTAGTCCCTTGAGGTGTTTGGCACTGCGAATCACACGAATGGTAGATTCACTTGCAGTAACACCAGCTGCTTCACTGATTTTAGCTGAATTGGAGGATAGTCTGACATTTTTTTTTGTTTGTTCGTTACTGTAAGGGCTGTTAAAACATGTCCTTTGTAATTTTTCCCGTACATTTTCGGATCTTTTAAATAATTGACCACTCCGATTGATCTTGCAAGCGATAGCACGCTTGGACCAGCCTTTGGAATATTAAATATCTATTTTTGACAAAAAAAAACTAACCAACTTTACAAACAATGATGGTACTTTTACTGCCATAGATCACTTTTACTTCTCAAAATTGCCTGCTTCTAATCTAGTGAACCGCAGTGTATTACATGCGCAACATGCATAGATACCAGTATTGCTATGGAAACGCCCTGAAAAATTCATAGAAAATGCTAATGGTAGGCAGGGATTTGAGTACTCGTACTGTTTGCCTAGATTTGAGAAGACATTAAATATATTTTTAAAATTTGAAAATCCTTAAAACACGTACGAGTGTGTAGAGAACGCTTAGTAAAATTCTACTCCATGAAAATCGATTCAAGTACGAAGAAGCAATGGTGGTTTCGCTGAAATCAGTTTCTCTCAACTAAAAAGCAGACACATATCAAGGACTTGCGGCAGCTTAATTATTGCGTACCGTACAATGCACGGCGGCGATTAACCGCAAATATTTACACACAGAGGCAAACAGCAGTAGCCGCATAATTATATCGATATTTTATTTTTACTTTTTCTGCACAAACTGATGGAAAAATGTAAAACCGACAGACAAAAAATGCAGAAAATCCACTGACCAACTACGAGTCAGGTAAAATTAGAAATTGTGAAAATGAAAGGTTTCACTCTGTCCAATGTGAAAGGTATCAATGGTAGAAGGCAGAGCTCTCAGATTAGCATTCTCCATTTGGACGAACAGAGATATATATGCACACTATGTGCTATGTGGCAATGGACGTCACAAATTGAAAAATCAATAGTCCTCCCAATGCTCCTGCTCCGGTTGGTGGATGGATACTCCTACAAATGCACCTGTATGTCTGCAACTGATTTTCCATGTTCCTTGCTTAAGAGGACAATACAGATTTGGCATAAAATATCTGTCATGCATGGAATATAATGTGTGGTGTGGACGCGATAGAGGCGGAGGGACATGTTTTCAATATGGATGAGTTGGCACGACAAGCGAGGCAAAATGCAACAATGAATTCATCAACCCTTTTTGCTAGCCCAGTGGAGATGGACTCATCTATTGCTTAGGCATCCTTATGCGGGCGGAAGGGAGGGCGTTTTCATAAACGCTGGAGCACGTATGTATTGTGCGACGATGACGTTTACATTTTGGTATCTTGATGTGATATTTGGTGAAACATTTCCAAGCTTTATTGTGTTTTCTGGGGGTGTGTGTGCGGGTAATGTTCATAAAAAGGAATCCTTGTACGCATTTAGACACATACTTGACTCGTTCTCGTTTTATGAATAAGTTGAGGGTGTTTGTGATTTTTTTTCATCTCAAATGTTTTGCACACTCGTATGTGCCAACGTGCATATATATCCATGAGATAAATGATAAACATTTGCCACAATGGGAGAGATATGTTGATGTATGTAAAGTATTCTAATAATTATGACAGGGTAGTAGTATTTGCCAATTTTATGGATCTTTGAATAGTTTGCGTGTAGTTTCATATTTTTAAATAATATGCATTGTTGATGCACCACCCACAGCAAACCCACAGCAACAATAAAACTCTGAAATTGCACTCAAAAGTTCCTTACCTTGTGAGGAACAACATTCTTTCGTTAAAATTTTGCCCAAACGAAAGGCATGTCATGACTTTTGTTGAAAGTGCACTTTTTTGTAACTTACCTTTTGTAAGTTTTTTATTTATAGACGCCATTTTATCGCACGTATTACACAGAAACTCACCACACTAATTTACAAAAGTCGTTGCAAAAGGGAAACAACCACCAAAATTTGCAAAAAAAAATTGCGCGAACGAGGCAAAACTTCATAAAAGAAATTTATAGACAAATAAACTCACCACACTTACTTACTACAGGCGTAACAACAGGAAAACAAACATATAGATCGAACGATACAAAACTTCACAAAATGAATTTATAGACGACATTTTGTCGCACGTATTTCAAAGAAACTCACCACACTAACATACCAAATTCCATTTTTAGACGCCATTTTAGAGCAAGTAACAAACTCACCACACTTACTTACCAAAAGCGTTACAACAAGAAAACAACCACTAAAATGTGCAACAAATTGAGCGAACAAAACAAAACTTTACAAAATGAATTTATAGACGTCATGGGTTGCACGTATAGCAAAGAAACTAACCACACTAACTTACCAAAGGCATTACAACATAATAACATGTCACCGAAATGAGTAACAAAGGGAGTGAACGACAAAGCCTCACACAAGGAATTTATAGCCGCTATTTTGTCAAACTTTTTACAAAGAAACTCACCACACTAACTTACCAAAGGCATTGCAACATAATAACAGCCATCAAAATGTACAACAAACGGAGCGAAAAGGAATTTATAGCCGCTATTTTGTCAAACTTGTTACAAAGAAACTCACCACACTAACTTACCAAAAGCGATACAACAAGAAAACAACCACCAAAATGGGCAACAAATTCCCACAAGGAATTTATAGCAGCTATTTTGTCAAACTTATTACAAAGAAACTCACCACAGCCGTTACAATATGAAAACAGCCACCAAAATGTGCAAAAAATTGAACGGATGAGAATTATTTTGACATGGAAGACTCTGCATGGATCGCAAAACTGTGTACCAGAATTGAGTGAGTACAACAACAAACCCAACGCATAACAACGATCAATGCCTAATACTTTGGTGATCGTAAACGAAGTACAATACAATACCAGGACCAATTGCGACCAACAAAAAAAAAAGCAACAAAGCAATGCCGAATACAAAATTCACAAGCCGAGAATGAAGGAAGAGGAAAGTTCGTCCGGGAAGAATAAACTAAGCCGGGACCTATGATCCGAGCGCCATCTCACGGTCCATGATTAACGGAGAAAATCTCAACCGATTGGGAAGAAATAAAAGGGCAGCCGTTCCGACAAACAGTCTCTTTTTCTGTTTTTCCTGCTGCTGACTATCAAGTATAGCTAGGGTGAACCTTAGCACTAACTCCTTGGCTACACGTTGGTACATTTCAATTCCCAACTTAGAGGTCTCATTTCTTTAACTAAGTGACTTAAGAGCGATAGCCTTGCCATTATCCTTTGTACCCTCTCAGCCGATTGGCCTAAGAGTGATAACCTTGCTACACACACAACGAGACAACATCACGCTTTGCCAAACGCATTGCTAGTAGTCGCAGCGATATTTTAACTCTAGTTTTATGTTTTAAAAAACGAACCAATTGTATAGATAATAAGCAAGAAAGGGGGATAATCCACTGAATTCCAAGATACCTAAACAAACTTTTTTATTGTAACGACCCCGGCTGGGAAAAACCTTGTTACAGAATTGCGATCACCCATTCATTCAGGATTGATCTGTAATCTAATAACTAATAGTAACCTTAAAATACATCGTTTGTCTTAATCAGATACATGTTCCATGATTTTCGAGTTATTCATAAACACCATAACTTTCTTTTGGGTATAAAACAATGCGCGATTAGTGTCAAGCGTCTGTTAAGCCAACATGCGACAAAAGTGAACAAAAACACACCGGTACTTGGAATTAATTGAAACTCACTCGAAGGAAAATGCATCGCGGAGCTGCAGTTTTCCCGGTGGCTAACTTTGTTTTTTATTTCTTGTCCATCCATCCATCCATCTGGATCTCTACTCAGGCTCTCTTTCATTTTTCGTCTGCATCCGAACGCTTACTCATTTCAAAGCTAAATTGCATAGAAAGCTGTTTGGCAAGATTTCCCAAATACACGTCGCCTTCGCTGACCAGCTCGCCGTGTCGCGAATAGGAACTTATAGCGTCATTACTTTCCGTGCGAGAAAAGGAATATCCTCGTCATCTTCATACGAGCAGAGATAATATCATCGTTGTCGTCTTGTGATTGAAAGTGCGATTTGTATCTTGAATGTGAAAAGCATATCTAATCGGCTGGGACAAAGTACGACCAGCTAAAGTGATATTTACCGACTGGTAGATACGGGTATGACCACGCTAAATATCTATATACAGACAATATTGACACTACAGCAGCAATGCAGATACAAATACTCGTATATCACATAGACAACACAATTTCTTTCTTTATTGGTCAATCCGGTTGACTTGCTTGAGTGGAAGTCGATGAAGACATAATTAAATAAATGATTGCGTTGGTCCGAAGCTATTAATTATTTCCAGTTAGAGCCGGATGAACTGTTTATTTATTGTCATTTAATTGAGCCAAACGAAAAAGATGTGCGAGTATTTTCTGCCAGAAGTCTGCAAAGATTAGTTTTAGGACAATGTCAGCCTGCCTGTATTGAAAATAACTTAATTTCGGGAGTATTTTAATCCTTTCTACTTTGGAAATACATTGGAGAGTCGGTTCTTACCACCTAACCCATTTATCTATTTGGACTTTACGAGCGCCAAATTCCTTGAGGAATGCGCTTATTAAAAATCACTCCACCATACAACACCACATACCGTCCAAGTCGCAGTTAGACCCTGAGATTGGGTTTTCCCCCAGAAATACCTTCGACTATGGACCAGAGCTTTTTGGATCCCATAGTGCAATTCTCAAGATGACTCAGCCACTTGGATCACAGCTGATCGGCAACTAGTTTTTGGCTGTCGTTGGTTAGCTGAGTAACTCGAGAATCAACTGGATCCGTACCTCTTAGTTAGTCGCGTCTCTTGGCAAGACTAAGGGCTTCCGGTGGAAAGGATGGTATGAGCTTTTCGATACTTCCGGCGGGAATGAATCTTTTGACGGTACGAAGTACAATCTTACAAAAGCCGAAACCTTGCCAATTGGCTTTATTTTGGTTTATGTAGGTTCGCTGTTCGGATATGACAAATTTGTCAATATAATCACAAAGGGGATGTGATCATAGCTAAGTGCTCCTCCTCCTCCCCAGGCTTCATCAACATTTGAGTCTCGCCACCCACCAACATGGCTTTAGAATACATCGTAGTACTACAACGGCCTTAGCGGAGCTGCTGACTTGCACTGATGAAGGTCTAAGTCACCGTCGTCCGCACTTTCGACAAGGTTGACCAGTCCATCCTCCTACAGGAAATACTGAGTACCACTCTCGCCGACTTCATTAAAGGTTTCTGTCAGCTTATATAAATGGCAGGAGCGCATATATGGAATTCAGGAATGCATCAGAAACTTAAGAGTCCCGGGAGGAGGGGTTCTCTCTCCCATCTTATTAAGTCTATATGTCTCGATACTCCCAACTCTCCCTACTTGATCACTTACGCTGATGATTGCTATGTTGCTGAGCAGTCGTAATAGGGTTCTAAGAGCCCAAGCCGGAACCGAATGTGATAAGGACAAAGAAGTCCTTGTTACGACGTTCAATTATAAATTACGCCGCCCCAACCTGCACGTAATTTTTAAGTGACACACAATGGAATAATATCCAGTCCAGACAAAATACAACCCTTCGAATCGCAACTGGGTGCCACTCTATAACTAACCCCGATCATCTTCATGACGAAACGTCTATGCTCTCCGCCAGGCGACACAAGGAACTGTTGTCAAAACAGTTCTTGCTAGCCTGTCACAGCACTGCACACCCAGTTCACGACATCACTGTCATTGAGATGCCTCCGCGCTACATACGTCAAGACGTCAGGACGTACAGAGACTGCATAAACCCAGTCATACCGGCCACCTGGAAAACCACAATTTTCTGTTCATCCCAAAATAGTATACACTATGATACAGTCTCTGCAGCAATCTCCTCAAGTGAGGTTAATAGGGTCCTCCCATAAATAGTTGCGAAAAGTCCCTGCCTATGGAAACCCGGACAACCAGGACCAGATTTATAAAGCTCGCATTATCCCTGGCACCAATGATCTCTGCCTTGACTGTAACAAAGGTACCATTCAGCCAACCTGTGGTCAAACCCTGTTTGCGTGGCCTCACATAACATAACTCGATAACTTGCCATTAGCCTTTAGTTAATTAAACTACACTGTGAAATTTAATAGGTATATCTGTACTGCGAATGGGGTTTTATGGTAGGTTTCTACCGACTCTTGTTTCAGACCTGGAGGTGCTACAACAACCACATCCCGTCGACCTAACTCTGTCTTACTAAAGCTATTCACCTCAGAGTCCCCGACAACTATGGATTCGACACCGACATCAATATCGATCCCAGCCCGAATAAAACTCCAAGACCTTCCAAATCCCTTAAAGCGTGCGCTAATTAACAAAACCAAATAAAAACATCATACAACACCACTTCTATATCATACCAACACTATTCATCCATGCGACCCCGCCCCAAAAAAAAAACATTTCAACGCCGTCTGGACCCACCAAATCCCTACAAGCATGCGCTAATTAAAAAAAACCTCACCATACAACACCACACTCCGTCGACCAACCACTGTCGCTTCTAATTTCAGCGAACCCGTAAAACTATTGATTCGAGACTAATATCAATATAGATCCCGACCACACAAAAAAAAATCCCCAAGACCCTCTTAAGACCCTCCAAATTCCATAATGCATGCGCTAATTAACAAAACAAAAAACAAGGAAACTATGGATTAGACACTAATATCAAATACCTATAAGGTCCTTCAAAAAAATAACATCAAGACGCCCTCGAGACCCTCCAAATCCTTTAAAGTGTTCGCTAATTAACAAAAAAAAAAAACCTCATACAACACCACTCCTATATCGTACCAACCTCAGCCCTCAAAAACAAATATCATGACCCACCACACTCCGACAACCTACCACTGTCTTACCAATCCTTTTAATTTCAGCGACCCAGAAATCTATGGATTAGAAACTAATATCAGATACCTATAAGGTCCTACAAAAAAATAACATCAAGACGCTCTCGATACCCTCCAAAACTAATTTGAAAAAAATTCACCATAAAACACCACACCCCGTCGACCCACCCCTATCTAAGCTTTGTATGGTGTGCCGAAGGCACTGCGGACAGCACAGAGCATGTGCTGTGAAATCTACATTCAATCTGGATGCTACAGCTATCGCACCATTCATATATTTGGTTGCTTCACTCGTACGAAGAGGACTGTCATATGTCAAAAGTCACTACAGCGAGCGCTGTAACTTCCCCTCCAGCCAGGAGAAACGTCACAACAGAGGTGACATTTTCGTGAATAGCTGCACACGCTGGCTGCAAAATATCGCATCAGCTGCGATCACAGTTTTATATAACCACTTCGTGCGTGACTATATAGACAGTAAGTTATTTATATATCAAGTTATTTATTACTTGATATTTTTTGATAGTTAAAAAAAATGAATTTAAATAAAATGATTATTGACTATCAAGTCGGTTGTGTTTGTGAGTGGTTCAGTAAGAACATTGCTCCCAATTGCTGACTTAGAACACAACACGACAACTTAATTTTACAAGAATATAAGAATATTCGTATAGAGAGGGCAACAACTGCTGCAATTACCCAATGGATTGCGTTGCGACTAATTTAAGTTCCTTGCCCCTATGTGAATTGGCTGCAATTCTGCAGATTATGACCCGACGACAAAGCCTCCCACGCTTCTTCTTCTTCTTCTTTCTCGGGCACGCACACTGCACTGCACTGCAAGACAATAATTTTTAATTTATTCTCTTCGCGAACAACTCTACTGCGTCCATTTTTAATTCCATGCAATGCTCTTTTTCTTTCGCCCTTATAAACAGTTACGTCGGTCGGGTCTAATTACGTAGATGGTGGTGAAGGAAGAATCTAAAGCGAAATTATTATTAATTCTGTAAGGCGTCGAAATTGTTATATTATTAATATACAACCACGCACGCACAATGGTCGGCTGAGGCGCGTTTATTATTCTATCTGTGGGTTGAATCTGGACTGTTTCAGAACTTTTTATAATCCTATAGAGTCGTCACAGTTTTTTTTCTTAAGCAGAACATGTACAGCGTCAATTACTTATTTAGAATTTTAATTTCTTTCTATTATCTTTTCTAGAAAAATCCAAATCAAATGAGGTTGAAAATATCCCGATACATAATTAATAAATTAAATTATTTGATTAAATTTGTGCGTGTATCTGCTCTTAAAACGAGCGATGTTGAACGAAGTTTAGGTGCGCGCCCAATTTCTTTGCCTCGGACTAAGCTTAGAGAGTGAAATTATTTATTCGAAGAAACTCGACAGAAGAAACTCGTTTTATTTATTTCTTATTCTACGATAATTGACATCAACTGAAAGCCTTAGTCCGCTGACCTACACTACAAAAAAAACCCCACACATTTAAAAAATGTCCCAACTTCAGCGCCACCTACCGGACTCAAAAGAGAGATAAACATTAAGGAGCACATGGTGCAAATTTGGCTTGAATATATCCAGTAGTTTAGGTGTGATGCTCTTACACACATATTCAATAATATATCCACTTCAGCGCCATCTACTGAGTCCAAAAAAAAGTGAACCTTCTGGACCATGAAACGAACATATGGTGTAAATATTGCTTCGATACATCCAGTACTTCAGGGGTGATGAGACTAGATATATATGTAGAATGACATTTTCAAGAATATATCGACTCAAGCGCCACCTACCGAGCTAAACAAAAACTAGATAAACTTTAGAAACACCAATCGAACATACGGTGTGAATATGGCTTTAATATGTCTAGTGGTTAAGGCGTGATGCGATAACAAAGATATGCACCAACGGACCAAACGCTAAGCCACGGTTTAAAAATTGATCGCAAGGTTCCACTAGCCAGAGACCAAGACAGAAACTGTCTCTTCAAACACGGATTAGGTTCTGAAACGCCAATCAACGCCCGTCCATATCATATTCTGCTGTGTATCAGTACAACAGGGTGTAAGCGCCCAGCCCACTGATGGGAGCGAGATTAATCTAAATCTCTGCCATTCTATGGGTCACAATACCCGGTTGATTCAAACGCAACTCCACGCCGACTGTTGTCTTTCCGCTTGAGCACAACTACAGCCACCACGAATCTCCCAGAAGGGCCGCTCCAACTGCCAGGCATTCATCCGTGAGCTCCCCGACACCCGTGGTACCAGAAATCTCCGGTGGGATTTCGTAGCAACCACGTGAAAGCTAGCGGCCAGAAACTAGCCTAGCAACCAGCAGCCATCAATCACGTAGCCACTACTCCAGTTGAGTTCCTCACAACTCGGGACTGATAACCCTTAGTCAGTCAGTTATTGCCGTCGCTATATCCGTCCAATTCCGTCCAGGCTGTCCAGATAAACATTTAGACGCACCAATCGAACATACGGTGTGAATATGGCTTTAATGTGTCTAGTGGTTTAAGCGTGATGCGATAACAAAGATCAAAGATGAGCAAAATTCTAAGACTTTCGGAAACCCATTTACAAAAAGCAAAAATAGAACAGGGGACAGATGAGATCCAGAGCAGATATTTATCTTTAACAAGTTTATCCAAAAGCTTGGGGATTTTTCTTTGTGTGTAGACCCTAGCCAATATGGCTGAAACTGCGACCTTAAAAGATCTATTGTATCATATGGTGGGTGTGACTAGTCTAAGAGACGTACCACCTCCCTGATGAAAGCAGTGGCATAGTTTCTCATGGAAAATACGCCTCCTTAACCAAAATAAAACTGAGCATTCATCAAAGTGAATGTGTTTGGCTGATTTATCATCTTCCCAGCAGAACCTACCTTCTGTATCTGAGCATAGATTAATTTTGTTTAAGGTGCTATCGCAAGCCACAGTGACAGTAAGAAAACTCACCAGCTTTATCCTTTTTGCAATTCTTTGATTCTTTGAAGTTTCTGAAGCTTAGTTGCCATATTTCGTTAAAAAACTTTCGGCTTCGTACGTAATAATGGGTCTAACCATCATTGTATACATTCAGTGTATCCGTTTAGGATTTAGACCCAAATTCTGCCGTAAAGGCGTCTACTGGCCCACACGGCCTTATTAGAGCGTTTGATGGCGGACTTGATGTAAGAAGCAAGCCGTTTATCGAAGATAACTCCAAGATATTTAACCTTACTGGAATAAACTAAAGTGATGCCTTTGATAGTGATATGTCCTAGAATTACCAATCTTCTTTTTGTGAAAGGAACTAGAACGGTTATGTAAGGATTGATGGATAGTCCTACTATGCTGCATCATTTTAAAACGTGTCGTAAGACAAGAAATGCTTGTGCTGTGTTTACCAATAACAAGAATTGCCAAGTCATCCGCATAACCAATGGCGACCCTGTTCTATGAATATATACTAGAAGATTTTCGATGACTGGTGACGACAGAAGGGGAGCAAGGACTCCTTCTTGGGGACAACACGTAACTGCGTTCACAGACACAGACACTTCTCGACTTTCCAACATTTCCCTTTTCCATTGGTTGGTAGAGTCTTAGATACCTCTGTCGTTAAATGCCAGAAATACACAGATCCACATCCTAGAATGAAAAGTTCCTTCTATCTTTTTCACAAGATATTGAAGGGCACCTTCTATGCTTTTACCTTTCCTGTATGCAAAGCTTTGGAATACTAAATAGTTTGGAAATATATTAACTTCGCGTCGGCATGGTTTTGTCTGTCTGTCGGTGGCTGGTGGAATCTTGTGATCAATTTTTAACACACTTCCTAAAGCCCGATTTTATTCAAATTTTGTACACATATTTGTCTCCGATGACAACAGTTTCTATTACAATTTGGAAGTGATTGGCCACCATTGACCGGGGGCTCCCATATAAATTCTTAAAAAAAATTACCCGATTTTACTCAAATTTGTAAGTTCTCTAATTGGAGATACACATTTGTGCAACGTTTGAGTACAATCGGGATTTAGGAAGTGTGATGATAAGTTTCCATCAGCCAGCCAGCCAGCCAGCCAGCGACAGACAGACAGACACATACCGACGTGAAGTTAATTTAAAGAATTTAATGAAAAATTACCGTCATGCGTTTAATTACACAACATGTCGGAATTATGAATGGCCGCTCGTAAATGTGCGTACGAGATTGTAATGCAAAAGGCTTCTTTATTTTTGGGAGCTGAAGGTTTATGGAATTTTTATATAAAAAACCAACTCACCGCCCTTTTGTACGCACCTGATTCCGATACAGAATTTTTTCAAATACGTACGCATATACGACTACGTACACTAGAGACTAGAGAATGGTTTATTACACTCAGTCACACAAACACACGCAATCAATCGGTTAGCCTGAGGGCCTTTTCGAGCGTTCATTTCATAATGTGCTGAACTTGCTTCAGTTCAAGCGCAACTTATGCAAATGACAAACCACACAAGCTGGCCATAATACGACAAGTACTCATCATCTACCATAGTGCTTAGTGCTTTTCCCGTTCAACAATGTCACTGTGGTTGGTATAGATGTCACTGTGACGGTGACGGTGGCGGTGAAGGCAGTGACGAAGACACTGTCGCTGACAGAAATTGAGTATAGTACCGTACGTTGACATTAATTAATTGCATCAACTTATTCATCAACTTGTCTTCTTGTATTCTACTACGGCCATCATCACCACCACCGTACCATCAGGCTGACTGGAAAGAATGGGGTCGTCTGTGTCCACACCGATTGTTTGTTCTTTTGTTTGCGTCGAGCAAATCTTAATGTACGAGTACTTAGCGACATATAAGGTTTTGTGACAAGCGTTGTAATGGTTGTGACGATAATGCTGTAGTACAGACCGGAAAGGATGAAATGGAAAAGGTGGCACGCATGTAAACTGGGTTTAAGTAGCCTTCTAGAGTCTTAAGCAGAGCTGTCCAACTGGTGGTCCGCTGGTACATTTCGGCCTGCCAAAGCATTCATTAATGATGTAATGTATTTAGTTATTAATAATATAGATATTACTACATATACGATAAAGACAGCATGTCGATTGGAGAAAGAATGCAAATGTGTTGTGTTTTCGGATGAAAAAAAGTTTAACGGACGCGATGGTTGCAACTTTTATTTCCACGATTTAAGAAAAGAGGAACATATCTGCCAAGACATCACAGCCGTACACCAAGTTTTATAGTATGGGAAGCAATCAGCTATTAAGGCTCAATCGAATTGGAGTTTCTAACTACGGCAATGAACCGAAAAAACAAATAAATGTTTGCTGGAGTACGGAGTTCCAAACCTAAGAAATATTGGTGGACATCTACCTTAGATTTTCCAACAAAACACATCTCATGAATGAGATGAGATGAAAGAACTTAACAGCGATCAGCTATTAGCAGAATAGATGAAATAACATAGAATGCATCAGAATTAGAAGGGACCATGGAAGTGCGATCAAACCTCCACGTGGTGGCCGCCGGTAATGTTTCTCTAATACAGGAAAAGCTTAATGATCGGGCTACTCTCTTTAAGGTAAGGTTGGCGCAAGGCCTCGCAATAACCTCGCCCGTATAAAAAAAAAGTTATTACGGAACCTAAAATCAACCTCGGATACACTGATTCACGACAACGACGACCACGGCAACGAGCTCAAGCTGCACAGCAGCTAGCCGTCCAGATATAATGGTGACATAACAGCAATCCTGGAGATGCGGTGGACGGGGAATGGTGTCTCACAAAAATCAGAATATGACATGGAAGACATCATGTGCTCGGGGTGTGGTTTCTAGTTAGCAAAAGAATGAAACCCACCGTTTTCTATACTAAAATTATAAAGAGGTAATGTTCGTTTGTGTGTAGGAGGTAATCTTCGGAACTACTGAATCGATTTCCAAAATTCTTTCACCAATATTTAGACTTAGACTTTCAGCGTGAATATAGGCTACATATTATCCCGTTTAAGTAAAAGAGAATTTCGTGGGGACCAATTTTCTAACTAGTTGTTTAGTCGACGAAAATACGGTCGCGCATCATGCTGCACTGCTTTCTCTGTTATATTTTGTATGAACAGGCCAGCGAGGCCGGCCAAGCCTACGCTGGAAGGATAGCGTAGACCAGGACGCCCAGAGCTTAGGGAACCGAATTTGGGACCGATGGAGAGATTTTTTGCGGGAGGCCAGGACCGGACACCGGTTGTATAGCCAAATATGATGACGACGATATTAACTTCCCGTACCCGTGTGTTTATCTCTTCGTTTGTCGTACCCCGTGGTGGTTCAGCTGCATCTTACACTAAATATTGGTATGGTGCGGGTCTTTACCACGGTAGATAAACAGAATGGGCTACTAGTACTTAGAGAATCTTCTTATGGTAATCTCTTCGTATTTAGTAGCTCAGTCTAACACCTATATGACCGTCATGTCTGCCTTGGATCGTTTACATTCTAGGCGGACTAGAACTAGGACTGCTTGGTGGTGCTTGCTTAAAAATGTGATAAATGATATGTTTCGAGGTTCCGGACGAATGTGCTACTAGGTCTGCTTTGTCACCCCCGAGGCACTCATCTCTGAACGAGCTGAGATCATTGATACTAGATCTCACCAAGATCGCGTTTGTACTACGCGAGTTCACTTGCCCATGGATGAGGTTGATCTCCTTGGAGGTTAGCTGAGTCTGGGCCAACTATTAGTTGAGGACCCAGTATTGTTCTGGGCTTGACCTACGTAGTGGCTTGTGTTTACTGCCCAAATGCGGGTAGAGCGCTGGCATTGGTAACATCAGCAGACCCCTGATGTTACCAGTTTCTTTGGTACATCAGTCTACTTCCTTATGTTACTGATGCGATTATGTGCTCGTCAAGGAGTTGTGCGTTATACAACCGGTTGCCGTCATCCCTTAAGTCGGCATGGGTGTAAGATAGGCTCAACTCTCCCCAATAACTTAATACTGGGACATCAAATGATGGTCGTCAGTTGTCGTACAATTCGTGTCCGCAGAGGACCGTGGTGTAATGCGTTTCTTGCAGGTAACCACGTTAATCTCTTAGACAGTTTCTGTTTCTTTGTCGTGGTATTTTGCAATACATTTTTAACACACTTCTCAAAGCCTGATTTTATTGAAACATTGCACACATGTGAATTTCTGTGACAACACTTTCTATTAAAATTTGGCAGTGATGAGGCCGCGGGGTCGGACGACTCCCATACAATTTTTTTTAATAATCATACCATATAGCGGCATCAGATAACGCCATACTATAATGAATGTCTTCTGTGTGCGCTGGTGCAATGTTGGAGTTGTTTTGTGGTTAGGTTGCAGTGCTTCGAGTGTCTTTTAATTTTTCAGCATTTATAGTGGAATTCAGTATAGTTTTGGTTATTAAAGAATTACATGAACATTTGTATGGGTTGTTTTTATTATTAACCCAAAAGCAACTGTTTTGATATTTAAAATTAAATTTTAAATAAAGGACTTATTTACTCGTAAGTTTATTATGTCACTGTAAGTATTTTTTTTATAACTATATTTGTTTAACTAATTAATAAATGAATTTAAAAAGAATTACAGCAGATATAGTGAAAGTATCTTTTACCTCCAATTAATAAAAGTAATAACCCATCATAGAATCAGAACGAGATAGGTTTTACCTAAAAAAAACTAACTGGTAGAGTTAGAAAACTCAGCCATAGAAAAGGAAAGTGCATCAGATGATTGTTTTGATTTTTTGTTCCATTCACAACTTATGGATACGATAAAAGCAGTTTGCAGATTTCCTTTTGTATAATGCGGCTAAGCCGGTTTCTCCTTTCTGTTGGCACAAAGTAGTTCCAAAGAATAATTTTTTTCAAACAAAAAATGTGAAGCAGTTGATTTTCTTGTTCGCAATAATTTCCGCATAATCTTAAGCTCTCAATGGAACGCACTGCATTACGACATTCTGTCAATGCGGCACTCACCATTCACCAGTCACCATTCATCATCATTGTCTGTAATCGTTTGAAAATTTTATCATTATTGTCATCATTCATTGACCATGTAGCTGGCTGGCTGGCTGGCTGATGCGCTCCTTAATTGTGATACACATCGGGCCATGTGACGAATGTTTCACAGCGAGTTGTAGCCGTTTCTTTGTGAATCCACTGAGTAATCACAGAACGAGTTGCGTGCGACAGCAACTGATCGCTCAATGGCGAATTCCTTTTTCGATCAGTTTGTTCTAATTTCCCCCCAGATAAAAAGTATCTCTATACAAAGAAATGAAAATTTATTGTTTGTATCTTGTATGTATTTTGGTGCCTCCATAACTCTGGAACGTCTGAAGCAATTTCAACCGAACTTGGTACACATGTCACACACAATTTGGAATCAAACATAATGCTCGATATTAGCTTCGCGCCGAACCTATCGTTTTCGGGATCGCGTAGATGATAAGTGATAGTGGCACCACTACGGGTGGGGATGAGAAGGGAGTGACATATGACACGATCGATACTAGTGTCGAATCCATAGTTGTAGAAACGCTAGCAATAGAAAATAGAACGGGAAGGGGGTGACACATTCCATGATCGATATTAGTGTCGAATCCATAGTGTTTTGGGTCGCTGAGGTGAATACCGACGGTGAGACATACTTCATCTCTATATGGGTCATAGTGACCTATTGCAAAAGTGATGAATCTTGCGTGGCCACTTATCGCGCTTTAAGAGTAGGTTATGGCATTCATCATCATCTTACTGGGCAAACAATTGGAAAGATAGTATGGTAATTCGAAGAAACTGGAAGCGTCAGGGATATACAAAGGCCTGTGCATCAAGGTAATGTACGCTTTGGGAAAATATCGCTGCTGTAAGTGAAAGTGTGGTTGAAGAACCGAATTTGTCATTTTTCCCGATGTTCTCAGTAATTGAGCCCGTCTTACGTCTTATTATTACTTATTTTGCACCTAGATTTACACCTCCGGCCGTATAAAGTGCAGCTAACGCACCAATTGAAGCCTGCTTACCATTCACAATGCAGGAGATATGTCCAATGTACGATGTTGGAGCAACAGTCCGTAAAAGACGATTTTTTAAACAAATTGTTCTTCAGCGATGAGGCGGCCCATTTCTCACTCGGTGGCATGCAAAGTTGTTGCATTTAGGGCTCTACAAATCCTCAAATATTTGAAGAGAGACCGTTAAGCCCACAAAAAGTCACTGTGTATGGGGCACAATATGGGCAGGAGGCGTCATCTGAGCGTATTTTTTTTTGAAAATTACGAAGGTGTGACAGTTACAATCAACGCGGAGCGCTATGGTCGTAAGATAACTGATTTTTTTGGCTTGCGGTTGAAGCTTTTGACTTGGACGATATGTGATTCCATGAAGACGGCTCCTAAAGCCACACAACGCGACCAATTTTGGCTTTATTGTGCGAGAAGTTTCCAGGAAGCGTAATAATAAAAGCGTTATAGCCGAGGTACCGTTCGAAATGTGTAAAAAATATCGGGTGGGGCTGTGTTGGAACGCACAGCCATTTGGTTTGACGTGAAATGTCGATATCATTGCCCTGTGGGCACGTAATTAAGACCTCAGATCGGAGTCGTCTTCGACAGATGTGTGGGTGATATCTTCAATCGGAGTTCATTGGTACAGGAACAAGAGCGGCGTTCACTGATCGTGCCGTGGCATTGGGATATCTGATCCTCTTTCCAACGAAAGGCGTAATTTGTACTTTCGGTAGGGTCTGGGGTAGGAATGGGCTGACATATTGTATTTTAATACTTTTTTCACGCGTCACACGCGCCACATATAAGTATTGTCCAAAATACACTATTTTTGCTTAAATCGATAGATCTAAATAAATTCTATTCACAAAACATGAATCACCACGGTAGCACGTGTGAGTCGCGAGCTACACTGAATAGAAAGGAGCAATAGCGCCGGTTTTGTCCAATCTGCGCGTTCCCCCCTCCCCACCAACTCGTCCACCAGGAGGCAAACGCAAGGTTTATAAGCGAGCCATACGTTAACGACACCGCACTTACGTCTCTAAGACTAATAGTTAGGCAATCATATTCTTAATATTTGCAAGACGACATAGCCATTTTCTGGGGGTACACGATTTCATTTCGATTTTAAAGACATTTCACGTGAAAAGGTAAAAAGTATTGTTGAACATATGAATCGGCAGTGCCACCGCACTACTAACTGGTTACATTAAATAAAATAGGAATGATCTCTAAAACAAAATCTAACTTGTGAACATAGAAGTGTGTCTAAGTTTGTTGGCCTTTCGACCGACAGCCACTTCAACCTAAGATCAGACCGAGTAGTGACCATTCGGATAGCATAGGACTGTCCATTCAGATTTAATGTAAACGAAGAACGAAATTAGGCCACAGTAAGATGGACTACTCTTTGTTTTCTAATCCCATAGATACTTACATATAAGAAATAATAGAGTAGTGGTATAGTAAATACTCGTACATAGAATAAACACAGAATGTAAGTAAAGGGGATCTTTTATTGAAAATATAGGATCAATCGAACTGTAAAATGGAGCCCGATCCAAGAATGAAATCAGAATTCTTTAAAAAGACAATCGGATCGACCTATCAACCTATCGCTAGCTGGACTGTCAGGGAAAAATTTAGGAAATATCTTTAATGACAGTCATTAGTTGACAGTTTTTCAACACATGGTTATCCTGCCAGTTTACACATCAATTTATTACAAGGCTTTTCAGTGCCAGTCACTTTTACTTTTTATTCAGGCATTAGAGAGGCTGCATGTCAACTATGTACTGAGAATGCATCTCCAGTGAAAGTTTTCGCTTTCATCGGCTGGTGTCCATCCTTGGCCAGTTATTTAGTTATTTTGGTAACGTACATCTGGCCAACTGAAGTTGATAAGACAACAACAGTGGAGAAAACGACGGTTAGGTTTGGGTTCAAATTTTCAAACCAATCAGCCAACCAACAGGAGGTCTTTGGAAATTTATGAGAGTTATTAACCCACAGTGAACTCAGTAATGTTGCCAATTAATTAAGTAATCAAGCAAGCAATGCAAGTAATTCATTATCGATCAAAAGATTTGAACACTGGTATGCTCGATATCAGTCAATCTTCGAGGAAGACGCTGTTGGATTATCTGTGCCGCAAAAAGTCAGTCTGTTCAGGTTCACCGAGCATAAATAAAAAACCAATTGAATTGATAAGGCCCCGCTTGATTGATTGGACTAGTAACTACCTTTCAGGCCGTTCAATCTAAGTCGTATTGGACAGTTTCAAATCCAATGTTCACCGCATAAACGCCGGTGTTCCACAAGGCTCTGTTTTGTCTCCGACACTCTTTTTCATTTTCATTAACGATCTCCTATTCGCCACTTCTAATCTGACGACAGCTCTTTAGCTTTTATCGCATTTTCCACACGCGGTGTTCAAGAGATATATACAGATGCATGCCGCCCATTCTCGAAGCCATCCGTGCATCAACTGGAGCACCATGGGTCCACCATTAAGTCTATCTTCGGAGACGTACTAACCAATTCAGAGATTCCTGAGAGATGCCTGATTCTGTGTTTTCGCATTTGTATGATCCGCAGTTGTTTAAGACACAAGTGTATAGACATCTCATCTTTTCCGCTCCCTAATTTGCTAATGCCCACGCTGTGCTAAGCATTATAAGGGTGCAAATCCCTTTAGCGTATGTACATGTACATTATCAAAAAAAATCACAATAATGCTGGCGTTCCACAAGGTAGCGGCGTTGGTCCATTATTTTTATTTATTACCCATTCTAAACTTCGGATTTTCCTACGTTTATTACTTCAACATTTGCCGATACACAGCTTTTCTATGTTCAGCCAAGAACACGGCAACTTCTTCAAAGAACTTAAGCTCATCTCAAACATAGATAATAAATGAATAGATATATTTATAAAAATTTATTCAGGTTTTGGTTTATTTGGTTTCAGATTCACTTTTTTGGTCTAAGATAAGTTTTTTGTTTGGTGTAGGTTCAATGCTTTTGTCACAAAGTTTTAAAAAAACAAAGACAATTTTAAGATTGTACGAAAATACTATTTGTTGATTGGTTGGAAGGAACAGTAGTGAAGGCAATCGCAATTTTGTAAGCAAAAACTAAAAGACTTTAATGCCTTAATGCTAAAAACTGCGTCTATTTATGTGTGACAGTCTATTCATGCTAACCAGACTGCAAAGGGTGAAATTCCAATTTACCAGATACTTGCAATCGTCTACGAAAGAGCAAAAAATAACTTCGTAACAGCGCCTTAGGTGATATGGTGATAAAAATATCACAAAATCTAAATCGGAAACTTCTTTGTATGTGGCCCTTACGAGTTCTATTTTCTGTTGAGTTGTATCAGATTCGTGTGCCCCTCATCTCTCGTCACATCTGAAATTACTTGCAAGTAAGAGGCGATCGGACCAAGAAAATCGTACAAAATAAAAGAACTGAAAGTAGGCAGGGCAGCACGAGCACATTAATGATTACAAGGAAACCAACGACATGACGTCACGTGACACAGTTTGCATTATTTATGAGCGCATCCAATAAGTTGCTTCCACTTTTATTATCCATCCATCTATCTCAACAGCCCTACATCCATATGTCATTTGATTTTCTTCACAAGTTCCAGCCATAAAATTCTGGTTATTCTTTTGATTCCAAAATTGGAACCATTTGTGTCACATTCGATAGACACAACAGAATATATATCTTACTGTACGAGTATTCAAGTGAAACTGAAATGTGTGCGCGTTGAGGGAAAAGCCGACACAACTAAGAATTCAAACGATATGCATCACAAAATATGACGGTTGACGGAGCGGGCCTACCTACTTTAAAACGCTTCCCACCTTCTGTTGCGCGCTTCATCAGATCGACTCAGTTGAGAGCACCGTACAAAACTCATAAATTTTGGCTTTATATTCGAATTGGGTAAACAAACTGCGACAATGATCAGCGTACCACAGCGGTGTATTTGTGCGTCTCTGTACCTACAGCGGCTATGAATAACACCACCAGGCAATTTCCAGCTGATGGTTTGCCAGATGATTTTGAAGCTGGCGGTAATGAAATGCGGGCAGAATTGATTACTTTCAAGAGCTGTTCAATTACTTCGCTTTTGTGCTTTTTAGTTTTCTGAGCTGATCTTTCTGCCTTTTATTGGTGTATTTGGTAATTGTGCTGATTAACCCTGAATATTACATTTTCAGCTTCAGGTAGACAGACAAGAATTCCCTATAAGACCTGAATAGAAGTTACGATGTGTCAGAAGGTTAGCTTTTTTGTAGTAAACATGAGGAACGTACAAAAATTACAGAAAATATAACATCGGAAGATTTATTTAAGAAAAAGATACCTACACCTTAGGTCATTTCAATGTAAACTTTGAAGTTATTTTAACCCCCTGGTTTATGCATTGGAGAGTACAACTTTCTGTTCCTTCGACGTTTTTATAGCTGGAAGTTAAGTACAGGAAGGATAAACACAGCTCCATATTAAGTTCCAACTAATAGAACACATAGAAATGATCCTTATATTACATATATGTTGTTAGTAATAGTTAGCAGCATTTTTTCAGAAAAATCCCCATATGTAGAAGTTGGGAGAGCTCGGAGGACAATGAACTGGGTGAGTCGCTTTTTGATTTCATTATTAGCAATAATGTCAGCATATGTAACTCTGGTAATAATCCAACCTTCACCTTCCCGAGTTCAGAGAGGTTCTATGGTTTGGAAGAGGTAATCGATATAACCCTGAACACTCTTTAGGGTTGATACCTGGACAGTGACCGATGTCAATTCCTATTCTAACCAGAAGTATTTAAGGTTTGATTTGAGCATACAGACGGAGCCGATCAAAACTTATAAAAATATCAAAAGAACTGACTGGCGGAAATTAGGAAATTATTGAGATAACTTCGACTAAGGAATTGGACAAAAATATTCAAGCGTTCGAGAAATCAATGAACGTGGCCCTGAAGGCATCTTGACCAATCAGTAGGGACAAAAAACTTCACCCTCCGTGGTAGAGCGAAGAACTTAGGAAACTCAGGAGTATGACTAGGTCGATCTATTTGCTATACCCAAATTCTGTCAACTTTACAAAGACTGCCTACGAAGGTACAAGAAGGCCATCAAAGAAGCCAAGCGACGCTCTTGAATGAACTTCTCCCAATCAATGGAAACCACCAATGACTCTGCTAGAATTTTCAAGATCCACTCCAAAGATAAAAGCACCTGTCCGCCTTTCATCAAGAATGCATACGGTCACAAGACGTTATCTGCGGCAGAATTCCTGGATCTACTAACCAATACACGCTTCCCCACCAGCAGTTATCAATGTGTAGATAATTTGGAGAGGATGATGCATACTGAGCATCTAGTCCCTCGTGGTGTAGTGGATAATATCATTACTCGGGAAAAGAGAGCTGAAATTTTGAGAGTGTCTAAGCCCAAAATAGCATATTTTATATTCCGCGTATGACGCGTGTCGCGTGTGGTGCGTCTGATAGGTTGAATTATTTTTTCGACTTCTTTGAGGTCCTTTTTAACCACCTTCCACGCGACCTAGAGAGCTGATATTTTTGTGAGTGTCTAAGTCCAAAACAGCATTTTTTATATTCCGCGTATGACGCGTGTCGCGCTTGTAATGGGTTTACCTTTTTTCGACTTCTTTGAGGTCCTTTTTAACCACCTTCCACGCGACCTAGAGAGCTGACATTTTTTTACATTCCGTGTATTCCGCATCTTGTTTCGTGTGTGGCGCGTGTTGTGGGTTGAAATCGCGAAATTTTCTCGTTTTTTGAGGTCTCTTTTAACCACTTTGCGAACGACCTAGAGTCCTGAATTTGTGAGCGGCTGAATGTCAGAGGCCAATTATGATATCACGCGTTTGACGCGTTTATTAACTTGATTTTTCCTGTCTGTCGGTTTTTTGACATCTTTCGGAAATTTTTTGAAATTTTTGGAGCAGCAGTGTTAAGGGCGATTTCTGATATCTCGCGTATGACGCGTATCGCAAGTCGCATGTGGCGCTTTCACCTTCACCGTCACCTTCTACACGTGCTAGAGAGTTGAAATTTTGAGAATAGCTTAACCTCAATGGGCGTTTCTAGTATCCCGAGTATGACTTGTCACGGGCGATGCGTGAAAAATGGGCTAATCTTTGGAATAGGTCCGACCTGCGTCGATTTATTTTTTGTCCTTTTTAACCACCTTACACACAACCTAGAGGCCTTAAATTCCATAATCCCGCGTATGACGCGTGTCGCGAGTCGCGCTTAGCGAATCTTAGAATAGAATAGGAATAGGAAGAAATAGGCCCGACCTGGTTGACTATTTTGGGGTCCTTTTTAACCACAACAAAGAGAACTGAAATTTTGTGAGCAGCTCAGTGTTTAGGGCTGTTTCTGAGAGCCCGCGTGCTACGTGTGTGGCGCGTGTGATGCGTAGAAAAATGGGTAAACTGTGAAATAGGTACCACCTCAAAAACAGATAATTTGACGTTTATTACCAAATAATAAAATGCAATACTAAAAGTACTGTTTGACGTGTGACGTGTGTCGATGTATTCATTAAAGATTGTACCCGAAAAACGAATTTTTTTTTTAAATTTTCTTGTTATTTTTTAACTCTTATTTTGGAGTAGATAACGGCCCTAACTAAGCAAATGTTGTTCCAAGAGTATATAGAAAATTTAATTCTGCGTTATTCAAGATATTAACCAAATTTATACTACGTCCCATTCTAGAGATATTCCCATTTTCTTAGCGTCGTAAAATTATTTATGAGAACTCTGATTTACAGGGTTGCCCAACACTTATGAGTGGGGAGCTTTCAGAAAATACACAAATGCACAAATGCAGTATTCGAGGAATAGTCGAACAAAAATATCAAAACTAAGTCTTTTGTTGGTCATTTAATTAAAAATGTGGAAACCTATGGAAAACGAAATAAGCTGGGACGGACGAGCACCAGGAATACTTTCACTTCATGATAAACGAGATACTGACTGCGCCTACAAGTTTGGAGATTATCAGCTCCCTGTGCCACCCTATACTAGACACTCTTAAACCATCTAGGATTATTTCATGTTTTTGTTGATTGCTTAGCCAAAAGTGGAGAACAGAAGAACAACTTTCAAGTTGTCAGTCAGCTGCTTGCTTGCGTGTTTGCAATATCAAACAGTTACGAGCTTAAGTTCGTAAGCGAGTTAAGTGAACGTAATGACAGATACGATAGAAAAAGTTTACCTGATTGAAGTGAATGCCCTAAGTATTTACACAAATAATCTTCCATAAATGGTAGAGACACATAAGGTTATTTACTAGAATTCTAAAGAATATCTAAAAAAAGTCATTTCCATCGAAAAAAGATGTCATAAAATGTTTTGTTTACCTAAATTCCGTCAACGTTATGGCCTACTTTGAAAATGTTCCACAATAACGAGCAAACATTTGACGGTGGAACGCAGGATTGATTGTAATCTTTACGTTGACGATATTTTTGGGAATTTTTCATGCTTGAAATAAGCACAGAGAAATATGATTTTCTATACGAACAGTTATGCGCTTAGCCCATCATTGTTAAGTATCTCAAACAGCGAAAAGAAATTCTGGAAAATGTTGTCATCTTCTCGAGGAAACCAACTGAAATACAATCGCCAGCGTATCTTTTACTTTTTAAACTTCAAAGTAACACCAGAGGGGATTTACAACTTTTGTGAAAGTCAACCTGGATGGGTGGTGATAAATCACTGCCAACAGCCAACACTATTACCAGCTTGATCGCAGCTCTTTGCTTGCTACGAATTATGTATCTCTTAATCGAGCGTCGAGCGTCGGGGATCATGTTAATGTTAGTCGGTTTTGTCGCCTGCCTTTTTTGGTTAACTTAAATGGCATTTAAGTGCCACAATTCTGCACTCTTGAACTGACAACAGTGTCAGCCATCCGAAATGGTAATACAACTTCTATGTTAATTAAATTTTCTGAATATTTTTTTGTTTTTGTTTCTGTAGATTTGTCTCGATCGCTTGTTGATATTCCACTTCAGGTATCTTTTAATTTAAATGAATTAACAGATTTGTGATTTGGCTTGAAGTGAGCTGCCTAAACTTTGAATCAATTAATTTTCAGTTTGACACACTTTCAGTTTATTCTTAAAAGACATTCCAAACTTGGTTTAAATTGCTTGTTTAGAGATGCAAATTTTAATGACTTTTAATTGGGATTTAATAATAAAGATTTGTTTTTTTGTTTATAGTGTTAAATGCGTCAAATAAGAATAACTAAGATGATTGAAAAAGCTAAGCTGGCAGCACCAAAGAAAGTCAAGGAGACCGCGGTTTCCTCCATTGAGAAAGCTAAGACCTTCTTACAAGGAGGTGGCCATTAGTACCGTGAACGTGACGCTGATCGACGAGGTGTCGAGCAGTGGCAAACCAATCTTGGACAAATGGGGCAATATTGAGGCCCGCCTGTCCGAATTGGTGATGGAATATCTTCTTACCGCTGCAAAGGGTCCACTAGACTCATTTGACTGCTCTGTTGTCCTTAGGCGCTTCAGGATCGTGAAGTGCGAGGACCACCCGTCTTTGGACTTTCGCTAAGATTAGTGACGAATGGGAAGGCTTGAAAATCAAGCTAATCCCGGCCAAGGAATTCCCCAGGAGGCCCTGGGCACGTATTTGGTTGCCAAAGATAGAGGTGGACAAAGCAAAAGTCCTCCAATGTCTGCGGCTTCTCAATCCTAAAATTCCAATTCACAAATGAAGCATTATTCGGAAAAAACCCAGCTCAATAACATGCCCCTGGTACTCCTGATCAAGGACAAGTGCCTGGGACCTATTTAGAAGACTTAGGTTTGGTATCAGGCAGGCCAAACTTAAGGTTTTCCGGCTGTCCCCTGAGGAAGAGCACCTAGAAGATGATGCGGCCTCCAAGCTACTACAGGATCTGAGTATAGATCCTTCGCTGGCAGGTCCCTCCACATTATCACAATAAAGACGATGTCTAAGCTACTGCAGATTAACCTGAAGCACTCGAAATGGGCCTCGGATAATCTGCAGGGGCACATAGACATCGTCCTTGTACAAGAGGTCTACATACGAGAGATGATAATCTCTTCTATAAAAGAGGCAACTGTATGCCACGATCTTGTGTTTAGTGAAAAAAAATATTAACTCTTTCCTTTGTCCAAATTTTAGTTCTGCATGCCGCCTGGGGGTTAACTCTGGAAAAACTGAAATGATAATTTTCACAACTAAGTCCAAAATGGGCAGAGACTAACGCTTACCTCAGAAGCAAACTATCTCGGAGTATTCCCAAACAGGAATTTCAGCTGGAAGTCTAATATATAAGTTAGTGCTAAGAAAGCTTGTATTGCCCTATATGTTAGCAGCAATGGACTGGACTAGAGGATTGCTCTGTGGCTGTACACAGCAGTGGTACGCCCTATTCTTACCTATTGGGCGCTGGTCTGGTGGCCTGCGATTAAGAAAAAGTACAATGCCAGCAAGCTAAAATGATTACAAAGATCCGCAGGTATTGAAATAACGGAAGCACTTCGGTCCTGTCCAACTGATGCTCTAAACACAATCATACACTTACTACCTCCCGACCTATTTATAAAATACGTTGCGCGTGCATCTGGTGCAGATGATACCATATCCAAGCGACTACTGCACTCCTAAACTTCACTTCAAACCTAGCTTCGCCGTAAAGTTTCCAACTAGAGAAAGTTGGAAGGACGGGGACGCTGTGGTGCTTTTTCCAATGGAGTTGGTGCTAGAGTTTACTCTGAAAACTTTAACCTTTTAAGGTCTTACAAGATATGGACTCTGCTAGTATCTTCCAGGCGGAGATCTTAGCGATTAGAGAGGCATGCAGGACCCTATATCACAGTACCGCAATAGCGGGCAGGGTCGGCATATACGTAGACAGCCAATCCACTATCAAAGCCGTTATTGCAACAAGCAACAGTTCTAAACTCGTCAGGCAGTGCCAGGCCGAACTGGCTTCGATAAGCCATTGCATAAACTTGACCCTAGTTCGGGTGCTGGGGCACAGCGATATTGTCGGCAATAAAAAATCAGACGTAAACTGGCGAAGAAGGGCGTCACACTGGACATGTACTGCGCTGAATCAATCTGCTGTCCTTTGAGCTCCGTAAGGGAACGTGTTCTTTACTTCCTTACCACCAAAGCACAGCTAAGGTGGAATAATTTTACCAAATGCACCACGACGAGAGCGATGTGGCTTTCCTATAATCAAAACAAATCCGCCGAGCTGATCTCCAGATCTCGGAAAGATATTTCCTAAGTGGTTGCCACAATAATGGGCCACTGGTCGGTGGCAGCCACTCATCCAAACTAGGAATCCCTCACAATACCTTTTGCGGGAGTTGCTTGGATGTCAATGAGGCATTTCTTTGCAAGTGTCTGCAAATCGAGTAATCCCTTCTTTTCTCACTTGATGGAGCTTTCAGAGTACGGCATCACCGATCTGATATCGTACCTCAATGCTACAGGTTGGATATAACTATACGCAACCATCTTTCTTTCGATTAGTTCTCCTGAGGACTGTGGTACAAAAACGGCATGTCGGCGAGGACCGCCATTCTATCTACCTACCTCCCTAACATATATCATTGCTAACTGTTCTACGATGATAGGGCGAACGTTCATGCATGCTATACCCTAGCGGGGATGATGCATTGGCGCATGGTTCATCAGATGCAGTACCGACTCCAACCAAATACGTTAGATAGAGCTAGAGAGACTTCCCAAACTTGCAATCTACATTCTACACTAATCAGAAAGAGCTAGCCAAAATCATGGACATGATAGCCATTCGTTTGAAATACAACAGACTAGCAAACATCCAACGGTTACACTATTCACCATAACTTATTCACCCATCCTGGAACCAGGAAAAACACGTATGCCAGCTGGTAGCCAGAGCCGAACCTACGTAGGCCAATACCAAAACCATTCATACCGCTCATTATCATCACTGCTTATCGCTTATCTATATCTACAAGAGAACATTCAAAATACACCATTAGTATGACAGTTATTGGCACAAATGGTTCATAATGTATGAGAAGTGGAAATTTTTAAATTTCTGTCGTTTCCGCTGTATCTATTGATATGATGCTTCAAAATGGATAACCGTCCGTCCAGTTTCCTGTACAATATTTAAATGACTAAACTACGACCTATTATTTTGTTATAAACTTCCTGTCTTTCTTATACTTCTCATTGGCTTAGAAGCTTGAACTTTTTCGACCAAACGAAGGAACTTTTTCTCACATATTGCCACTAATCAACCTGTTCAACGGGTTCGTTTTTACGCTACACTACACTCTGACATTGACGATCGATGATTTAATTATGAAAACAAAACAGAAACTTAGCCCAAAAACAACAACAACAACAACCGCATTTTCTATAAATAAACTCAACAAATTAAATGCTAAGTATGCAACGAGATGACGATGAATATTAAGTTAATGTTGCCATTTAAGAAGCCACATGCCTGTCTCTTGTGACCCGACTGCTCTTTTTAGAGGAAATGTGGTAAGCAGGATGAGTTGTGTTAGTAATAGTAGTAGTAGTAGTCTTTAAAACCGACAGCTAAATGCACGCACCGATGATGTCAACAATGACACTGTTGTGTGTAATGCTTTACTGTGCAAAAGAACAATGAGTATAAAAATTTAAATAAAACGTCCACAAGAGAAATGCCGAGCCGTAGGCGGTAAACAAATGACCGTACCACAACAAACACCATCCGTTTTGGCTGCCAATAATGTACCGCAAAATATTTATTATGGGTTAATGCCGTTGATTTGGCTTTTGTATCAATTAAACGTCAAGTATAAGAAGTGGCTTTATAGTTCGAACTGCCTGCTGTAAAGCTTGACGTCGTCGTTCGTGACTAGTGACCTACTTTATTGTTTGACTTTGGAAATCCGAAAGAAATTTAAAAGCACGCGGAAGAACGTTGCTTGGAAATTCAAGCTTGTAATTAGGCCCGGAATTGTTGGTAAACTTGTATCACTTTGTACAAGAATCACAAACAACATTAGCACTATCTTGGTACTTTTTGCCAGCTGCTTGAGGTATTAGAGGGTAAAAGCTAATTACGAGTAGGCACCTACCCAAAATAACGCTGGTAACGATAGTACTGATACTTTGTGTGTAGAAGCACTCCATTTTTTGTACTTCCGAACTTGCTAATTGCAGAAAAGGCAGAACCGCCTTTCTTATAAAATATTTCAAAAGAGAAAGTATATTCACTTCACTTGAAACAATCAATTGGGAGCTTATTTTGAATGTAGTACAATAGACCATAATTACTCGATGAATTCTTAATCATCTATTGATTATCGTAACAATGTGTGAGCTGGCGTTATGGAACCAAGTATGAGGCAAAAACCTTTTGCTAATTGATTGCGTTTCAACGTTTGCCTCAATTCAGCCAATCTTCCAATTTCCTATGGCTAAGAGTATAGGTTCAAGGGCGTAGCATTCACTACTGATTTTTATAAAGAAGCCCCAACTTAGTGTTTCAATTCAGATCGAGCTTGATGCACTGTCTGATTCAATCTCAAGAATTGACACAAAATACGAGTATCGTAAAACTGAAATCGTTATTGCGGGCGAATTCAATGTATACACATTTCTAGGTGGCTTCGTCGTTCTAGCCAGACAACACCCGACAAAAGGTGTGCTGAGGTATTTGCTGAGATAAATAACCTTACTTAGCTTGTAAATGAGCCTACACGAATGCCTGACATTGCAAATCATTCCGCAAACACCATTGACTTGTTCCTTACCTCTCGTCCTGATAAATACTCCGTCAATGTATTATCGACTCTAGGCTCGTCAGACCACTGTGTAGTATCAGCTAATTTCTCGTTAAAACTCCCAAAAAAATACAGTATGACAATACAAGAAAGCCAAGATCGTGATGTAGTGCTTCCTTTACCTCTTAGTTGTGGTCCCCGGGCAACAATGTGTATAAATTCTTATATATGTATGTAGACTAAAATTGCAAGTGCGAACGGTCTAGCGTTTCTAGTTTCTAACGTGGGTTAGCACCCTGCGGTACCGGAAAATGCCCGCTACTGAAACCGACACAACGCCTCGGATAAGTAATGATCGAATAATGAAGACTTTTGGCTGTTGTACCCGGACTAAGATTGGTTTCTGCTGGAATGTGAGGACGTTCCTTGGCCCAGGGAGTAAAGGACCTCAAAATTCCAGATTTCTCCAACTGGAACGATAGTTTCTTCGATATAATTTGGACATCCTGGGAGTGAGTGAAGTAAGATGTTTCGACGCGGGAGAGTAGCAATCACCAACGTGTAACGCTGTGCTACTCTACTCCGGCAAACCCTCCGGCAGTCCCCGTGAGTCTGGAGTGGGTCTCAGAATCACCAAATAGCTGACAGGTGGTCACCGCTCTAGCCAACATCCGGTAAAAGGCCTAAATGGTGCCGTACTCGTTTCAGATGAGGATCAGCTCAAGCGAAGGAAGGAGCATTTCTCTACGGTCCTTAACGGTGTATTCGCCAATGATATGCACCTAAATCAAACGGAGCTGCCGGAAGTGACAATTTCCCGAATTCGCACCTAAACTCCCAGTAAAGATGAGATCGCTACCGCGATCAACGCACTGAAGAACAACAAGTCGGTAGGACTAAATGGTATACCCGCAGAGCTTCTGCGTGCCGCTCCAACGACAACAGTAGAGCTTTAATATCCTCTTGTAGAGAGAGCTTGGGAGGCAGAAATTTTCACCGACGAGTGGAAGAAGGGAATGATTGTCAAGCTCACTAAAAAAGGTAGTCTTATGCAGTACGAAAACTGGAGAGGCATTTGCGTTCTTCCTGCAGTTGCAAAGATAATAGCCAAAGTAGTACATGAGCGGATTAAGGAGCATCTGGAAGATGCACTCGATGCCGAACAATCAGGTTTCCGCACTGAATCCTCCTGTGTCGACCACATCAACACCCTGCGGATCATTATTGAACAGTGCGTTGAGTTCCTATCAACACTGCAACCTGCTGTTCATCGATTTTAAGAAGGCGTTTGACAGTTCAACAAACAGTTCATCTGGCTCGCCTTGCGCAGAAGAGGTATACCCGATAAACTAATAGCTATTATTAAAGCAACCTATGATGGCTCTAAATGTCATGTGCTGCATAGAGGAAAGCTGTCAGAGGAATTCGAGTGGGGTACGACAAGGTTGCATTCTATCGCCGATACTTTTTTTGTTGGTGATAAGCGATGGTGATTCGCGCAGCTTTATCTACTGGAAGCGGAGGAATTCGTTGGACTCTTACATCTCAACTTAAACAAAACGCGTAGGCGTAGTAGAGGCCCTAGGACCCACAATGGGATATAGGACACATGTAACCAGGACATTAGTAAGCAAGAGCGTACCCTCAAAAGATCCTCGAAAGACTCTCAAAATACCACCCAAAAAGACCCCTCAAAAGATCACAAAAAGACCCATCAAAAGACACTCAAAAGACGACCACAAGACGACCAAAAGAACCCTACAAAACCCACAAAAGATCTACCAAAAGATCCTCCAAGAGACCCCCAAGAGACCCTCCAAAAAATCATCGAAAGACCCCCAAAGTAAACATCCCAAAAAGACCACCAAAATATCCCTAAAATATCCCCCAAAATATTACCAAAAGACCCCAACAGACTCCCAAAATTGCATCCAAAGACCACCAAAATATCCTCGAAAGACCCCAAAAATACCACCCGAAACAAAATATATATCCTCAAAAGACCCACCAAGATATCAACAAAAGACACTCAAAACACTCCCATAAGACCCCCAAAAGGCTCCAAAGCACCAAATACCACCCCTAACATCCCAAAAAGACCACCAAAAATCACAAAAACACTTTTAAAAGAACACCAAAAGACCCCCAAAGAAACCCTCAAAATACGCAGCTCTTGCCGTAATATAACATAGTAAGGTATATATTTGGTGTCGTACAGTTTCAAAGTTGCGAAAATCGAGAACCTTTTCTGGATTTGTTGCAAAAATCGAAAAAAGTCAATCCATTGCTTTCATTGCAAGAAATGAGGTTGCAAAAATCGAGAGTCCACTGTATTTTCAAATGTTATCTCTCTCCATGCAGCCTTCGTTCACATTGAAAACACCAAAATACGAAGCTACTCTACTCAGATGTACTGAGATATCTACAGAATTGAGTACAGCGCACACCAATAACTTATTTCTAATGCGAACATGACAGGATGACATAAAATTGACAGATTTTATCTCAGCTTAGAAAGTAAAGCTTTACTTGCAGTTTGACGTCTTACGACGTTCGTATAATATGCCTGATAATCAAATTTGAAAGTCAAATGACTTGTTTTGCATATACGTATATGTACAAATATTAATATTCTATTAATCCTCCCGGTTTCTTAAACAAACCACAGATACAAACGGAATTCATTGCGAGTTTCAGCAAACCGATGCACGCAAAGGTAATTTACAACTTTTTTTTTCTTTATTTTCTTCATTCAAATCGCCTGCTCTCTCTCTCTCCTCATGGCCGTGAATTATCGGAACAGAGGTTCACATGTAAAGAGGTTATTAAACCAGCAAAACAGGTACAACGCCGAAAGTTTGACCGGGTACAATACGAACACCATTTAGGAACTGTACAAAAAATGATAAATTGGCTCTCGGAAAAAACCAGAGATTGTAAAGTATCTGTGCGCGCACGGAATCATAAACGACTTTCACATGCAACGCTAGTCAGAAACTGTCACGCAAAAAGGACGACCAAGCAGTTAATTAAATGTTTGTCGTGTCGTGTTGTGTGTCAAGGTCGTACACAAGCCTCTTCTATGAGGAATTTTTTCAACGAAATGAATGCCTGCATGACATTGTTTTAAAGTTTCCGCTAATTAATTAAAGGTAAGTATTGATGGACAAGAGATATGTCTCTGCAGGTTAAAAAAACTGGTCCTTTGTCAGAAAACCCGAAGCCGAAAGAAAAGTCTTCAAAGTTGCAATGAAGAATTTATACAAATTTAACGTTAAACTTCGATTTAACTGATAAGCAACTCATTTAGATAATTTTTTAATCCGCTATACTTAGTTCGCGTGCCCGGTTGTCTGTCTGTCTGTTTTTTTTTAAAGCTCAATCAATATTTCTCTATACTGCTACTGACAATTTGTAGCCATATAGATACACATGACGCTTCAGTGATTATGCCGGCTAGGCTAGCCCGGCTCTGCATGTGATCGAGCATATTAGCTGGTGTTGATTGCATCTTTATCTTTATTTTCAATCGAACCGAATAAGAAAAAGGAAAAGAAGAAGAAGAAGAAGTAAAAGTTCTCCCCATCATTGATGAGAAATACGAACCACACTCATCTCTACATTGCTGTTGTTCTGATCAGGCGCTAAAGAACGACGAACGATACAATCTGTTCCAAAGTTGATTCCAAGTTGATACTTTCGCATATTTACGACGAAGACGACAGACGGCAGACAAATGAAGAAAATGTTCACATCACAACAGGTTGCAATGTAGGTTGAGTAAATCTTCCTGGAAGAAAATCGTCATCAGCAGTAGTGGTTCACTGACAGCAATGCAACGTAGCGTGATGATGAATACATCCGCGGTTTGCAAGTCACTCTACACGGTGAGAGTATGCTTACTTGCAGCGCTTTCGATTTGCTGTGTACAGTGAAGGTTTGGTGTCCCATTTCGACAGCGTTCTCGACGAAAACCAGAGAACGCTGTAGAAATGGGACACCAATCCTTCACTGTACCCTGCAAATCGAAGCGCTATTAGATTGACATTCGGGAAATCGAAAGCGCGATTTGCTGTTTAAAGTGAAGGTTTGGTGTTCCATTTAGACAGCATTCTCGACGAAAATCAGAGTACGCTGTAGAAATGGGACACCAAACGCTCACTGTACCCTGCAAATCGAAAGCGCTATTAGATTGACATTCGGGAAATCGAAAGCGCGATTTGCTGTATACAGTGAAGGTTTGGTGTCCCATTTAGACAGCATTCTCGACGAAAATCAGAGTACGCTGTAGAAATGGGACACCAAACCCTCACTGTACCCTGCAAATCGAAAGCGCTATTAGATTGACATTCGAGAAGTACAAGAGGAAAACAATGTTTTTGTCCGTTAAGGAGACTAACTAACAGCGCTTTCGATTTGCTGTGTACAGTGAAGGTTTTGTGTCCCATTTCTACAGCGTCCCGTTTCGACAGCGTTCTCGACGAAAACAAGATAACGCTGTAGAAATGGGACACCAAACCTTCACTGTACCCAGCAAATCGAAAGCGCTATAAGCGAATCGTTTTTCCGCCTGACAGTCAATTGTGTGGTTCCGTATTTTTCTGAACCCCAAAAATGACATATGAGTTGGCAAACTATTCGATGAAGATTACTGAATGTCACAGAGTCGGAAACTACCCACTTCAGCTTTTGCTTAGACATCAGACAGCCTCTCTCTCTCTTTCTGATGTGGAGGTGTAGGTCAGCAACATCACGTCTGAGTGATGAGTGAAATGCGAGACCAGGAAGTGTATCAAGTGCACTGGAAAAGAAATTTATCGTCATCTTCGTGTTGACAACTTTGTCTCACATACACTTCAGTTATTGTGCGTCGTCCGAAGATTCTGATGTGCAAATTGCATATATCCGCTTTGGTCATCAGATCTTCAGAATTAGTGACTTAATCCGTGTGGGATGGTGGAGCGTTCTCTCACAACTATCCATCTAACTATAATCGTTTTTGTTGTCATCGACATTGCTGGCTGCTTCAGTCGAAGAAAAGTCGACGTCACAGATGCAAACTTTGCATCTGAAGCGTAACATTTGTAACATTTCCTTTGTTTCGATTTTCTTTTGGACTTTGTTTCCCTCGCGATAAAATGTCACAAAGTTTTTACGTTTTCCGATGTAGTTACATCTATGTTTGTTCTGCTAGATTGTTCTCATTTACTCTACAAATAGGTACGAAGGTTTGTTTGAGCAGAAAATCTATTGTTTTACATAAATAGGCTATCGTTTTGTGTAAAAGATTCTTTGTCATAAAGGGAGGTCAGATGAAACTGTTATTTGCATTGATTGGGCAAAAGATATTTCGAAATTAACAAGTATGTACTTCTCTATTAGATCAAAACTAAGATAGTAAAGCGAGCTTCCTAGCTCGCCATATGGATAGTTGTAATTCAGTCTAAAAGCCCAATAGTAACCATTTAATTCCCAAAATTCGTAACTACTATACCTTCCTAATGAAGGCTGGTATATCCTTAGTGCCAGAGTTTCGCATATCTGCCGACGAACATATTGCCTTTGGGAAAATACATCTGCTTAACCAGATCAATGATCAAACCTGGACAGTCACAGAGAATGTGCCCGGATATTTCATCCTCCTCCAAGCAGAACCTACATTCCGTGTTTGAGCACAGATGATTAATTTTGCTAAGGTGATATCGCAAGCCACAGTGACCTTTGAGAAAGCTCACTAGCTTTCTGATGCTATCCTTTTCGAGATCAAGGACTTCCTTATAGGAAAAGGGCCAGATTAACCGTTTGGATTGTCTAAGCCCTGGGATATAATCCCATTATATTCGTTGCCTGCAACTCAACCAAGTTTTACCCTGCTAAGCCCTGCCACAGATTGCAGTACATCCTAGCACCATTTAACTGATTTAGAGTCCATTATGTGCTGCCTGACTATCTGAAAAGATATAAATCATAGCGCCTATAATACCCTTACTAAGGTTTATCCTAGCGCAGACCTCAATGGCATGGAGTTCCGCTTGAAAAACAGTGGGACTCATACCCATTGGTGCTGAGACTTTGATGTTGGGTCCGATTACCCCACTCCAGAATCCATCTTCGATCCGTCTGTGTACCAGACCAGACCTTTATTGTCCAGTGCTGGAGTACCATTAGACCAATTGCTCGGTCCAATATTTTTACCTTAAATAACCTGCCGATACAGTACTCACTGGCCATGATGTCTGGGGTAGTACAAAACATGTCTTTTTCAGGAATTGAGTCAAGAATTTTCAGGCGTCCCACGTAGTCACCTGGTTTGTACCCATGTTCTAGTTGCAGCTTAATAGCGCACCTAGCAGCCGTCTATGATGATGAAAGCCCTACAACAGGTTATAATGCAGTCGTAGTGCCGTTATACCATGACAGGCAATTCTTTGTAGGTTCTGAAGCTTAATTACCACTGTCCGTTCAAGAGCTTTCGGCCGCGTACGTGATAATTGGTCTCACCATCATGGTGTACATCCTGCACCATTCTAAGACGTGAAGTAACGCACCTTGCATGAAATTTGTTATGGTCGTGCTGTGCTTACCACTAATTATGATCGCCAAATCATCAGCATAACCAATGGCGATGTAGCCTGATCTATGCAGATCGGCTAGAAGGTTGTCTATGACGAGTGACCATAGAAGGGCAGAGAGAACGTCTTGACGATCCTTGACGAGTGCCTTGTGGATTCGTGCCGCTATCGGCATATCAGCAATGTTTGCACAGCATTTCCTTCATGTGGCTCGTTTGGATCGTCTCCATTAAGAGTTATGAAAGGCTGTTGGTTTGTAATACGACACTAACTCAAAAACTAGACAGCCAATTGAGCTAAAACTTTCACAGAATATGCGTCTCAGTAAACCACATAGTGCGAATACGATCATGGTGACGAATTGTTTAGGATTAGGTAATAGTACACCCCTCCCGTGGAGGTGACGGAAAGGCGGGAATTCATGTGTGCGGATGGCGGAGCGCCCGGGAAAAGCTGCTTTTATATAAAAATACGAAATGGGACATTTTTCATAAAAAACCTATTAGTTTTGATTGTATGGCAGTAAACTGTCCAGCGTTTGTTCCTCTTAAAAAGATACAGCCACCACAGGGTGTGAGAAAATAGACTCCATCTCTCATATGCGGTTTTACTTTCGATAAACACAGGAATCGCACTTTTAAGTAGTTGCCACTAATAGTGACATGATTGCATAATTAAATTGCCTCTTCTACGAGCTTTGAAAAAAAAATTAAAAATCACATCGTTCGCTACGCTGACAATCTAACACAGACAGACTGAGTCAGAAATAGGTGTGCATATGACAATCGTTGATACACCGAGCAATTATCACAATGTGTATCATTAAGTGAAGCGATAATTTATGCTGATTATTACAAATCAGCGTAATCAGATTATTAGCAATCACACTACACCCCATGTACATCTACTCAATGTTTTATTTTCCTTCAGGTTTCTACTCCCTCATTAGGCACTGTTGGGAGTGAGTCTGTGTTTCGCCGGTAGTAACTATAGTGTAGTATTGCACAGTGCACAGTTTAAAAGCTTGTCATATGGTATAGTAGAGAGAGTAGTAGTAGTTTTTTTCCCACCACAGCAAAAAAAAAAGCAAATTGATTTGGAACAAACCATCTGTAGATACATTTGGTCCGCAACTGCACACTACAAGTGCGCAAATAATTGAAAGCAAATACTGGCAAGTAATAACTTGTATCACAAAAAGACCTTAGCACAGTTTGCTATACATTTTCTTGTAACTCTTTGTATCTAAGTATTTGTTTTTACGTTCATAGTCGGTTACAGGCGGCACAAAAAGCACCGAACAACTAACAGTCAATACCGATATGTAAGTTTGAGTTGCTTATAGGCAGACAATGTTGGAAATTGTTTTAATTGTTAAGTAATTTTTGCTTTACACCACACACAGTCAGCAGCTCGCCGGCCGCTTAGAAATTCTATTTTTAATAGTTTCGTCATAGATAAGTATGCTCTGTGTGCTGCTTATCATCAAAAATTATGGGACACCATACATTAAGTGTTATCATCACTCTTGAGTGGGCATTTTTGTTCGTTGAATTCCGCAAACCTTGAGAGTTTTGCAAAACTCAGAGTATTTCCAGTTTTTTTTTTATTAGCGAATTTCTCTAAAAATTCAGAAGATGACCTGAGAGATACCTCATTAGGGTAACAGACAAACGACGCTAGTCATATGTCATGAATAGCCTCGTATAAAGGCAAAAAACGCGTGCAGACCATGGCAGACCACTTATCTACTACTGCTGTTCCTATCGGTCAATGGGAAAGTATAATAACCTGCTCTTCCTTAGGGCAAATATCACCTAGACTAGACAAAATTTTTTTTTAATGAACGTCGCCTGTCGGTTTGAGCCTCTGTGCCTTCCTAAGGGTTGCTTTTACTTTTTTATTTGTTTATCATCTCCTCTTTATATCCGCCAGACAAGTGTTGGAAGGAAAATACCATTACCGATACGAGTACTCGCGTACGTCATAAGGAAACATATTTCTTGTGGATATTGTCTGTGTCCTGTGTCTATTGTTGATTATTAATATCAGATGCTTCAGCAGGTAAACTGGCTCATATAAGGTCGAATTGTGTGCTAACTGAAGGCATGTCAGTCTCTTGCCTAATGCGAATATAATTATTTATCGATAGTTGATTGCTGAAATGTCTTTATTGCTTTACACAGAGCACTGTTACAAGAAAATATAGATAGAGTACTACCAGGAGTTCGGAATCTATACGCTTCCATTCTATACTCTAGTTTTAGAGAATTCATAACAATATGAAAATACTTTTCAGCTTCGAGTTCTTTTGCAAAATTTAAGGGGTAGTAACCTAAGAAAGGAGTAAATATAAAAATTCTGGATAAATTATGAAAACATGAGATTTGGAAAAGACCCAAGAGTAAGACCCGTTTGAAAAATGTTTTTGGTTCTTGTTTTGTATGAATACCACACAATGTGCAAAATATCATAATGATGCAACTAAAAATTCTGGACGAATCATTAACATGATTTTTGAAAAGAATATGTACGGTCTAACCACAACATGACCACAACACAAGCTAATTATGGAATAAAACCCCTAATTTGATGAATTGTCTTCAATTTAATCGCGAACACTGTTCTCGGGATCACCAGAAGCCTGATATACATATATCAGATCAAAAAAAATGTTTAAATATTATATTAACAACTAGCTCCGCCACAAATGAACCACCGCCTTGCCCTCACTACCACGAAAGGGGTGTACTATTACCTCAGCGCCACCTATCGAATGGTATTCGCACTATGTGGTTTACCGAGATTTTGTTAAGACCCATATGGCATGATCCTCGTACAAAATACAGCACAGAAAGCAGCCCAGCGAACAGTGCAGCACACAGCAGACAGTCAAGTCGTCGCAATCATACGGCTAATTTTTCGCTAATGAAATTTTTGAGTCAGAACGTCGTAGAAACTATATTGGCCCATACTAGTGTGGCTTCATCCCAGGCAAATCAACAACTTATCAGATTTACACCCTTAGGCAGGTGATGGAAAAATTTCTACAGTTTCAAAACTCACTACACCATCCTTTTATAGACTATAAAGCCGCCTATGAAAGCATTTGTGTCCAAAAATATACATGCGCAGCACAAATAGTCGCGAGAATTAGGCCTTGGTCCGCAATGGTCTGTCGCGCCGATTATTATTATAATAGCATAGCCAGAGTGGAACTTTATAAAGCCATGAGAGAATTAGGCGGCATCCCAAATAAACTAACACGATGCCAAGTAAAAATATCCGGATCACTATCAAGCCCATTCAACATCTAAAACGGGCTCCGAGAAGAGAATGAGCTGGCCTGCGTCCTCTTCAGCCTGATGTTGGAGAAAGTGATCCGATCTGATCTGACGTAACGGCGAGAGGAACAATCCTCTATAAGTCCATTCAGATACTGGCTTACGCAGACGATATTGACATCGTTGGTAGAAACCCAAGAGCTGTACAGATTCTTTATTTGAGGGCAAGCCCTCCGCTCTCCCACCTTTCGGTATAAAGCATTCCAAGACCTCTACAGAAAGCTTTCATCCTGATCGGGCAAGCGGCACGAAATCTGGGGCTGCACGCACATAAATGAGAGCAAAACAAAGTACATGGTGGCCTTGTCTGCGACTAAAAGAACCAACATTGGTCCCTCAATTCAAGCAGTGGAGCGCGAATTTGAAGCAGTGCAATCCTTTAACTATCTCGGGTCAACTGTCGCAGCCGATAACAGCATGGAACCAGAAATACGCGCACGGCTGCTTAAAGTCAACAAAGCCTACTATAGTCTGTCAAGACTCTTCAAATCCAGGAACTTAACCATAACATCCAAGCTGCTGCAGTATAAGACAATGGTCATACCAGTCCTTTCATATGGATTCGGGACTTGGGTGCTATAATGATGAGATTTACAAGCGTTACCGCGATGTCGACATCGTGAAGAAAACTAAACTCGGTATGTTCCGATGGGCAGGACGCCTAGCTCGCATGAGCGAAGAGGATCCTGCTCGGAAAGTCCTTTGCGGTAGGATTTATGGAAGACGACAGCGAGGCCGGCCAAGCCTACGCTGGACGGATGGCGTAGACCAGGACGCCCAGAGTTTAGGGATGCCAAACTGGATGACATCGACTCCAAATCGAAATCACATTTGGCTCTACAGCCGGGGCCCAATACTGGCCTCCCGCAAAAAATCTCTCCACCGGTCTCGATTTCGATAGCGTCAATTCTGGCTGTCAGATTTCCGTCAAAATCATCTGGCCCCTCACAATTTATGTAAAAAGCTAAAATGTGAATTTTCATCCCGATAAGTTCAGCCGTCTGGGCTGTCGCTTTTTCTGACTCAGCAGATACGGTAATGGGTAAATCTGCAAAAATCCCGAGTTCGGACATTTTCACGATTACTATACTTCCTTTTACTATGCAAAAGAAAGTAATATGAAAGAGAGTACCCTCAATACATTATTTTGTTTTATATTAACCTAAAATTACTTAAATCTACTCAAATCTAGTTAACTTTTCAATAGTTAGGCTGATAAGATGCTGCCCAACCCAAAATACTTTAGAAACAGTACAGCACAGTACAGTGCTATGTTTTTGACTTTTATTTGGTTCAAACCAGAGCACCATCTAAATATCTTATATGTACGTGCTGTTGTTTGTTGTTGTTGTATTTCACATGACTATACATTTTTCCGTGTAAACAGAAAACTAATTGTTTGCATTATGACAGCATATCTCGTACATAACAGCAGATAGAACTTGATTAGCATCTAAAATACGAGCGACAAGAAAAAAAGATAAACCGATTGTTGTAAACGTATTCAACGTTTAAGAGCCGGTAAGAACTTTAAAATATTTTCAACATTACGAACGACCGTCAACCTACAAGAAACAACCAAATGAAGAAACGACATCTAACGTTGAAGCTACAAACAAAAAAAATTCTTACGAAAGTTCTCTTTCTTCTTTCTTTTCTACCACAGATAGTGTTGTCATTTACAAAAAGATTAAAAGATTGTTTGTTAGTTTAGTATTTTTGTTTGTTTGTAAAGTTATTCATTAGCAAGTGAATTGCCATTTTAATCTCAAAGTTAGGATTTCGTATAAGTATTAAACCACTTGCAAGACTAATAAACATAAATACATAGATGTTTATCTGAACACAAACAAATACAAAATGTCACATCGCTATAGTTTTTTGGCAAACATGATAGAGTGGAAAAAGTTTGGTTTTTTTAAATTCTCTATATTAACTTCACTTGCCCGTGGGTCGTCGGTCGTCGGTCGGTCGTCGGTAGGTCGTCGGTCGGTCGTCTGTCGTGGATTCTTGCGATCAATTTTTAACCCACTTCCCATGGCCCGATTTTATTGAAATTTTGCACACATGTGTATTTTCGGAGACAACACTTTCTATTAAATTTTGAGGCCCCTCGGGCTGCGGGGTCGGGGGGCTCCCAAACAAAAATTTTAAAAAATTTACCCGATTTTCTTCAAATTTTACACACATGTGTATACCCAATAAACAATACTTTTTCGAACTTTGGTAGTGATCGGGTCCCGGGTTCGGCCGCAAGGCCCTTATACATTTTTTAAATATCTGTACTGGCATCAGATGCGCTGCATGGTTTTGGTGGTGGTGGAGAGAGAGAGAGAGAAATCTTAGCGCACGCACAAATGAACCCAGCAAATGAAACGAGACATACATGTTTTATGCTTACTTCAACTTACATTTTTATTTACTGAATTGTATTTTTATTGATGTCGTTTTTTTTGTTGTCGATATCAACTTACAGATAGAACAACAAGTTTTCACAATATTCTGTCATTTGGCGTTTTCATAAATTAGTTCAGAGCAGTCAAAGAGTTCTCAAGATAAATGTTCGTGTTTCTTATTTGCTCAGAGTATGAGCGTGCTCTAAGTGCTCAGAATAAAATGATCTGAGCTTTTTCAATTTTAACATCTGATGTCAAATGTTTGTTTCGATGATTTTCTTCTACAATAAAAAAAAAATGGCCCAGGATCGAGGGGCTCCCATATCAATTTCTGCGATTAGAGAATTTAGATGAAAAATTTTAATTTTTATGGGTTGTTTTTTTTAAGGTCTTTATCATATTAGGTATAATATTAACGAGTACGATTCGTAACCTTGACATAATAAGAGACGTCTCTGATAGGACAAAGTCAATCTGTTCGAAATCAGATGAATCGAAAAGTGAAATTGCTTGTATCTACATATCTATCTATCTATCTTACACAACTAAAACTGAAAGAAAAAATCCAAATCGACCGACTCACACTCCCCCTACTTCAAAGTGGAATATGCGTTGAAGAATTGTTTTTTATTGCAATTGGAATGATTTTTATAAAGCAAGTTGCTCTATCGCAACCAATCTCATTCAGCAGTACAGTATCTCGATCGTGCCATAAACCGAATGCTTTGGGAATATTTTATGTGCACCAATATGTTTTTACTTTTCGACGTTTTACTTGAGAATTGCTACGTGATTTTCCAGCAAAAGTACTGCAATTGCACATAACTGCTATTAAAGTAACCTAATATGTTACGAGTATCATGAAGGGGTCGTTTATATGAACATTAGCCAAATAAATGGTGATCAGATTTGAGGTACTTTTTCCAATAGGATTTTTTTGACATGTCACGCGTGACTACTGTCAAACTAAATACATAATATTATTCAGTATTCATTGACATTTTATAATGGAAAGACTAACGCCTCAACAAGGTTTACAAATCGTACAATTGTATTACGAAAATCGACGCTCTGTAAAAAGTGTTCATCGAGCGCTCAGGCCAACTTATGGTGTTCAGCGATGAGGCCCATTTTTGGCTTAATGACTTCGTCAATTAGCAAAATTGTCGTATTTGGGCTGAAGAGCAACCCAAAGCCATTAATGAACTGCCATTACATTCATTGAAAACTACCGTTTGGTGTGGCCTATGGGCTGGAGGAATCATCGGCCCATATTTCTTCAAAGACGAGGCTGGCGCCAATGTAACACCAATGAGTGAATGGCGAACGCTATCGCGCCATGATAAACGAGTTTTTAATGAAGCCCGTGATCTCTACGACATTTGGGTCCAACAAGACGGCTCTACATCCCATACAGCCCGTGACACAATGGATTTACTGCGTCCTCGTTTCGGTGAGCAATTAATCTCTCGTTTTGGACACCAAGATCGTGTGATATCACACCTTTGGACTTTTTTTTTGTTTGGAGGTATGTAAAGTCTAAATGTTTTGTGGATAAACCAGCTACGATTGAGGCATTGGAAGCCAAGTTATTCGCGAGATACCGACCGAAGTCCTAAGAATGTCCTAAGAATGCTACAAAAAAAGGAGAATTACTGTGGGAAACTATAACCGCGAATGGCTGCAATCATAAGATGCTGCAAGAACAACATTCCAAGAACACGTATCTCGCATCCTCTCAAGAAATCCTTCGCCACCAGCATTAAATTTCGAGGTCCAGTAGCTGCTGCTGCTACGTGTAACAAGCCCTTAGAGACACCGCTACTGATGTACTTTGTTTTCATCCGACCAAACCAGGCAGTGGAGTCACAGTGATAAGACTACCACAGTCTGCCTGACTGTTAAACGGCTGGGCTTGCTATTAGCAACAAAATTCCGCTGTCAGACTAACCGAACTATTCAACCAGGACGATGACAGCCTAAATTTCAATACACCTGACCAATTTAAAATGGAGATTGTAATATGCAAGCCTAAAATAACAGAGCTACTGGCTCCGAGGAGCTTTACTGCACCGGCGTATTTAGAAAAATTGGTTATATGATAAATGATGCTTGATGAATGGATGTATCAGCATTGTTCACCCGATCACAAGAGAGGCCACTGAGCTACGCCAAATATAGAATCTCCTCTCCTTAAAATCGCCTATAAGATCCTAACTTCCGTATTGACTGAATGACCCCTATCAGTGGTGCTTTAGACAAGGAAAGTCCACAGTCGACCAAATATTTAAACTGCTATGCAAGAAAATCTCGCTGCTCTGTTGAAAAGTGGAGGGTGTCCTGCAAAGGGCAAAAGCACGAAATTGGAAGTGGTAGCAAATGACCGTGCTAATTGGAGTGGCATGTTAGTTTAGACGCCACTGAAGAAAGTAAAGAAGTAACGCTGCTATCACCACATTTTTTTTTTAAATTTTGAAGTTATAATTCTCGGCTATAAGCTATAATGAGGAGATGTCTATGAGCTTGTGCTTTGAATGCTTGAAGATCGTAACGATGTGGAAAAACAGAGAACTAATCTCTGAACTCAACTGTACGTCCGAAGATAGGCTTGAGGGTAAACTGATGAGCAGTGAGATCGCCACGAGTATTGCGGTTGAATTTAAGGAGCATCTCTTTTGAGCACCACTGATGGAAGAAGCGGAAATACTGTGATAAGCAGAAAACGTTCCTGCGGTGTTCTAGCGAATCTATAGACGGGTAACGGATAACGGATAACGGATAACGGATCTTGTCGTTGAGGCACCAACCGAGAATTACGAATTTTTCAGTTTCCTCGATGCAAGTGACAGCATGGGGATTTGGAAGGTGTGGTGAGTTTTAACACTCTAGACATTTTTCCATCACCTGCATGAGTCCTGATCCGTGTGGTACTACAATGGACCATTACTGGTCTAAGTGTGTCGGTTTCACTGACAGCCATCTTAACCTAACGTTAAATTCCACTCGATTATTTATTTCCCATTTTATAATGCTGTTCAGGTCAGAATTTAACGTGCTAAGCATACGAAGTTGTTTGAGTTCCTCATGAGAAGTGGAGCGACGTCCCTCAAACTTATATGAGAAGCAGAGAGTGCTGTCTTCAGCGAAAGAATGATTTGGATTAGACGAAATGAACAAGAATCATTAATAACAAGTTAATGTAAAAAAACTTCGTTTCGCGGGTACAAACTTTTATGTATACATCGAAACACGCTAAACAGTCCTTTATTATTTGGTAATAAACGCCAAAATATCTGTTTTTGAGGTCGGGGCTATTTCAAAGTATTTTTTTCCACGCTTCACACGCGCCACACGTGCTACACGCAACTGGCGACACGCGTCTCACGCGAGATATCAAAATGGCCCCTGACATTGAGCCCTCTAGATTTTGCGAAAGGTGGTTAAAAAAGACCTCAAAGAACGAGAAAATGGCGTGATTTCTACCGATCACACGCGAAACTCGACACGCGTCAAAGCCGGTATATAAAAAATGGAATATAAAAAATGACACTCAGCTCTCTAGGTCGTATGGAAGGTTATTAAAAAGAGCCTCAAAATATTCGAAAATACAGACCAAAAGGGGCCAAGTTAAATAAAAGTTTTTTCAAATGAGAAAGAGTGTCAGGGAGAAAACAGAACCCTGGGGAAGGCCAACATTTATGTTATGTACTTTAGATTTGAATATGTCCAAGACAGTCAAAAAGATATCCAATGAAACAGTTTTTCATCGACTCGATAAGCACGCACTTTAGACAAAAGAGCTTGATGTCAAGCTGTATTAAAAGCTTTGGAAATATCGAGTGCAAAGACCAGTTCCACTGTTCGGTGAGATATGCCATCAAATCACAAGTGGAACGTTACCCACGAAATCCGTACCTCCTGCCGGTCACTAAGGATTCCGTGAGCTTCAAGATATTTCATGAGCTGATAATTGATCAGCGTTTTCATGACCTGGGAAAGAATGGCTAGAAGTGCTATGTTCGGTACGAGGAAGGAGACGATGGCTCTCCTTTTTTGGGTATAGGTTGGACAAAGACTCTTTTCCAACTGCTCTGGAAGAGTCCAGACGAATGGGAAAGCTTGCGCAATGGTAAAGCCACCAGCTTGCAAAAACAGCAGAGAGATGGAAAAATATCAGCAGATTTGTGAGTGTTGAGATCGTTAAAAACTCTAGCAACTGCACGAATGTAAATCTGTCCCGTAGAGTGTTAAATACTCGGAGGTGCAGGCGGCAATAATGGTTAATCTGAAAGCGTGAAGCTACCTGTAAAAGGCACAGCAACCAGATTTGCCTTGTCCTTAGAGTTGACAGCTAGAATGTCATTGCAAATGAGGACCAAAAAGTGTTACTACCTTTGAAACATTGTAGTATTTTTTGCTTCAATTTTTAGCCGTTGGCGAGTATGACTCGCCGAAGATGGGCATTTTGGCTCGTTTTTACTCAGTAGGGTTTACTTTGTAAAACCGAAAGCATACCTCTCTCATCCCAGAAGCCTCTTTACAGCTCTAGTCGTACCATCAATGTTCCTTTGGCTTGACAGACTTATTCCTAAATTGGATTAAGGCCCTTTTCCAATTCAGATACTTATTTGTGGAGACTTACCTATTTGAATAAGTTTGCTGACGAAAATAAGTTACCTCGCCAGCAAGCGTATTCAAATAAGTAAGTCTCCCCAAATATGCATCGGAATTGGAAAAAATTATGTTTGTGATCACATCAGAGGTTGCTGTCTCGAAACAATAATAATAATAATAACATTCGAGGCGATATACCGTTGCGGTCCAAAGCCTAGCTTCTCGCGACCGTTTGTCTTATGCATGTGACAATTTATTACTCTCGGATGCTTGTCAGACACTCGCGAGAGGTGGGACACCGTGAAAAATACTTTTGGTGTTACTGGGATTCGAACGATGAACCTCCTGCTTAGAAGTCATGCACTTATCCACTGAGCCCAAGTCTCGAAACAATAGCGACCAGTTAATAGTACTCTCAAAGAAGGAGAAAGAGAAGAAGAAGAAGAAAAATTTGTCTCCCTGATTTCGAGGGTTGCCCAATACTTAAGCGTGGGTAACTTTCAGAAAATACTCTCTCTAGTTAGACGTACAATCCTGCAAAATGTCATTGCTATGTGAATTACTTAATAGATTTGCATTTTCCTGAGCTGTTAAAAATCACAAAAATCGGCTTTGACTAGCGAAACGTAATATTGATACCATGAAAGTGGTCTTTCCTTTTTGAACTCCCTGAGTCACCCTGTTTCCACTGTCATTTCATATTAAAATTAGATATAGATAATGTGTTTAGATAGATGCGCATATAAAAGTACTCACCACATACATCCAACCAACCCTCAACACGGCTGGGGTAGTTTATAGCGCAAACTCGATTGAATGGCCGACGTCCCATTTTGGTATGCTGCGGATGCTGCAGAGAAGAAAATCTAACGCTCGTTCTTCACTCACGTATCCTTGTGGTACTGCCAGATACATACATATAATATCCAAAAGGAAGCAAGTTACGCTGTTTCGATTGAATAGCAAAAAGCTTTGAGATGAATCCCAGTTTGAGGATGTCACGAAAGTCCATGCATAAATTATGTACGAGTACAGGATAACTTCTTGGTAAATACCCGTCAGGATGTGACTGACGGGCTAAGTCTGGGAGACTTTAGCAAAGCGTATAACTGCGCGAAATTATAGATTTTTGTTTGCGGCGATTTGAGATTTCTTTAATTTTTACCGAGCAGCCCATTCGTTTCTAGAACTAAATCACGACCAACTAATCCGCGCAACTAAAGGAGAGCTAACAGACCACGGTTGAATAGACTATCGGAGAGGGTTGCACTTGCACAGCAAGCACACACTTCTCTATTTCACTTCAATCAACGAAATCACCGCACCATCACACAACACTTTGTTTGCTTTGCTCAAAGTGTTTATCTGTATGAAGATTTTCGTTCTGGGTCGTCGAAATTAAAATCTTATCATGCAGACACATTCGGCAAATTATGTTTTTATTTTTATTTACTTTTTTTTATTATAAATACACGCACTACATAAACCTGAACTAATCCGAGCGAACGCGAAAAGGATTATGCCGGCCCCGGCACAAGCGACCGAAGAAATAGACGCGAACCGAAACCGGAGAGGGAATATTTCGAGGATGTAACTTTCGGGAATAGGTTGCGTAGGAACGGACGGCAGGTAGCAGGTAAAATTACAGGAAATACGTTTTCTTATTTCGATCAAACAAACTCATTTAGAGCGAGCGGAACACAACACTGATGCTTCGGTTTGACATTTACACATCTAACACCATTAGGATACCGAACGAGCAATTATCAACAAACACCGCATAAGAAAAAGGTAATTATTTAATCCTTACTGTTGCAGCAGCATCATGAAATCCTTATCGATTTTACCGTAGGAAAGCACAGCTACACAACGCCGAACGCGAATTAATTTTGATGTACACCTGTGTTAATAGAAATGAATTTTGCACTCGCAACGCAATACGCAACGCAGGCACGCACAGTCGCAACACAAATGGACACAGCGTACAGCGACTTCGACCGACACGACAACTCCGCTCCGCAACTCTGTTGTAATAAAACTGAAGAGAAGCAAAAGACAGAAACAAGCGAGCAGTGGTGGCAAACCTTTTCCGATAATCGATTGTTTATGAGGTTTGTATGTGTGTTCGTGGTGTGTAGATAAGTTGCTGCATGCTGCCTTGCTTCTTGGCAGGCTGTTTTTGGCTCAGTGCTGATGGGGAGCAGTGTTGCCGTTGACGCATAAATGTAGCTCGGCGGCTTTAAAAATAGTGTCAATGAAAAAAAAAAAACATAAGTATATCTATGTTAACACAAATACAAGGTAGTTATTTTTATTTTTAATTCAGTCTCATTACATTTCAGTACCATCAAAATAAACATACTAAAAGAAAAACTTAAAAAACCGTTCAAATAAACGTTAAAACTTCAAAACAACGAAAGTGAATACACTGGGATCCCGATTTGCGTCGTAGATTGGTTCTAAAAATTGTGGACGCAAAAGGAAACAACGCAAACCGAAATGTATGTAGTATGTCAATTAAAAAAAACCATAAGTATATCTATGTTAACACAAATACAAGGTAGTTATTTTTAATTCAGTCTCATTACATTTCAGTATCATCAAAATAAACAAAAAAAAAACTTAAAAAACCGTTAAAACATAAAAACAACGAAAGTGAATACACTGGGGTTCCGATTTGCGTCGTAGATTGGTTCTAAAAATTGTGGACGCAAAACGAAACAACGCAAACCGAAACACATTTTCTCGTATATTCGTATACAATTGCTTGTAGATTGGTTCAAAAAATTATAATAAGTAATGTTTCTCAGCTCAAGAGGCAGTCGATTGTAGGAAGTAAGGCCTATATGAAATAGTGAATCGCTTCCAACCCTTGTTCTGCTAGCGGTCACATAAAGATCATTTCTGTTCCTTGTGGAATAAGTATGGATATTCTTAATAAAACGCAAATAAGGTTGAAGTATGTCATGTTATTAAAGAATTTGTATGTGAGTAGTATAGTAATTCACACCATAGTTTTTACTAACCTATACATTTTTTAATTACTAATTTATAAGCGTAATGACCAAAATAAATTACATATGCAATCCTTTTGAAGAATAATTCAACCACACAAACCTACCTTATGTTAAAAAATGTAAACAGGTGTTATCAATGAAACCAAAGCCGCGTTCGATTGGCCTGAAGAGTACAACTATTCACTCAGTTAATTGAGAGACTCTTCACTTTAATTAAGCTACTGAAGTGAAGAGACTGTTCGATTGGTATTCTTCAATTTAGATAAACGTCAACGTTACACATCTTCAAGTAAATATACGAGCAGAACACCTCCTCACTTACTTCAGTTGCCACATTTCGCCCAATTTATAACTAAAGTGAAGAGTTGTGAATCGAACAGTCTCTTCACTTATGTTACTTCAGATAAAGCTAGTAATTCAGTTAATTCAGTCCAAAGGACGCGGCTCAAATATAAATTAAAACTAAAACGATTTGATATTGCCACGTTCAATTAAGCGAGTTGCTGAATTCTTACTTGAAATATAGTTCAGTTACAGTTTCTGCATATAAAACATGTATTCATAAAATATTTTATAACTTTTACGAGTACGATAGAACTAATTTATATATTGAATAGAAATATTGAATATATCTGGGAGGAATACAAAATGAATTAAAGGAGTACAAGAGTACAGATTAGTTGGAAGTAGTACTATACTCAGATCGTTATTACCCGGCAACACTGGTCTGCACCTGCAGTCAAACAACCGAAGAACTGGTGAGGGAGAAAGGCAAAATGGTATTTTTCACTTTTCTCTTCAATGTTGGTGTTTAATGTTTATGTTTGGCTCAGCTGTCAGTTCTCACCAACAGCAGCTGTGCTTGTGCTCTGTGGTCTGTGCATTGTGCTATTTCCAATTAACATTTTAGTTTTTTTATTGGTCCGGTCTTCGGTCTGCAAATTAACAGTGCGGCGAACATATCAGGCTCTACACTTAACAGTGCGGCGAATATTATAACCATCAGCACTTTCTATATGACTTTGCTAGGCGCTGATGCCAATTGATGCTATCAAAGATTCTATTTGTATGAAGCTGCAAATCTATATACAGGGTTACCTCTAACTCGACGTACTCATTGCTGGACGTTTTACACCTGTTGAGCCACCAAATGTTCCACCGAAATTCAGTACTTCTTGAGATATATTAATTTTTAGATTCCCACGCCCACAATGTCGCTCTAAGAGTGGGTATGAAGATTACATTGGAATCGAAAGGCAAACAAACGATCTGTCTGCGATCTAAATATTTTGGGCACCTGATACTTAGCAAGGCAAAGACGTCCATTTGCTGTGAAAAAGTATTGAATTTGTTTGTTGTTGTTTACAACTTTCTTTGTTGCTTTGTTGTTGTTCTCTATAAACAGTATACACATCCAGCTTACACAGCAGCGTACAACAGAATTTTAGAACACGCCCACAATTACGCTCTAAGAGTGAGTATGAAGATTACATTGGAATTGGAAGGCAAACAAGCTTTGTTGTTTTATAGACAGTATAAACATACAACTTACAAAAGTATCATATAACAAAATTTAAGGAGGCGCTTTCCGTCTCATTCTGAGAACAGCATTAAACAAACGCAGCAGCTATAAAGGAGCTGCTACTTCTGTAACTTCCCTTCTAGAAAAATGTCAAAAAGTTGAGAATTTTCCGTAACTAGCTGCTCAGAAAAAATCACACCAAACAAGCTGGCTACAAAAAAAAAGCGCATACTCTGCTCACAGCAAACAGACAGAAACGCTATCAAAACTTAACCGTACTTACCGAACTGTCAATGTCATTCCATTAGCGTGTCATCTCTATTCTGGAGCATATAATGGGATGAAGTTATTAATTTAGATCAAAAGGTGACCAACCATTTCGTTTTCCTTATTATATGATTGTTGTATATAGATATAAATAAAAAACAATATTATAAATAAATCAAAGTACATACCAGTATTGATAATTAAAAGATGATCTCCTGGTAAAGCCGTATGTCAACGGTATATTCGAGAAGTCTGGCAACCTTCACAACTTCTTACTAAAAATGAGTTTGCCTCAATGAATCGGTCTCTACCCGAAAGATAGTTTTTTTTTTTTGGGTTAATTTACCCTTAAGAGAGAGGTAGGTCGGTCGTCCCTATAAGGTTTTCTTTCGTCGAGTCGTTGTGGGTTTTATTTGGTTTTCTTATAATGGCTATGCAATGCGACCGCATTTCGATGATGATACTTGAACGAGCAAAGGCAAAGTGGTAAGTAAATAATTTTGAAAAGTTATCCTTCTTTTGCGGAACGATTTCTTGAGGACACTTCTTCCACTAGTTTGGTTTTTTCTTTTTTTCTTCTATTCATTCATTCGGTTCGGTCAGTGGTGATATCAGAAGGAATGAAGTTATCTTTGATGTGCTGGAATCCACAAAAATTAACATAGATATTATTATTAGTTGGTAGTGGTAGGATAAGTTATTTTTGGGGTTGATCTAAATCGAACGCTGTGTAAGAGAACTTAAAGTGTTATGTTTTAAAAAATTAAACAATTGTTTTACTTAAATGACAGCTATAAACATACCTTATCGTTTACGTTACCTTTCTGCAAGAGAACTAGTGGCAGTCGGTAGAAAAGCCGACACACTTAGAACAGAATCTGACAAGCTCTGTCTTTCCACAACACTATGATCCACAGACATTCAAGACACAAGCTCATAGACATCTCCTCTCTTCTTCTCCTTTTCCTTAACGCCCACGCTGTGCCAAGCATATTGCCGAACATTATAAGGGTGCGTACCCCCCTTTTCGCGTGCGCAAGTTATAAAAAAAAAAAAAAAGGCCATTGTGATATTAGAAGGATCGAGAAAATTTCCCCGCCTTCTCGTTGAAACATTTAGAGCTTAGAAGCCCAAGAGACTACTGATGTCAGATCATTATGGCCATTCATGTAAAAGAAATCTCCCAGATGGGGATAACGTTTTTGAGAGAGTAATGGGAACGTACAGAGAAGGTGGAGAATGGTCTCCTCCTCCTCCTCGTCCATGCAACTTCTGCAGAAATCGTTTGAGAATACGCCGAGCCTTGCTGCATGCTTGCCTCTATGGGATAGTGCCCAGTGATGACCCCTATTATAGCACCGATGTGCAATCTTTTTTGACAGATCAAACATTTGGAACGTTTCGGATCCAGCTTGGGCCAGAACTGCTTTGTCGCTAGACCACCTACGGTTGGTTTTCTCGGTCATGTACTTTCATATGTAGCGATTGGTAAAATGTACAGTATAGTGCCAAGTTTGGTGAGCTCATCAGCCTTAGAATTTCTCGGAATGTCCCTATGCTCCGGCACCCAGCAGAGGTGAATGTTTAAATGCTGCGCCATCTAGGGCGCAGTCTAGGGCTACAATAGAGTTCGTCGAGACTGATTTCAGAAGTTTCAGCGCAGCTTGGCTACCCGAGATGATGCGGATATCATTAGCTGATATGACATTCCTCTTCAAACAAGATAAGAGTTGTTTAATCGTCATAAGTTCTACCTGGAAAACACTACAATGAAATAGGAGGACGTAAGGACGGAAAAGAGACTAAGATTTAGCCTTTTTAAGAAAACACCTCCGCCAACCCTGACATCAGTTTTTAATCCGTCTGTGTAAAAAATGTAAATACTCATCATTCAAGTGAGTGTCTTCTAAGCAGAATGATCTGGAGAGGATGGTGACTTGGAAGTTTTTGTTGAATTGCAGTTACGGAATGGTAAAGTCTGTGTTAGCTGGTGGAGTCCTGAATGTATTCAGAACAGAGGAGTGTCTAATTTTATTCTTGGTCCACTGGGACGAATAGCCGCGCTAGCAGCTTATTGCCTACTGATGATGTCGAGTCTGGTAAGGTCCACTGGAAGGTTGCACTGGGATGAATAGCCGCGTTAGCAGCTATTTGCCCACTGATGATGTCGAGTGGTGTAAGGTTGAACAGAATGTCCAGTGCGGCGGAGGAAGTTGTACGAAGTGCTCCCCCCATACATAAACAAGCTAATCTTTGGAGTTTGCTTATTAGCTTGTCACGATTAACTGCTTTATCTAAGACTGTTTACCATACAGCTTCAACGTATAGAAGTGCAGGTCTTACCACCGCTATATAGCCAATGAGTGATATTGGGCTGAGTGTCGCTGTGGCTTTACTCTAACGAAGTCTTTCTTGTTTGTTTGGTTTCCAGCTTAGCTTTTTATTCAAAATAAGACCCAAATATTTTGCTTCATCGGAGAAAGTTAGGGTTATATATGGCTTTAATAGAGGGAAGGTCAGGTCAACATGTGAGATTTTGTATTTCCTGGTGAAGAGGACAAGTTCAGTTTTATGGCGTTTACCCTTAAACCACAACGATCTGCCCGTTTGCTTGTTGAGAGCATTTTGTAGGAGTTCCTTGAAGGTGTCCTTGGTCGGCGATAGAACGTCATTCGCATTAGAGATCACTCTGCAGCCCTCCCTTTTTAGGCATATCAGCAGCTTATTCACCACTCAGTTCCATAGAAGGGGGATAGTACTCCACCTTGTGGGGTTCATCTGCTGACAAATCTTCCGGCAAACGTCACACTCAGTTTGGAATTAATAATAGCAAGAACATAACAAACGATGCACAAAAACATTCTGGCCACACGCCACTGTACTAACTCTTGTCCATGTCTTGTTATATTTTCCACTGGAAAATAAAAGTTGCGTCTCGTCTATCACCACAGTCAAGTAAATACTGGTAACATCATTAATGGAAACCAGCAAATATTTGTTCAGTTAATAATCTCCCAAATCTACCTCTGATCTCCGACAATAGCGATCGTTTTCAATTACACTCTGGTTCGATTAACGACCCAATAAACTTTCGACAATGTTGTCATTTACCAACAAAGGGGTCGTATTCGATAGAGAAAGTGAACGCTTTGCAGCAACCTATACCTAGTGTACATCTATTCGAAGATCCTTATCGTATCTATTAACTCACCGTGTATGTACGGACGGAGGCTTTCAATTGTTACTTTCATTTGCATTCCAAATCTCAGTGCAAAACAAGAGGAATTGCGTAAATGGTAGTGGTGTGCAATTTAATTGAAGTTTACCGAGCATTGTTTAGTTGGTGTTCAGAGAGTCAGACGATATTTCCACCTGTGTATCGTAGATCAGAACCACGCAATTAGCAATTAGAGGGCCACTTTCCAAATCAGCCTCGGATACACTGATGAACGACGAGGACGATGGCAACGGAAACTGCTAAACGATTTAAGAATTTTCTCAAGGAACGTACGCTCACTGTATAGAGCTCGAGCTGCACAGCAGCTACCCCATACCCTGTCTAAATATAATGCTGACATAACAGCAATTCAGGAGATGTGATGCTGGACGGGGAATGGTGTCTTACAAAAATCAGAATATGACATATATTACAGCTGTCATGCAAGACATCATGTGCTCGGGATGGGGTTTCTAGTCAGCAAATGAATGAAACCCACCGTTATCGGCTTTAATGCAGTAACGCCGGCTATGCACCCTTCGCGTGCGAGGCAGGCTTAAAAACATAAGCCTCATAAACGTTCACGCACATACAGAGGATTCCCCAGATGATGAAAAAGAAGAATTCTTTGAATCAGTCAAACGGGAACTCAATGCCTGTCCTCAGGATGACAAATAGGTAGGGAGCCAGAATTCAGGCAGTACATAGCTTACACGAGAACACTAATGACAATGGACAACGAGTCATAGAGATGGCAGCAAGCAATAAAATGATCGTTGCGAGTACAAGGTTTGCGCGCAAAAATATCCACAAAGCTACCTGGGTATCTGCTGATGGAGCCACTCGAAACCATATAGACCATGTGTTAATAGAACGTCGCCACAATTCGAACCTGATGACGGTACGAACGTACCGAGGTGTCAACGTCGACTCGGACCACCATCTTGTTCGTATCGTGCTTCGAGCGCGGATTACGAAAGACTGCATACGCGAATCAGATTCGAGTCAATACGGCTGCCCTTCGCAACGAAGAGATCAGAAACAACTACGGTAAAGCGGTAGGACTCGCCCTGAATGCAGAGAGAGTAAGTCCTGGGACTGATATGTCGGGCGTAGAAGAGAAATGGACACGCCCTTAGGATACTGTCATTAGTATTGCTGACCGCCGCCACAACCCGAACCTGATGACGATACGAACGTACCGAGGTGCCAACGTCGACTCGGACCACTATCTTGTTCACCTATCTTGTTCAGAGCGCAGAGAGAGAGTAGAACTTTATAAAGCTGTGAGAGAATTCGGCATCCCAAATAAACTTACACGAATATGTAGGTTGGCCATGACCAATGTTATAATCCAAGTAAAAATATCCGGATCACTATCAAGCCCATTACATACCTATAACGGGCTCCGACAAGGGGATGGACTGGCCTGCGTCCTCTTTAACCTGGCGTTGGAGAAAGTGATCCGAGACTCTGACGTAACGGCAAGAGGAACAATCCTCTAAAAGTCCATTAAGATACTGGCTTACGCAGACGATATTGACATCGTTGGTAGAAACCCAAGTGCTGTACAGAAATATTTCATCCAGATCGAGCTGGCGGCATTAAATCTGGGGCTGCACATAAATGAGACCAAAACAAAGTACATGGTCTGCGAGTAGAAGATCAATTCAATTAGAGGAGCGCGAATTTGAGAAAGTGCAATCCTTTAACTATCTCGGGTCAACTGTAGCAGCCGATAACAGCATGGAAACAGAAATACACGCACGGTGGCTTAAATCCAACACAGCCAACTGTCAAGACTCTTCAAATCCAGTAATTTAAACATAACATCCAAGCTGCTGGTATATAAGACAATGGTCATACCAGTACTTACATATGGATCCGAGAGCATAAAGCATTCTGACGTCTAAGCCACTTTCGAGAGAAAAGTCTTACGGAAAATTGTTGGCCCCGTATGTGATGAAGGACGATCCCAACGACTATATAACGATAAGATTTACGAGCGTTACTGCGATGTCGACATCGTGAAGAGAATTAAGCTCGGTAGGCTCGGGTGGGCAGGAAGCACCTAGCTCGCATGAGCGAAGAGGATCTTGCTCGGAAAGTCCTTAGCGGTAGGATTTATGGAACACGAAAGCGAGGCCGGTCAAGCCTACGCTGGCAGGATGGCGTAGATCAGGACGCCCAGAGTTTAGGGATGCCAAACTGAATGACATCGGCTTGAAATCGGGACCGGTGGAAAGACTTTTTGCGGGAGGCCAGAACCGGACCCCGGTTGTAGAGCCAAATATGATGATGATGATGAGTAGGATGGTTTGACAGTCAAAGCACCAGTCCAGTCTTCTATAAATCGTCTGTCTTCATCCATGTCCATAAGGTCCTTTTACGTTAAAAATTACAGCTGCCTGACAATTTGGTGTACACATTATCGATCATAAACAAACATGGCCACTGACTGACAGTCAACCACAAAAATTTTCGACAGCGATAAGTTATGAGTGTCAGTCAGTCAGTCAGGCGTTCACACTATCAGTTTTGAGGGATGTCAATCAAAACTTACAGTCAAGTTCGATAGTCTGTCAGCCGCTTTAGACTTGCTCAACTGCCAATAAACAGGGCCTTATGTAGCCTGGGAGGCAGGCTTTCCGATTATACCATCAAACAATTCATGATTAGATCGGGCCCGATCTACCAAAATTGATTTGCCTCAAATGAATGCTGTGCTTCAAGTTACCATCTACACACAAGTACTTAATTGTGTTTGGCAATCCATGGACTAATGGACTACAGCAAAACTGCGGAGGTTCGTTGAATTTTCCAAAATAAATCAAAACAATGTTCTTCCTAAAATTAATGTTTGATCTTACATCTTAAGCAATTTGGGAATTTCCAGCGAAATTTAAAAAAAAGAATTACATTGTCAGTTCACAATGAGGTCTCATGATGAGTATGTGTAAACCATCACCGAGGCAAATAATTTAAAACACCTTCCTGTCGAGGTGGTGGCCTTATGTTTATGTAGTACGTTGGAAGCGTAAAGAACTGAAAAAATAAATTACCATATGTTCCTACGGTGTCTAAAGCGGTCGCTTTTGTATATAGAGTCCATGGCAGAAGTGTGAATTTTTATTAAATTTGTGCATCTTCACCATAAGTTTCGATGTGAGATTCCTTTTTGTCCACTGAATTATGAATGAAACTGATTATGAGTCCGCCCACTACGAGTAGCAACAAAAATACATTCTTTTTTGTGCTGCACAAGGTGGGTGGGTATAAGAGTAGAACTTCATTATGAAAACTGACACTGTAACGGACAGACAAGCAGGCAGACCGACGACACAAGAAGGAGATTATCCCCCACCCTGCTTCTAATGAGACGAATGTGATTTATTTTGTTTTCTATTTTTGGGGACATGAATGCGAGAGTTTTTGAAATTTTCATGTTTACATTTAATTTTAAATGAAAATTAATTATTTTTTTAATAAACCATACACACAAAGGCTAAAAGGAAGGAGGATATTCCTAATACATGCCACACCATACCATACCATACCATAGGGAATACCAAACTTATTTCAAATGTTCTGCATGAAATTTAAATTAAAGTAAAAAACACAACCAAAATTGTTCATGTAAATTCTCCAATAACCAAAAGTATACTGAATGCTGAGTATATAAATGCTGAAATATAAAAACACATGCGAAGCCAACAACAAAACAATCCCAATTGTAAAGCAAGCAGCGCTGCTCACAGCGCACAAGCGCACACAGAACACACTCATTATAGTATGACATGATTTGATGCCGCATATGGAAGAAAAAAATTTGTATGGGAGCCCACCGACCCCGCGGCCCGATCAGTCACAAATTTTCATAGAAAGTGTTGTCATGGGAAATACAAATGTGCTCAAAGTTTGAATTAAATCGGGCTTTAGGAAGTGGGTTAAAAATTGATCACAAGAGTTGGTGTGACCGCCACCTAGCCAACCTAGCACGCTAAGTTAATATAGAGAATTTGATAAGGGATAAGACAATTTTTACATATTTCAGTGAAAATCTGGTGGACCGCTGGCAAATAAGTGCCTAGCGTTACATGAAGCTTAAGCTGAAGAATGTCAAAAATTTGGTCTGCTTTTAATCAGCTAAGGGCACTCTCACAATGAAAAAACAGGTTAGTACGTCCGAGGAAAGGCCTAATGGTACCACATGAGCTAAAGTTGAGGCCTTATGAGGGTATTTCGGTTGGGTTGGAGGATGGCCGGGATGCATCTAAATATTTCTATTAAACACCGCTTGTGAAAAAGCCTACCTGTTCAAGCGATTTGATTGTTTTCGCGTCACCAATAAGTTTTATCGCGCGGTTTTTAATTCTGTCAACTACATGCAATGTGGTATAGGGGTCACCTGCCCCTCGAGTATTTAAGTTTATGGCGAACTTGCGCCTTGTAAATAGTAGCCAGTTCTGAGGGAGTACATCTTGGACCGGTTTAGGAAACCTAATCATTTTGCAGCATTCTTAGCGATGGCAAATACGTGGTCATTTCAACGAAGCTTGATGTTGACGCATATACCGAGTATTGCGAGTTTTTCAGTTTCTTTGATGCATGATCCATTCATGGATTAAGGTTTGGGGTTTAAATTACACTTAGACGACAGAAGACAGTAGTGGGTTTTAGAAGCGTTGAATTCTAACCTATTGTGTAGTACCCACCTTGTTTGTCTGTCAATGTCAAAATTTAACATGCTTGACAAACGTTGTTGTTCGAGTTCCATTTGGGATGAAGAGCAGCGTGCAAAAAGCGCGAACTCACATGAAAAGTCAGTGAAAGAATAAATTGGATTAACGAAAATGAGAAAAAGTGTCGGAGACAAAACAGAGCCTTGGGGAACACCGGCGTTTATGCGGTGAACACTGGATTTGACATCGTTCAATACGACATGAATTGAACGGTCAGAAAGGTAGTTACTAGTCCAAGCAAGCAGGCATTCATTTTCGACAAAAGAGCTTGATGCCAGACTCTGTCAAATGCCTTGGAAATATTAAGTGCAATAACTTTACTTTACCCAAATTTGTTAATAGACTGGTTCCACTTTTCGGCGAGATATGCCATCAGATCACCTGTAAACCGTTTCCTACGATAAAGAGGCTGGATAACGCACAAATCCACAACAGATTGCGTGGGCAAATTTCTACTGGTGATTTGCTGGTATATCTCACCGAACAGTGGAACCGGTCTTTGCATCATCAATTTGGTGAAAGCAAAGTTGTTGCACCCGATATTTCCAAGGCACTTAACAGAGTTTGGCTCAGGCTCTTTTGTCCAAAATATGTGCTTATGGAGTCGATGAAAAAAAACTGCTTCATTGAATTAGAAGCATTCTTCTGAACCGCTCAATTCAAGTTGTCTTGGACGGGTTTAAGTCTAAAATACATCACATAAATGCTGGCGTTCTGCAGGGCTCTGTTTTGTCACCTACACTCTTTCGCATTTTTATTAATATGGTCTCTTGTCTGTGACTTTTAATCCAATTCACTTGAATTCAACCGTAATACTCGTGGCGCTTTAAATGCCCATCAGTTTACCCTCAAGCCCATCTTCACAAATTCGTTCTTCAGCCGTTCAACACGTATGATGTTCATCATAGTCCAAGTAAGGTTTATACGGAAAGAAAATTTGGAAAACTTGCCTGGGAAATTGAAAAGTTTCAGAAAAACTGAAAGTTCTTTTTTCCATGGGATTTTTGTATGAACTCACGACCATAACTCACGACTCGAACAACTATATATTTTTTGCCAATATAAGCGCCGATTCTATAGTTTTCTAGGTGGCTGAGGTGGTCAGTGGGTGAAGTCTGTGGGCGGGTGGTCAGTTGGATGGGGGTCAGTGGGATTGGGCAGCAAAAGAAACGCTGATGGGTATTTCCGCTAGTATTAAATAAATATGGCATTTACCCAAAAAATCCTACTTAAATGTACGTACATACATAGTAATGAGTGATGCAGTGTTTGAAAAGCCTAGTTTTTCATCAGCACAATCGTCAATATATGTCAAACTGCTGTTCACATTCCAGGGTTAAACCGAGAGGAAACGAACTTTTTCTGAAGATTCAATCGGCACCCCATTACAGGAATATGCTCACGACGCAATCGCTGGGCAAATAAGCATCCCTTAACTATTAATTAATCGAAGGTGAAGTGCGAGATCCGATACAATATAAGTATATATCTACACAATTCACACTCTTGGGAGTGTGTGTTTAATGCACCCTTGTGTCGTCAAACAAAAAAAAAATCAATAAACTGTATGCTGACGCAGACTCTAACTCGTAGTCATTAATCCCAATCATGCAGAAATAATTGCGCATTTTTTGAAACACATGCAGCGAAGTAATTTAATCGCCATCACCATCATCCGCTTAGGAAAATCCACAACGACACACGTCCAACAATAATCAAATCGGATGCAGTCTGAGGATTTCATCCCCATAATTACGGAATGAACATTCTTATCCTTTACCATTATTTCGAAGTCCGACCGACAATCAAGAGTTTATGTTGGAAATGTGGACAATCGAAGAACAATGCGCCGTGGACGCAGCGCTGGACAACCCAATGAGTCCTGGATTGTGGTAAGAAAATAGAAACAAGGGACCCTTTCAGATTGTAGCACTATTGTGTTCCGCGTTACGGTCATGGTTACAGTCACGGTCACGAGCTGGGAATTTTGGCGGCACCGTTTGCTTGTGACTTGTGGTTCGATTTGAGCCAGCAGTTTTCAGATTTTTGTTTGGATTAAAGAAATAAAAAGACATAAAGGTGGATAGCGACTTGAATGATTACGAGTATCTTCAATGAACTTCTCAAACTTCTACATCTGCTCACTCACTTTTTTAAGGCTCCCTGGTACTTCATTGACTTTTGTTTCTTAAACAGCGACCTTGAGGTCTATTGTGCATCGCAGAATATTTACCACATTATGTGGTTGCTCAGTTCTTTTGTAAACGCCACCACATCCGCCAATTCGATCGGTTTGGCATTTGGCCAGGGAACTGTATGAGCCTTGAAATGTTTTATTCTTTTCCGGGTGAGGGCTGCACATATGAAGAGTATGTGCTCTGATGTTTCTTTTGCCTCATTACAGAATCGGCAGCGATCCGATTGGGATTTACCAATTTTCGGGAGATGGCCTGTCAAGTACCAGACTAGTGTTCTTAGCGAATGGCGGTCCAGTTTGAGAGCCCTGTCCATGTAACTGATGTTGTATTTGAAAAGCTCTTTGGCTTGTCTCATCCCAGTCGATGACACCCATTCCGCTTCGATGGCAGTGCGTTTTCCCATTCTCTAAGTCCGTTTTTGATATGGCTTTTGGAATAGGCAATGCTGGGCTCGGGGCCAGGGAAGGCTTCTTCTGCTCCTTCTCTTAATAATAATATCGGCACGACCGACCATGCGGTCCAAGGCCTGACTTCTCGCAACCATTTGTGTTGAGCACGCATATTTTTGCACACAAATGGAGGGACCTACAATTTAGTGCCGGATCCGAACGGCGAATTGAGAGGTGGGACACCGTTAAAAATACTTTGGTGTTACTGGGATTCGAACCATGAACCCCCTGCTCAGTAGTCCATGCTCCTATCCACTGAGCCACGGCGCCCTTCTCGTAACCTCTTCGTATTTAAGTGGTCAAGTCTAACATATGTGGGATGGGCCTAGGATGGCTTGCTCTCCTGGGTTGGCCTAGGATGACTTGCTGTCCTAGTGGCAAATAAAAGGGTTCGAAGTTCCGGAAGGATGTGCTGCCAGGGTTTTGCCTTGCAAATGCCCAGGCACTCATACCTGAAATTTCCGAAGCTATTGATCTCAAACCCTATCCAAGGTCGAATTGTTACCACGGGAGTTGTCTTGCCCGACGGATAAGGTTGATCTTCGGAGAAACCAGGTCTGAGAGACCAGGTGGAACTCTTCGGAGGACAGCCTGGACTAGGACAACTTTGGTGCGGACCCAGTTTCGTTCTGGGGATATATCGTGGGGCTGTAAGTTTTACTCCTGCAAGGGAGCAACGCTAGATAAGAAGATAGTACAATGAGTATGCTTCATGCCGCAAGGTGGGTAAGCGCGGGGCTCATCCACAACTCTAGAACGATGCTCCTTCTCTTGCATAGAGATCTGCTGTCTAGTTTCCTGATATGCCTGAGTGTCCGGGAGACCAAATTAAAGTGATTTTGTTAGTTTTGGCCAGTTCTTTCAAGTGACAGAAGCAGCTCCACGTTGTTTTGGAATAGAAGACTGGACTTTTTAGCGCTAGCAGTGCTGCTTGACTATCTGAGATCACATAGATCTCGTTTCTTCTGTACCTTCTTTTGATACATTCTAGTGCGTCGGCTTCTATTGCTATGGTTTCCGCCTGAAATACTGTCTAGGGGTATTTACAATTTGATTCTAGGTCCGAACTCCCCGGCTCCGGTTCCTGATTTGTTTTTGATCCGTCTCTGTACCAGATGGATGCATGGTGTGGAAGGTTACTTATAATGTTCTCAACTTGATTTCGTTCGGGTATTCTTGTTCTTTCTTGTTTTTGGCCACCAAATCAGGGCCGCGTACGCGATCCTGGGTATAATGATACTTTGGTATAGCGATAAGGTGATTTGCGGGTTTATTCCCCACGTTCTGGCGGGCAAAGTAAGCTCTGTAAGCTTTGTTCGTAATATATCATATATGTGGGTTCCATGTTAGTTTTCTGACAAACACTACCCCTAGGTAATTGGCTTCTGGAATCAATTTAAGTGTATTGCTTTGGAATTGTAGTGCAGGAAGCGTTATTTTGTTCCTTTGTGAAAAACGTGTGCAAGCTATATTTTTTGGATTGACGCTTAGGCCAACCTCTTTGCACCAGTCTTTCACTAGTTTGAGAGCATAGTGCATTCGTACTTACAGAACGAAATGCTCTCGAGTTTACCTCGAACCATTAGAACAAGGTCATCTGTATAGCTGATGTTTGTTAAGCTATTATTCTTTAGCCTGTTCAATAACTGGTCCATCACTAATAGCCACAGAAGAGGCGATAGGACACCGCCTTGTGGACATCCTCTGGTTGCTGCTATTGTAATGTTTTTTTCACCAAAAGAGGCCTGAATTTTCCTGCTTTTTAACATTCTTATGACCCATCCTAGGATAGAGGAGTCCATCCCTCTTGATCTAGCCTCTGTTTGAATTACTTCGAAGCTCGTGTGTTGTCAAAAGTGCCTTGTATGTCAATGAAGGCGTATAGTAACATTTCCTTGCTACAAAGTGTCTTCGATTTCGGTTGTCAGCATATGTAGTGCTGTTTCAGTTGATTTGCCAGTCTGATATGCATGTTGACTGGTATTTAGGGGCTTTTGTTGGAGTGTGTTTGACCTGGGCCTATTAGTTTCTCCATAGTGGACTTTAAAATAAATTATGTGAGGCTGATAGATCGATAGGACCTGGTATCCTCGGGGGGTTTTCCAGCCCCTTAAGGTAAGAATAACACTCGCACATGTCTACAGTACCTTGGAACATATTCTAGACTGTAGCTGGCTCTGTATAGATTTACGCGAGTAGTGGTTCTATTAATTTAATTTCTCGTTGAAGGAAGATTGGGTACAGCCCGTCTCCACCTGGTACCTGGAGACTTGTATGGTCCGAATGAGTTTACCGTCCAGCAAATTCCTTCTGATGAGAAGATACTGGCTGAGCGTCTGTAAGGCGGTCCCATAGCAGAGACGTTGCTTGCACCCCTTACGATGCGATTCAACAAGAATTGGGGTGTTTATAAGTCACTGCACCATGGTGCCCCCAATTCTTTGAGCCTAGAAATCTTTTAGTTTTTTGATAAACCCGATTATTCATTTGGCTGGAATTTGCTGGTATTCTTTTTCCTTTATGGTAATCTCGCCCATGGTTATAATACTTATTTGATATCGGTCGCACCCCTTGATTGCAGCACAAAATTAAAATGCGGAAATAAGAAACTTTACTTAAATAACTGACTAAACATTCAAACCCAGTATTGAATTAGTGGAGACAGATTCCATCGACTATAGCGCAGCCTGGCTATCTGAGAAAATGTGGATATTTCTTCTTACTTTCAAATAAAAATTTAACACCTATCCTTACAAAGTTCGCTCACAAAGATTCACAGCCATTCATAATTTTGTACACCAATACCAAACGGATCTATTAATTTTTGTAGAGAAACAATAATCAAAACAATAATAATAATAAACTGCTCCGTCGACTGACATCCTTAAAATATTGGGTGATTCATTAGACGAACACGTCGCCATCATAAATAATTTTCCAACTCACGCAGACACTCGTGACAAAAAGCAAAAGTTTCATCGAAATTAATTCGTTGGCACGTCCAGAGCGTACACAGGATCAGAATGTGTGTGTCTATGGGGTGGAATACTCAATTAATCTCCCTATGGTTACATGGTAATCTCACCCTCGCAACCCTCACTACTGATGACGACTCTGCAATAGTATGGATGACGGGAGTTTACAAAATGCAAAATCAAAGGAACTCTCCCTTGTAATGAAAAGGTCATGTGTGGGAGTTTAGGTTTTCGACTTTCCATTGTGAGCAAGTTCCTAATCTTGAAGAAGACATCATTAAAAGACGAGTGTTGCAGCTCATTGTACGAATAAACAGCCCTCTTAAGGATTTAAATGAATGTCAATTGTCTTACAATGAAAATTCCACAAACTTTTCTTTCAGCTCATTCTCAAAATTTTAAATATTACGAGTAAATGTAAAAAAAACTCCGTTTTTCTTTACAAATTTTAATGTATCCATCGACACACGCCGCGCGCATATATAGCTCATATGATCACAAATTATCTGTTTTTGAGGTGGGGCCTATTTCACAGTTAACTCACTATTCCACGTATCACATGCGCCACGCGCAATTCGTGACACGCGTCACACGTGAGATCTCAAAAATGGCAAATGACAGCTGCTCACAAAATTTTCAGCTCTCTAGGTTACGTGAAAAGTGCAAATCTGGGGGATCCGCAAGTAAAGCTGCCATGGCCAGTGAGCAAGAATCCCAACTTGAGGCTAAGACTAAAGTCCGGGTTTGTCATGACGTACTGGACATCCTCGACAAACTCAAACTCGATTGCCATCTGGATATCATGGCCCCTTCAAATAGTTCTATACATTCGCCAAGACTTTTGTCAACGAATACATCAGCTGTCAGCCAATCGCTTTGCAAGAATGGCCTGTTCCTCTTGATCATGGAGACTAGGCGCCTCCGGATAACCTCCAAATCAAGAAGTGGAACACCCATCAAAACTTGCATAGCCTCCGTAGAGACTGTTCGAGAGACTGGCAAGAATGCATTCATAGCCACGCGCTGGCAAGAGTAAATCTTAGCCCTGGTAAGCATGACAGTCTCGTACCATACATATATGCACCATATAAGGTACGAACTGCCCGCCTGTCCAGACCTCATTCGGCACAAGGGACTCCACTAATTGGGCCTAACAATTGGAGACCGAATGGGCGACAGTTTGCCTTTCAGCAATATCGACACAGTCTTATCCAAAGAGATGTCAACTCCAACTCTAGAACCCCAGCTATGGACAACCGACATGAGTTCTGCACTCTTCCGTTCAAGATCCAGTCGTGATTCGCCTTCAAGAAGTTTCTGCTAGCTGCCCTAAGAGAATGTCGTCCATCATAAGGTTCCACATGAATGGACCGCAGATGGATCCCTGAGGACAACCACGAGTGACGGACAACCACGAGTGACGGACAACCACGAGTGACGGACAACCACGAGTGACGGACAACCACGAGTGACGGACAACCACGAGTGACGGACAACCACGAGTGACGGACAACCACGAGTGACGGACAACTACGAGTGACGGACAACCACGAGTGACGGACAACCACGAGTGACCCTTTTTGACAGATTCGATATTGATTTGAAGCAAAAACGACCGCATTTGGCGAAGAAAAAAATTCTATTCCATCACACACGTGTATAGCCACCAAGGCAGAAATCCATAAATTGGCCTACAAACTGCTACCCCATCCAGCATATTCTACAGATTAAGCCCCCTGCGACTATTTCCTGTTTCAAAACCTGAAGAAATGGCTGGGCGGTAAAAGATTTGAGTCTAACGAAGAGATCATCACTGAAACAAAAGCCTATTTTGAGGGCCTTGATAAAACCGAGTGTTTGCCGTGGTTGATAGAAAGACCTGGTATTAGAGAACGGGTTTCTTAATTGCATCTACCATAGTAAAATTGGTAAAAAAAAACAGTTAAAAGCTCCCACATTTCCTTCCCTAAAGCACAGTTAAGGAGGAATAACTTGACCAATTGCATCACGTCGAGATTCCTATATTAAAAACATATCCACCAATCTGATATCCAGATCTCGGAAAGATAATTCTAGAGTGGTTGCAATAATGACGAGCCACTGGCCGTTAAGCACCCATATAACCAAACTGGGAGTCCCTCACAATTCTTTATGCAGGAGTTGCTTTGATGTGAATGAGAAAGAAACTCTCATTCATTTTCTTTGCAAGGGTTCGGCCTTTGTGGTTCTCCGTTTCCGCACATTGAGTAATCCCTTTGTCGACCTGAAGGAGCTTTCAGAGTACGGTATCACTGATTTGATACCGCACCTTAATGCTGCAGGTTGGATATACCAATACATAATCATCTTTCTCTGCATGGGATCTCCTGGAGACTGTTGTAGCAAAACGGCGAACTCAAGCGCTATTTTAGGACCTCGCCAAGTCGAGGACGGCCGCTTTACCTAGCTATCATCAGCAAATGAATGAATATTGTAGAAGATAACAACAGGTCTTTAATATATCAAGTAGAGCGTAGGCGACAAGGATGACCCTTGTGGCACGCCAGCATTGATACCATGTGAAGCTGAAGATATACCATTTAATACAACTTTTTCATAAGTAAACCTCAATCCAAGCAATGAGAGAGGTGTGTAAGTTGAGCGCTTATCTCTCATAATCTATCAAAAGCCTTTGAAATATCCAAGGATACAACGCTTGATTCACCCGCCCAGATTTTTAATGCTTTGCTCCCAAGAATCAGTCCCCCACGTCATGAGTTCACCTAAAGAGATTTTTTACAAAATTCATACTGGACATCGGATAAAAGAGGATTCGTATCCAGATAGCCTATTCGTTTGAAATTAACGATAGATTCCGCACATTAATTATAAGGAGTAAATTTCCACGTCTGTCTGATCCGCTGGCATTCAAGACACATTTGCAAAGATATCTCCTCCTTTCTTGTCCTTAATTTACCAACGCCCACGCTGTGCTCACCATCATAAGGGTGGTAATTCTTGAAGCGTGTGGGACTATTAATAAGGCGACCATCAAATCGGCGCACGAGGAAAAATGCGTGCGATAAAAAAGTTGACCCAACAAATAGGTCGCCTTTAGAAGGTCGCTTTTTTGATGGTCTCCTTTTTAAAGTAGCGTTTTTAATAGGATACCAAGCGTGTGTAAATTTAAAAAAAAACAACTCATTATATCGGCCCTTAAAGCACCGCGGCTAGGAAATCAAAGAAAGTTGCCTTCACTGAAAGGAGAAAGGTGCAGTACTTAGAAGAAACGCCCGTCCCGGCAAAAACACAAACCAAAAAAATCAAAACATTCCATTTAGTTTTTCGCTTTTTTTCTTGGATAGAAGTGTAAATTATATTTCATGTTCTTTTGTTGTTGTTGTTTGTTTGTTTTGTTTTGTTTTATTACTGTTACTTTTATATATATATTTTTGTGGATTTTTCCATTTTTTGTTTTGTTTTTTTATTTGAAGTTTTTCTGTGTTTTTTCTTTTTAAATAGTTATTCAATAATAATATTGTTGTTGTTATTCTTTATCGATCGTATATAATAATACATAATATATATGATAATCATAATCTTGACGTCATTCATCATGTATGCTTTGAAATTATCATTTTTTTTTTAATTTTCTTTAATTGAAACAATTTCTCGAACTTGCATTTAAATACACATAAATTAATTATTGCTGTATCCGACGGACAACACATAGTTATTATTATTATTATTATTATATATTATAATATATTTACGTCTCAAACTAAAATAAATTTTAATACATAGTTAAATAATTTATCCTCCTCTACTAACTGTTGTGTCTGATGATCTCTCATCAATTTGCTACGAAAATTTTCATCGATTTTTAAATTCAAATTGCAACAAATTACAAAAAAAAAATTAAAAACGCCACGGACCTCGTTTTATTGCCCCACTGTGGTGTTGCGTGCAGCAAATGCAAATGCGGGTGGGGTTGCGTGGAAACATTCTGTTAATTTCTCTCTGACTTTGCTGTCTTTCTGTGTGTGTGTGTGTGTGTGTGTGTACATGTGTGTGAAGGGATGAGTAGGATTCTAGGCAAATTCCACTAGACACAATTCCACTTGGCACAATTCCACTTGGCACAACGCATTCAGGGTGGTAAATCGTAACACGAATGTTATATAAAAATTGCAAAATATTTGAAAAAACACCATAAACAACGAAAAACAATACACGGTTCAATTAAAGCCACGCTTACGCAAATAAAATATTAAACGCATTTATGGTGGTAAATCGCGAGCGTAATTTTTTTTATTTTTTTTTGTATTATTTGCGTTTCCGTGTAACGATACAAGTTAAATTGAGAAAGTTGAATTGTGCAAGTTAATATAACTTCCCCAGAGGAATTGTGTCAAGTAGAATTGTGCCAGTGGAATTGTGTCCAGTGGAATTGTGTCTACTAGTGGAATTGTGCTTACTAGTGGAATTGTGCTAGTGGAATCGGCCGGTTACCATGAGTAGTGTTGTGTGTCTTTCAACTAAATTTTAAAATAAAAATCCTTTATATTTTGAGAATGATCAATAATTTCTAATTTGTATCTGTGTCTAGTATTCCCACCATTTGCTGTGATGCAAATAGAAACAAGTCCTTGTGTGTGTGTAAATGATATATGACACGCAACTTTATTACAAATAAACAATAGCCAGTGTAGTTGCGTTTAGAAGTACTTGTCTCTAGTAATGTAACTCATACTTCATTGTTTACTTCTTCTTGTAGTGGGTATGGAAAAATCAAAATATTCAAGCAATTCAGTATTATATATGCATCTATGTATATTATTTCTAGTTGTGTAGAGTGTCCTTTATATGTATTATTAATAACGCTTTGTTTTTTTTTTGTTTGTTATTACATTTTAAATTCATACATAAAAGCTAAGTAAATTGTTGTTTGTTGGTGATTTTTACTTTTGTTTCTTGTTTTTTGTTGTTTTTCTTTTATACTATAAACGTTCGGATATTAATTTTTATGTGTTCTTTTGTTTACACAGATCTATATATATATATGTGGATATATATATTTGCTTATATTTTGCAAGCAGGTTCTTTTTTAAGTTTTTGATTTTTGATTTCTTTTCTAGTTGCACATTTCAGTTGGGTTTTGTTCCTTGAATTATTATGGGAGGGGTTGTTTTTTTTTTCTGTGGTTGTTTGACATTTAAATGGTGAATAAAAGTTGAGATAAATATTGCGAATCTATAAATTCTATTTTTCGCTTTTGTTTCTGATCGGAACATGAGTTAGAACTGAGTTATTGACCTATATATGTTGTTCGTCCTATCAGGTGATTGAAAATATTCGCAGTATGTTTGGTTTTCTTTTATTTATCCTCAGTACACCTTTTTCTTAAAAGGAGGAAATTGTGTTGTTCTGTTTAATTGAGTATCTGTGTGTCTGTGTGTTGGCTATTACTAAATCATCAAGAGAAGTATTTCGTTCTTAAGCTACGAGTATCTTCTGTTCTTCTGCGACACACCATCTTCACTTTTCAATCTGTTTACTGGTGTTTTAGGTTTTTTTTTTATGTCTATTCATATCATAATTTAAGCAATTTTGTATTTGTATTATCCTTCAGGGAATATTGTATGTTTATTATAACTTTTGTTTATTACACAATTGTTCTGTAAATACCCGAGAGTGTAAAATGCGACACAAATACAGAGTAGTCCCATTTTACGCTGTACACAAATAGAAATAATATATAACAGAAACATAAAAATAATACAAAATATAATGGGTTGGTTGGTACATACATAGTAATAATATATTAATACAATTGAGAGAGAGAGAGTGATTTATAATTATATGTAACTACAACAAGAAAGTCGAAAGACGACCGGAAATAATCAGTTTTGTGTCGCGGACAGACAGAAAAGGAATTGAATTTTTCAAACACAGATCATGATGACAGAAAAAAAGAGAGCGAAAGAGAATTTATGAAATTATACATAGTATATAGAGAACGTTATGTTTTTTGATTAAAGTTTCCCTCCCATCCAACACTAACTAAATCGCGCGCGCGCCAATGAAATCTCACAGAATGTGTTCATCATCCATTTCTGTTCAGTTCTATTTTTTAATTGCATTCTCTTTTTGTTTTTTCGTTCTTTTTAAATTATATCCTAAATAATAAAGAATCATTTCATTCTAATCTTAAATCAATGATAAATCTACATAATATGGAGATTTTGGATTATATTTAAAGATTCAGTTACTATACATCTTCGTTTCGAAAGTACGATTTTTTTCTGTTTTCTTTTTAATTATTTTTCTTTCCATCATTAAGTGTGGCAACTCTACAATAATGTAATTAGTTAATGTTTGCAGTAATATGTTATACAGTGGCTGTAGTGTGTTTGTGTGTTTGGGTGTGTGTGTGTGTGTGTGTGTGTGTGTGTACTTTGAAGACTGTAACGCAAAAGCTCGTCCTGCTTGCGTTCCACCATAATCGTCGTCCTTGCGTGAATATCATTGAAAAGCAGTGATTTGGCTGCTGTTTTCTCGTCACCTCCATCATAGTGCTCCTCTCCTCCGGAAGTTCTGGCGAAGGCAGTTAAGAGTGGTTTCCTGTTTTGTTGTGAAGAAGAAGATTATTAAAACATGTATGGCTGTATGTATGTAGAGTATTCAGATTGATTATCAATCTTATCAGTTGGCTGAATTGATGAAGGAATTCGCTGATTCGGTCGGCATATTTCGCTTGTCACTCAACACTCTTTCACAACATCACCCACCAACATCACTAAATTTACATTCTTGCACTAGAACTAAGTAATAAATGCTTAACAATATATCGTACCGGTGTTTTGTTCAGTGATCAGTTTTAAAATTCTGTTCCTAAACGTAACAACCAATAATCAATGATCATTCCCATATAAGAATTAATTAGCAAATCTATAACATAGTAAGTAAAGCGAGCTTCTCCATTTCTCTTATTCTTCTGGAGTCAAAACAACCTTTATCCAGCTTGTTCCTAAAAAAGGCGAACCGTCATCTCTTTCATCCGTACCGACCCATTGCGTTAACATCCATACTTCCCAAGGCCATGAAAACGACGCTGATCAATCGTAAGCTTATGCAATACCTTGAATCACGTGGAATCCTTACCGACCAGCAGTACGGTTTTCGTAGGAAACGTTCTACAGGTGATCTAAAGGCATATCTCACTAAAAATTTTATTCACAAATTGAAATGGTGAAAGCAAAGTTGTTGCCCACGATATTTCCAAGGCATTTGACAGAGTCAGGCATCAAGCTCGTCGAAAATGAATGCCTCTATGGAATTGATAAGGCCGTCCTCGATTGGACTAGTAACTACCTTTCTGGCCGTTCAATCCAGGTCATATTGGACGGTTTAAATGCAGTGTTCACCGCATAAACGCCGGTGTTCCCCAAGGCTCTGTTTTGTCTCCCACACTATTTCCCATTTTCATTAACGATTTCCTATCTGCTACTTCTAATCCAATTCATTCTATCGCTGACGACAGCACTCTTAGCTTTTCATATGAGTTCGCGCTTTTTGCACGCCCCTCTTTATTGCAAGTGAAACTCGAACAACACATAACAAGGTGGGACTACTATACAGTAGAATTTAACACTTCCAAAACCCAATGCTGTCTTCTGTCGTCTAACCGTAATTTAAACCCCCAACCTTTACACATGAATGGAATTTATATCAAAGAAACTGAAAAACTCGCCACACTCAGTATGTGTGTCAACAACAAGCTTCGTTGCAACGGCCACATATACGCCATCGCTTAGATTGCTGCGAGAAGTTTAGGTGTAGGTTTCCTTAAACGGTTCAAGATGTACTTCACTCCCCAGACCGCATATTCACGAACCCATCCGTAATACCCGTAACCGAACTTCCATTAGGCTTATCTTCGGACGTACTAACCAGTTCATAGATTCCTTCTTTAGCCCCACAATTATTATTTGGAACGAATTTCCAGACTCTTTTTTTCCGCATTTGTATGATCTGCAGTCATTTAAGACACGCGTTCATAGACATCTCATCTTTTCCTCTCCCTAATTTCCTAGCGCCCACGCTGTGCTAAGCATTATAAGCGGGCAAAGCCCTTGAGCGTGTCTACATTATATTAAAAAAAATGAGAGAGAGAGATTCAACATTGGTCCCTCAAATAAGATGTCGATGTAGTGCAATCCTTTAACATTCTTGGGTGAACTGTAGCAACTGATAACAGCATGGAACCAGAAATACGCGTACGGTTACTTAAAGTCAACAGTCTGTCCGCCAAACCCTTTCTAAACCAGGAATTTAACCAAAACATCCAAGCTATTGGTGTATAAGACAAGGTGCTTAGCCAAAAGCCAAAAAGCTGCGTTCGAGGGAAAAGTCTTACGGAGAATGGTTAGCCCTTATGTGTAAAAGGAGGATTCTTGAGATACTATAATGCGAGTATCGACATTGTGAAGAGAACCAAGCTCAATAGGAGAGGGCATGACCCTACCCGAGGCACAATACGATGTTAATAACACAAATTTATGTTCTGGCAGTTTCTTAATGAAGGCTAACATTTAGTTAATACGAATAGTTCCTCTGTCCCACTAGAAGAGTATGAGAGCTTGGGCATTTTTAGATACTGAATTCCTACAAGGAAGTCATATCATTAAGAAATTATTGTCTAAAGGAATGCTAATGGGCTTCCTCACGAGCCATTGGTGACAACGATTTTCATCTTAATAAACTGAACCTGTCTCCGGAGACAGTGTGACGGCGACAAGCTCTGTATGTATGGAGGAGGAGCCTATGGAGCATGCGAGTGCCTGGCTCCCGTGCAGATGAGACGAAGAGTCAGTCCTTCGCAGTTAGATCCTTACGCAAATAAATTTTATCGATCACCAGTGACGTGCTCACTTTCACAGTGAATAACAGCAATCAACGTAGAGTGGAATGAAATCTGTGATATCGTAAAGATTTAAAGAAACCAAAAACATATTTCTAAAAACATAGGATTATGTATAAATATGAGAAACACCACCACCCCTCCCACACACACACACACACACACACAGTAATTTATAACAAAAAAGCGGGGCTTTATTTGAACAACAAAATGTCGATGTTTTATTCGAAAAAACGTTCTTTACTATGACAGATGTGTAGTCGAATTTTAAAAGTTTAAATAATTTGTGTTATAGCAATACATTTCTTACATATAAGTGTATATAAATATAATTTGCGTAACGTATTTACCTCCGTAGGTATGCATGCATGAACTATATGTGTATAAAATTGTGGCTAATATGAATTTGAATATATACGAGGGTAGTTTGAAAAGTCTCCGACCGGAACATGAAGATGGCAGCAATCGTCAACAATAGCTAGAGAATTTGTTTGCCCACCTTTTGAAAGTTACTCACCAAAATGGCAGCCATTTTGGACGCCCTGTGGAGTTGTTGTTTGACACTTGACTGTCGTTTGAGTGAGTCGAGTGAGTGTTTTTGTGAAAATGGAAAAACCCGAATATCGAGCTGTCATTAAATATTTATTTGTAAAGGCAAATCAAAGAAGAGCTGGACACTGTGTACGGAGACTCTGCTCCATCATTAACCACCGTAAAGTAATGGGTAGCTGAATTTAAGCGTGGTCGTACCATCTTGTAAGACGATGAACGTTCGGGATGTCCCAAAACAGCAATCACTGACGATAACATCGCTCCAGTTCACCAAATGGTTCTAGACGACCGTCGAATTAAAGTGAGAGAAATAGCAGTGACCATGAATATTTCCAAAGAACGTGTTTGGCACATATTGGATGAAGAATTAGGCAGCGAGAAAGCTGTCGGCGTTGGCTCACCTTAGCCCATAAACGTGTTCGAATCAACAAATCTCTGTTGTCGCAGTTCAGTCGCAACAAATCAAAGTTTTGGGGCCGAACAATTACTGTACAATGAAAGTTGGATACACCATTATACCCCAGAAACAGTCAAAACAGTGGACTGCGAAGCGGGAATCAGCCCAAAAAAAGCATAAACTGTTTTTTCGGCTCGGAAAGTGATGGCGACTGTTTTTAAGGATATGCATGGAGTTATCTTAATCGATTATCTTCAAAAATGAAAAACCATTACTGGAGCATACTACGCATCATTACTTAACAAGCTAAAGGCAAAAATGGTGGAAAAATCGTTTGCTTCACCAAGACAGTGCGCCGTCTCACTTAAACTGCTTAACCACCCTCACCAGATCTAGAACGAAGGTACTTTTTTCTATTCCCTAAGCTAAAAAATGTGTTCGGAGGACGGGATTTGGGTCAAATGAGGAGGCCATCACATTCGTAAACAATTACTTAGCAGAGAAAGACGCCGAGTACTACTTGGACGGGTTAAAGAGATGGTAGCATCGCTGCGAGAAGGGTGTAGACTAACAAGGAGACTATGTAGAAAAAGAAAAATAAATTTAAAGATAATATGCCAGGTATCTTTGCTGGGTTGAAAACTTTTCAGAACACCCTCGTATATTGTTCATGGTAAATGGCGCAATAACGAGTACATGACGAGCTGTAACATAAGTATAGTAAATAGTGGCAGTTAGAGATTAATGCCTCAAAACAAAAACAGCTGAATTGGAATGCAATATGCTCCACATTCATAATTAGTGCACATTGGAGAACAGAAAGACATACGAAGGCAGACTGAAAATCAGTCGTCCTATGCAAGAAAAATGACTTCTTTTTAGTAAAATTCAATTTATTTCTCAACATAGTCTCCTTTGAGGTGCTGCAGACACTTCGTCCAAACGATTCTCCAGCTTTTTTATGCCCTCTGAATAATAGGATTTCTGAAAGCTTCTGTTTCAGTGAAGACTTCCTCATTCGACCCAAATCTCTTACCACTGAGTCATTTCTTCAGGTTTGAAAATAGATAATAGTCGGATAGTCTGGAGAATAAGATGGACGAGGAACCAATTCGTAGCGCAATTCGTGTAATTTTGCCATTGCGACTCCGGACTTGTGTGTCGGTGCATTGTCTTGGTGGAAGAGCATTTTTTTCTTTGCCAATTGCGGCTGTTTTGGCAACAAATTGACATCAAATCGATCCAACAGCTCAGCATAATAATATTTTGTCCTTTCCAAGATAATCTATGTGAATGATACAGCGTACATCCCAAAAAACAGCCGACAGACCAACCATGGCCTTTTGAAGGTTCAATTCCCAAGAGCAGTCCACTATTTCGACTGTAATTTTATCTCTGGGGTGTTGTTGATGGATCCATGTTTCGTCCACGGTTACGAAACGGTGCGAAAACAACTCCTTTTTGTTGCTCTTGAACATCGATAAACAGTCCTTTGGACTTGTCACATGGTCGTGCTTGTTGTCAAAAGAAGGCGAACGTGGCGCGGTAGCGAGCTTTCTTACTTCCTCGCGTACCATCACTCGTCGATGTTTCAATTACCATACTATGGATTTTATTGACCATTTCGGGTGTGGTGACCTCTTTTGGACGCTTATTTTCTAAAATGCTCGTACGGACGCAATTAAATTCATCTGTCCAATATTTTGTAGTTGATAACGAAGGTGCAGAGTCCCCATAAACATCGTTCAATACGGTGTTGATTGCAACGTTCGTTTTCTTTTTTAAAAACAAGTATCTTATCAATGCACGATATTCAGTTTTATTCATTTTTGTAAAAACATAAAAGTGGTTCGCTTACAATGACTACTGTCATGCACAAACTAAATGACGTAGCTGACTGAAAATTTGCCATCTCTTGACTAGGCCGATTACTTTTCAGTCCGCCCTCGTTCATCGAAAATAAATCGATAATCGTCACACTTTGTTCGAAAGGGGAACAATATTCGAAATTCGATTGCATTGCATTTTTGTGATCATTCGTTTGGAAACATTAGAAAGCACACAAGACGACTTCCTTCAACAAACGACTTATAAATTTTGCTAAGTGACATTTTTGTTAACTAAATTAATTGTAAATGTACTTAAATATTTATGAAATAAATTTACTTAATATTTGCTGTTTGCATTGTACCCGTATTATGCCTTAAAAAATTACTATGTACTAGGAGTTGAATAAATTATTGCCACATTATCGTTGGCGTTACTTTCTTCTTTCTTTTCTTGTAGTGTTTATATATGTATCTCTATGTGTGTGCATCTATTCAATGTAATTTACGCTGCGTTGTTTATGTTTGATAGTAATATTTTTGTAAAATTTCTCATTGTTAACTGGCGAGGTGAATTTTTCCGTTTATTCAGGCGCAGAAGCAACACTAAGCGCAATGCTAGTAGCAACACTAATAGCAACTCTAGTATCAACGCTGGTAGCAACCCTAGTAGCAAAACTAGTAGCAACAACAACAAGCAGCAAAAGAACAACAACAACAGGTTTGTTGTAAATTCTCGTATGCACATTTTATCATCATTCGTTTGTTTGGTTCTGTAATTGATGTGGGTGTGTGTGTGGGTGGTGTCCTTGTTGTGACTGCTGCTGATGTTGTTGCTGATCCTGAAGCTGTTGTTGATGCACCGCCACCACTGCTGCTGCTGCTGCTGCACTAGATGACGAACTCGTCGCATTTATATCCTTGGCGCTCTCATTCATCATTTGCCTGGCGGTGTGCGAAGGTGGCGCATGGTGCTGGTTATGTTCGACGATGATGTGATTCATTTGATGTTGTCCTGGAAGTGAAAATAGATGTTCGGGTTGGTTGATGATTTTGCTGGTGTCTTGTTTTGTGTGTTTTTCTATTTCTTTGTATTATGTTCCTTTTTTATAAGCTTTCTATATTTGTTTATTTGCTTTCCTGTTATGCATTTGTGTATTTACACTGTGTAGGGTTACATTGCGGTTTAAAAATACTACCAAGTGATCAGCGGGAAATTTTTATTAACTATGTACATGTATATATGTATGTTATTTACAAAAGAGTTAGATAGAGCATTCTTTTCAACAACCACCAATGATAACTTCATGTCCAGCGCGTCATTCTTTCAGTGTTCGGTATTTAGTGATACTTAACAGTTACAACAACAAAAAACAACAACAACAAAAAGATGGATAGATGGATGTTGTGTAGGTTCAATTTCACTCATACATCTCTTACATTACGACAAACAAAACAAACTTGATACTGCCCATCTACGGCATTCCACAATTTATAACTCGATAACTCATAAGACGAAGTATTTAAATAGAAACTTCTTTAGACAAGTTTGTTGAGAGTAAACTTTCAAACCCATGTTGAAATAGAAAGCCGCTTATCAATGAAATGAAAATGGAATGCAACTTACATTGGAATCGAAAGCCTTTTATCATTGAAATGGAAATGGAATGCAACTATAATCGGAATCGAAAGCCGTTTATCAATGAAATGGAAATGGAATGCAACTAACATCGGAATCGAAAGCCGTTAATCAATGAACTGGAAATGGAATGCAACTAACTTCGGAAACGAAACCCGTTTTTCAATGAAATGGAAATGGAATCCAACTAACTTCGGAATCAAAACCCGTTTTTCAATGAAATGGAAATGGAATGAAACTAACATCGGAATCTAAAGTCGTTATGGAAATGAAGTGAAACTAGCAATGACATGGAAAGCTGCATTATCAATGGAATGGAAATGGAAAATGAAACTAATTTTGGAATGGAAACCCTCTTATCAATGGAATGGAAATGCAAACGCAAATAACGTCGTAATCGAAAGCTGCTTATCAATCTAATGGAAATGGGATGTAACTAGCATTGGAAAGACGCTTATTAGTGAAATAGAAATGGAATGCAACAACATTGGGATGGAAGGCCGATTATCAATGAAATTGAAATAGAATGCAACTAACATTGGAATCGAAAGTAACATATCAATGAAATGGATGTGGAATTCGCAATAACGTTTGAATGGAAGGCCGCTTTTTTTATAATTTACGCACGCGAAAAGGGGTTCGCACCCTTATTATGTTCGGCTATATGCTTGGCACAGCGTGGGCGTTAAGGAAAATGAGAAGAAGAGAGGAGATGTCTATGAGCTTGTGTCTTGAAAGTCTGTGAATCATAGTGTTGTGGAAAGACAGAGCTTGTCAGAGCATTCCACATACGTGTTGTGTTGTACGGCTGCAGAACGAATCCCTGAACTTTACTGTACGTCCGAAGATGGTCTTGAGGGTAAACTGATGAGAATTTAGAGCGCCACGAGGAGTGCAGAGACCTATTGCTACTCTGAAACATATGCTTCGGAAAAAGGCAGAAGCTGTAACAACTGAAAGGTGGGAAAACACCAAAACTTGTAACATATAAAGTAAAGTCTGCCCAACGCTGGACTTGAAGCGCTTAACTACACTAATCTCCCTGCAAAGACGCGACATAATAGTGGGCATGCTGACAGGACGCTGCCTTTTTGGAAAACCCGCGAGAAAGATTGGTGTCGAATACAATAACTTCTGCAGAAGCTGCTTGGTCGAGGAGGAAGAGGAGATAATAGAACATAATCTTTGCTCCTGTCCGGCGTTAGTATACAGAGGACAAAAATACTTAGGTAATAGGTATGCAGTTAATAAATAACATCTCAGATCTCGAAAGCGCCAAAGTGCGAGACATACTTCGATTCATAAAGAGCTCGGAGTGGATCTTCTGAAAAAAGAAATGGTATGAGATGCAGATAAGATAACATTTTGGGCGCCTTCGCTCAGTGGATAAGAGCATGGCTTCTGAACAGGAGGTTCCTGGTAATACCAAGAGTATTCTTCACGGCGGCCCACCTCTCGCGAAAGTCAGACAAACGTTCAAGAGAAATAAACGGAAAGCTTCTCAATTCGCCGTTCGGATCCGGTATTAAATTGTAGGTAGGCCTTGGACCGCAATGGTCTGTCGCGCCGCATATTATTATTATAAGATCCATGTGTTAACACAAAGACCGCTAATAGTGTAAGTGAGCGATAGCTGTCACCGCAACCTAATCACTACCAAACCAAATGACCTTTTTAAAAACACACACACACAATACAATAAATAATTGTGCCCCGCCCATTTTGCATATCATGTTTAGTAAAAATTGTGCTTCATGTACCACCCCCATCCAGAGAAAATATTACCTAATAAGTAATTCACATGGCAACAGCATAAAAATATAAAAGAATAAAATTATAAAGAAGCAAGAAAGCAACACAATAGGCTTAAAATGAAAATATGAAACAGAAAAGGTCAGCATAAAAAATAAATAATTCAACATTAGACATAAATACGTTATACAATAAATAATTGATTCAAAAACAGAAAAAAAGGTTTGTAAGATGAATAAAATGAGATTAAAAATGATAGATATAATAAGATATTTTATCCAGTATTGGAAAAAGTTGTATTTTCCGATTACGATATAAAAACAAACAAACAACTCGGTAGATTAGTAGCAAGCAGCCGAAGTCGAAAGTTATTTTGAGTTAAATGCTGAGAACTTATTGCTTATTGCTACTGTGTTGTAGAATGCAGAAATAATAAAAAAACAGCAACAGTAGCAGCAAAGACAAAGCAATATACATTACAAGCAGTAGTAGCGGTATATGATAATATAAGTACACTGCGGTTCACTAGATTAGAAGCAGGCAATTTTGAGAAGTAAAAATAATCTTTCTCCCGTTATATGGCAGGGGGACAGGGTCAGACTCTTTCAGTTGCCTTGGAAATATCGAGTGCCACAACTGATTCCACTTTTCAGTGAAATAAGACTCGTACTCGTCAAGTGGCTAGAGTATTAAAAGATCTCAACATTCATAAATCTGCTGGGCCTGATGGTTTTCCGCTATAGTTTTGAAGAGTTGTTCTTCAACGTTGGCGCATGCTTTTCCATTTCTCTTATTCTTCTGGAGTTGTTTCAATGAATTGAAAAACAGCCTTTATCCAGCCTGTTCCTAAAAAAAGCAACCCGTCATGTCTTTCCTCCTTCCGACCAATTGCGCTAACATCAATACTTTCTAAGGTCATGGAAACGCTGATCAATCGTAAGCTTATGCAATACCTTGAATCACGTGGAATCTTTAGCGACCAGCAGTACGGTTTTCATAGGCAACGTTCTGCAGGTGACTTGATGGCTTATCTCACTGAAAAGTGGAATCAGTTGTGGCACTCGATATTCCCAAGGCCTGGGAGATACGCAGGGAGACCTGATGATACCCAGGTGGCTTTGTGGATATTTTTACGCGCAAACCTTATACTCACAACGACCAAATATTGCTTGCTGACATCTCTATGAATCGTTTTCCTTTGTCATTAGTGTTCTCGTGTAAGCTATGGGTGCCAATGTACTGCTTGAATACTGGCTCCCTACGTATTTTAGCATTCATATCCCCCAGAATGATTTTTACATCATACTGAGGGCAGGCATGGAGTTCCCGTTCGACTGATTCAAAGAATTATTCTTTTTCATCATCTGTGGTAGGTGCGTGAACGTTTATGAGGCTTATGTTTATAAATTTGCCCCACACGCGAAGGGTGCACAGCCGTTCATTAATTGCTTTAAAGCCAATAACGGTGGGTTTCATTCTTTGCTAACTAGAAACCCCACCCCGAACACATGATGTCTTGCATGACAGCTGATTTTTGTAAGACACCATTCCCTGTCCACCGCATCTCCTGGATTGCTGTTATGTCAGCCTTATATTTAGACAGGGTATCGGCCAGCTGCTGTGCAGCCCGAGCTCTATACAGTAAGCGTACGTTCCATGAGAAAATTCTTAAATCGTTTAGCCGTTTCGCTGCCGTGGTCGTCGTCGTTCTTCAGTGTATCCGAGGCTGATTTTGGGTTCCGTAGTAATAATTTTTACAGGCGAGGTTATTGGCCTCGCGCCAACCTTACTTTGAAGGGACTAGCCCGATCATTCCGCTTTTCCTGCATTGGAGGAAAATTACCGGCTGCCACCACGTGGAGGTTTGATCGGACTTCCACCAGTCAGAGATAGTTACGGCCACCTGCAATTCTAGAGCATTCTGTGTTATTCGCCCTATTCTGCTGATGGCTGACCGCCCAGGTTGCATATATTCAAGTCAATTATTTTTCTTTCCATTAGATCTGCTAAGAACTGTGTGGCCCTCGCGTACAGCGCGGTTTACCACTCTACCTAGCTCCTTTCTACGACGATCGGTTCTACGCACCGAAAGGACTCGTGTTTCACACAAAGGACCAAGGATCGTCAACTCAGCAATCGGTTTAACAGGCCTGGAGCTGCTACAACAACAACTCTACCTACCTACCTACCTACCTATGAATTGAAAATAGAAAATCATTTCTCATAAAAAAAAACCCAACACCGAATTGTTTTCATTCATTTGTAAGATGCTTCTAATCTTATGAAACGATTTCAATGCATGCCATTCTGACTCAGTTAGCAAAAAGGTCTCTCCAATATACCGTTATTTTTTAAAACTTAATCTTGTATCGCACACAAACTACTCTAACTTTTACCATCATTTGTTTTTTCTTTCCTGACACATAACTGGGAAAATATCGATTTCATCTCCCAAAATGATGTGCTTCTAGTCCAGTGAAACGCAGTGTATTTAATACGTAAAAGTATTGGCAATAATAATAAGATATGTGTTTAAGTGTAAAGCCTCGTAAACCGGAAGTATGAGGCAGAGTTGACGGAGCGACAGAGTGCCGATGTTAAATGTTTTGCTCCTTTCTTCCTCTACAAAACTATATCACTCATCTATTCATTCATTCATGTGCCGACCTCATTGCGTTTGTCTTCATTTTGTTGTACACAGAAAAAAATAATTGTTTGCAATTACCTCGACTTCCGCTGCTACTGCTATTCGCATAGTAGGGTTTGTTTATTGGAGGCCCACTGTTGCCGCCACCAGGAGGACCACTTTGAGTTCCATTTCCACCACCACCTTGCCTCATTGGTCTCATTTGTTGAGCCTGCTGCTGCTGTTGTTGTTGCTGTTGCTGTGATTGCGGTGGCGGGGGATGTTGTGGGTAATTGGTTGGCCTCTGAATTGGCGCTGGATAGCGTCCTTGACCACCACCGACGCCGGGCGGTCCTCCGCGACCTCCGGGATTCATGTTATTCTGGGGATTTCCACCAGTGCGTATATTTTGTTGCTGTTGAGATACCTGTTGTTGCTGTTGTTGTGCTTGTTGTTGCTGCTGCTGTTGCACTTGTTGTTGCTGCTGTTGCATAACTTGGTTTTGTAAATCCCACTGTGGAAGAAAATATGATTATAAGAGGACAATTTGCGACAGACAAGATCCACTTGAATCGACGACGATACTTACACTGGCGTAGGTTTTGTGGTGCGGTGGGCTTGGTTGGGATTGTACTTGCTTCGCCAGATTGAGACTGACATCAGCGCCCAGCGGACTTTTCAGCTGTCGGCCCATCTAACAGCGACAAGAAGAAAAAGAAAACAAATTGTTAGAGGGCAAATTTGTACACCGTATCGTCTATCACACTAACCGAATCCTGCATATGATTCTGGCCTTGATTCGATTTCATATACGCCTGTGCCGCCTGCTGTGGTCCGCCACGAAATTGATTAATTGCAGCCGCTGTCAGCAGTGGCGGATTCATAAACTGTGAATTGAAATTGGCAATCTGTTGCGATTGCGGTGGTGGGCCGCCCGTCGGTCCACCTTGATGGCCAGCATGCCCGCCGTACAGTCCAGCCGCAGCGGCTGCCTGCAAACCGTAACTCTGTGATGCTGCTGCTCCAGTTGGGCCTCCATAGAATGGGCCACCCTGACCGCCCGCCGAATTCGAGTAGTAGCTATTGGATTGAAGTTGTGGCGGTGGCGCCTGCTGTGGTGTATACATGTTCATGTATTGTTGCGCACCATATGGACCAGACGCGGCAGCGACAGCGTTATTCTTTGAACCGATCGTTCCGATTTGTTGTGACGACGGTGGCTTCACCGACGCTGACATCAGAGAATTTGAGTTTGACGAGATGATAACCGTGTTTGGATTGCTCATTTGTTGGGTCTGATTGAAAGGCGACTGAACGGCGCCGCCCATGCGGAATTGTGACGCCAAATTGGAATACATTTCAGGCGCCGGCGCCGTTGGCATATTCGGAGGTGTCTGCATGTACGCATTGAATGGCCCGCCACCACCAGCAGTGGTGCCATAATGTCCGGGGAACTGTGAGAACTGCGATCGACTCTGATCGATCGAATGGAATGGAGCATAGAGACCGCCTTGCGACGGTGGCATTGTTGACGAATTAAAGACCACGGCCGGTGGACTGGGAATTGTCGGGATGCCAGTGAACTGCGAAGCCTGATAGAAGGGCTGTGGAGCGGCAGCTGCGGCCGCAACAGGATGCATTTGTCCTTGATGCTGTTGCTGTAAATTTGGCGGTGGCGACATTCCCATAGCCGACTGATGCATTTGCTGCTGTTGTTTGACTTGCTGCTGTTGCTGCTGCTGCTGCTGTTGCTGTTTTGCAACATCTGGATGCTTTAAAACTAAATTTGATTGGGGAATTACTTGTCCTGCATGCTGTGGACTGGGACTGTAACCAACAACGGGTGCCTCAATTTCGTTCTGATTTGACACGACAACGTCTTTTGGTACAACACCACCACCACCACCAACGACGAATTGCTGCTCTAGACTTGGATCGAATGGCGATTGTACATAGGATTGTGGCCCTGGCGATGAGAGAGCATGTTGCATGTGTATGTTGCCAGCAGCTGTGACGGCATAATGCTGCAGATGTTGCTGTTGCTGATGGTGTTGTTGCTGCTGTTGTTGTTGTGCGACCTGCTGCTGTTGCGATGCCACAAAATTCGATGTTAGATGAGGTTCGGGCTCCATAGGTGATTGGTGTTGTTGTTGTGGCTGATGTTGTTGTTGTTGTTGCTGTTGTTGCTGCTGTTGCGACTGCTGCTGCTGCTGTTGTTGTTGATGTTGTGCGACCTGCTGCTGTTGTGACACTGGTTGCTGCTGTTGCTGTTGTGGCTGCATACCAGCTGATGAAGCTGAATGCTCAATGACAGTCGGCAGTGGTGCAACACTTTCCCAAACCTTTTTTACGCTTGCGATTTTCATATTAAGGTCAGCTGTAGAAATTATATTCTGACCGGGTGTCGATGTTGTTTGTGGCTGTTGGTGTTGCTGTTGTTGTGGTTGTGTTTGTTGTGGTGGTGGTGGTGGTTGTTGTTGTTGTTGTTGCTGCTGATGATGCGATGCGATGATACCACTACCGGCATTCTGTGAATTATCCGAAATTCCATCGGAGGATCCGCTCAAATGGGTGTACTCAGTTGTGTCACCAAATGTGAAGCCAAGCTTCATATCTTTGTCGTAATCAGTGACAGCGGGTGTCGTTGACATTGCCACATCTACAGGAGTCGTCGCCGTTGTCGTACCTCCCCCTTTCGCAAATGACATTTGCGAGAGTGCCGTGGTAATAGACTCAGCAGCAGCCGCCGCATGAGCAACTACAATAGCTGGCTCCTTTGTGGATGACGAATCTATCGAATGGTTTGATACTTGCCGCTTTATCTGTTGCGTCGATTGCGCCTGTGCTTGTGCTGTTTTGTAATTGGTGTTCTCGAAGATTATTGTGTTCACTGGAACTGTGGTGCAATCCAAGACACCACTCTTGTCTGTGGCCAATGAGGCCACATTGGACTTGCTACCTGCAGATTTATCACCGATAGAGTGCTCTGCTGATTCACCACTTGAGGTGTTTCCATTTCCATCAGTTCCTCCTCGTCGCGAAGTTTCCCACTGTTGCTTGGGAACACGTTGCGGAAGACTTCGATTGCCGCCAGCTGAAGAAGCTGTGGCGGAGCATGTTGATGAAGACGAAGATGGTGTCGTTCGTCCACCACCGACATCAATTCCACCAGATGACTTACTCTTCTGTAGACCGGCGCTGGAATCTTTCTGCTGTTGCTGCAATGGCGATGATACACTAGCAGCACTACCACCACCACCACCAGCAGCAGTTGCTTGTTTGACGCTGTAACTGCCCGAGTTCGTACTTGGGGATGGATGTTTACTCGTGGATGATGTTTGTTGCTTTGAAGAGGATGTCGACGATAAAGCGGAAGTAGAAGTATCTTGTTGTTTCTTTGCTGGCGCGGAGGCGTTGCCACGTTGGCCACCACCACCACTACCACCTGCCGACGACGCAATGTGTGAGGAGCTATTGCTCCTTTGTTGTTGTTGTTGTTGCTGCTGTCCGGAATCCTTTTCCTTGGACAGCGATTTATTGCGCTCCGTATCACGATCATATCCAGATGAAATATCATCGTTCTTTGCACTTGAAATACTTTCCTTGCGTGAATTTTGATAATTCGTTGAAGATGATGAAGCGGCGCCGCCGCTGCCGCCTCCACCACCACTACCAAAGGTCTTTGGTAACGATGTTGATGTTGTGGGTGCTGTTCCGGCTGCTGCTGCCGATGTTGCAGATTTTTTGTCGTCTGTCGGTTTTTTCACAGATGCTCCAGAGGGCTGTGGACTTTGTTGCTTACTTGTTGTAGAAGCCAACGACGACGATTTATTCCTCTCGTCTCCTGATTCAGTCCCCTTTTTTAATAGGCCTGCACTGAGAGCGATTTGATTTTGCTTTGTTTTGTCAACTTCGGCAGAAGATGCCACCGATGGCGGAATATCATCGGAATTCTTCTTATCTTTTTCATCATACGACTGACGGCCATATTGCCGACCAGAATTCGAGCCCGAGGATAAGCGACCATCGCTACCGCCACCAGAACGACGATAGGAAGAAGAGGATCCACCTCCACTGCCACGATCCCCAATATTGCTACTTCCGCCACGACCACGCCGCGATGGTTCACCACGCGGTGCAAATCCCTCCTTTGTTCTATCGTCTCCGCCTCCTGCACCACCACGATCCCGACGCTGATCACGCTCTCTATTGTCACGATTACCACGACCTATGTGGTCCTAATAATAGAAAAAAAAGAGACAACAAATCAATTAATTTAAAGAGAGAGAAGGACATTGTTATTCATCACAACCAAAGACATAAACCATCACACTTTGCAGCAGTAAAGGATTTTTTGCCATCTGAGTGTAAATCGTAAATGAAGTTATGTCAAAAGATATGAGCCAAAATTTTTAAGACCCTCTCACTCCCCAAGCTTCATTAAGAGACTTACTACCTCCCTAATGAATGATAGTATGTCCTTAGTGGCAAAGTTTCGCTGATCTGCCGACGAACATATTGTTATGTGGAAAAAAAAACGTCTCCCTTACCAGTTCAATGCTTGACAATCACAGAGAATGTGCACGGATGACTCGTCATCCTCCGAGCAGAACCTACATTCCGTGTCTGAGCCCACATTAATTTCGCTAAGAAAGCTCACATGCTTTCTAATGCTATCCTTCCCAAGATCAAGAAGGAAAAGTACCTGATTAACCGTTTGGATTGTGTAAGCCCTGGGATATTATCCCAATGAGCTCGACGAAGTTTACTTTCCCACTTCCCAGTAAGGTTCCGTTCGTAAGAACGCAGATTCCGCCCTGGCTAGTTCATCTGCATGTTGCTTGCCTGCAATCCCTTGGTGACCAGAGACTCAACCGAGCTGAACCCTGTTATGCGTTGCTAGGGATTACAGTGCATCGTAGCAGCATTTAACTGATTTAGAGTCCAGTGTTAATGTTAATCCTAGCGCAGACCTCTATGGCATGCAGATCCACCTGGAAAACTTTGGTGTGATGGTCCGAAAACACTAGCTCCTACTACAGGTTACATCTTCGATCCGTCTGTGTACCAGAGCAGACCTTTAGCGTCCAGTGCTAGAACACCATTAGACCAGATTGTACGGTCCAATATTGTTATCTCAAATAACCTGCAGAAACAGTACTCCCTGGTCATGGTGTCGGGGATAGTGCAAAACATATCTCTTTCGGGAATTGAGTCAAGAATTTTTAGCGAATCTAGCGGCAGTCCTCCTGATTGGCAGGGGTGAAAGCCATACGACAACCACCCAACCCAACTTGGACAGTCTACTTTTCGTGAAAGGCACTAGAATGGTTTTGCAAGGATTAATGGAAAGTCCTTCTCTACTGCACCATTCTAAGACGTGAAGTAACGCATCTTGCATGACATTTGTTATGGTCGTGCTGTGCTAACCGCTTATTAAAATATTGCCAAGTCATCAGCATAGCAAATGACGACGTAGCCTGATCTATGTAGATCGGCTAGAAAGTTTTCTATGTGTGAGTGACCACAGAAGGGGAGAAAGCACACGTGCGGACAGCCCTTAGCTTAGTGATAACTCGACTTCCAAGCATGGCCCTAATCCATTTGTTGGTCGAGTCCTCGATACCTCTGCTACTGATTGCTCTTGCTATTAAGTTCCTTCTATTTTTTTAACTAGATAGTGAAGGGCACCCTCTGTGCTTTTACCTTTTTTGTAAGCATAGACATATCTAGCAAGGCTTTGATATAAACATCAATAAGTCTTTCCATAATTTTGAGAACAACTGATGTTAAGACTTATATAGGTCTGTATGATTTAGGCAGCTCAGTAAGCATATCGCCTGAAAGGTCTAAATCACCGTCGTCCGCACTGACGCACTGCTGTCGTGGCACTCGATTCATCCATGGCTTCCACACGCCTACAGGACACATTGAGTTCCCTCTCCCCGACTAGCATTTAAAGGTTCCTGTCAGCTTATATAAATTGCAGGCGCGCATACATGGAATTCAGAAATGCCTGCTCAAAGCATCGGAAACAGAAGATGGGTGTCCCACAAGGGGGCGTTCTCTCTCCCATCTTTTTTAAACTCCCCTAACTTGATAAAAAATAAACTGATAAATTACGCCGATTATTGCTCTGTTGCTACCTCCGGTGCAGATGTAAACGAGGTTATAAATGGAATAAACTCCTACCTCACACAGCCAGCTGAATTCTTAAAAAAAGGAAAGGAAGCTACGCTGTTCAACTCTTGGATCAAACAACTCAGGCTATCACTTGACATTCTCATCAACAACAAAACCACCCCTACAGTGAATAGCCCCAAAATATTCAAATTTGACAACCTCCTTACTAAGTATATGCACGCTACAAATTTTTGCTGTAAAGCGAGCAGTCAAAGTAGAGTTCTAAGAGCCCTAGCCGGAACCGCATGGGGTAAGAACAAAAGTCACTGTTACGACGTACAAATCTATTGGCCGTTCAATTACTTACTACGCCGCCCCCACCAGGACGTTATTTTTAAGTGACACTGCGGAACAATTTCCAGTCCAGATAAAATACAGCCCTTCGCATCCTAACTGGGTGCCCTCCCTAGCTAACCCTATCATCTTTATGCTCTCCGTCACGCCGTTGTCACAACAGCCACTGTAATCCATCCACTGTCCGTTCAGCCTCATATAGTATACACATACACTATGAAACAGTCTCTGCAGCAGTCTCTAAATGCAAGGTTAATAGGGTCCTTGGTACACGCCTTCTGTCTATATACAAAAGCAAGAAGTCTCTGTCCAGGGAAACCCGGACAACCCTGGCACGACTCCTTTCGCTTCTTCCCCTCCCCACCCATCGTCACACTCCACCAACCCTACAGCTACCAATCCACATCCTGATCCCCTGGGCTATATGAAGGATTTCCGTGCCGAGAATCAGCCTGGCTGTGAGCCCAGTCGCTCACGGAGTATCTGGATACCTGATGCCCTCCAGACTATGTAGCCTATTGCGGATCTCTATGCAGATGGACCAACCTTACCACTCTTGGGAATCCCAATGACAGATAGAACAAATGTTTCTTTTGCTAGATTTGAGATAACTAGCACATAAGCTTTGAAGACCGGTACTTCTTCTTTACCGGATGGTAGTACAGTGCCATTGATGTCTACCCATAATGTTCCTGCAACGGTGAGTAGTGGTTTACCTACTGCCGACAAGCACAGGTCGGCTTTGACAGTAAGACCTTCTACAAGCAGCGGTACGATTGTGGCACGTCATGGCCCTTACGCTACCAGTAACCTTGTAGGCGCATCTGATGGATATTCGCGACAACGCACTCTATCTAGATCTTCGTACAAGGACCGGCGAAATGCGGTAAGGAAACTGAAGGCCATAGGAGCAATTTCGGAGACCAAAAAAAAGCACCGACGCAGGTCACCAAGCTAATAGAGGTCCAAGCCCTTATTGACAAGCACGAAAAACGGACCAGCGATGACTCTACGGTGGAGAAAATCGATTCGGTTTCAAAAAGACAAAGAGCGTCAAAGAGACAAGAAGAGACCATATTGGTGGACCTCGGGGCTGGACATATTAGGATCAGCTGCAGAAAGCTATTCAACGTAGCACAGGCTACTAGATAAGAAACTGACTGGGATGATTATAAAGCATCCCCAAACTTTATTAAAAAATAATTAAGGACAGCCAAGCGCTGCTCTTGGAGACTCTACTGTGGTAAAATAGAAGAATCTTCTGAGGCATCTAGGCTAAGAAAAATGTTCGCAACCAATCCAATAATGCCGAGCTGCCTGTAAAAACTCGTGGACTACCTCAAGCGAAGAAACGCTCAATCTGCTTTTAGACACCCACTTCACGGGTAGTTCTCATGTTTGTAGTGAAGTCAGCCTCGATAGGGCAGCAAATGCTCGCATGTTAGTCCTAAGGATCTCAGACGGCACTAATCAGTATATCATCATTCCTGTTAAAGACACTGGAAAGACTGATCGATATTTACATACGCACATGCATTGACAAAAGACTCCTGTCAACAGATCAGCACGCGTATTGTAGAGGTAAGTCTTTAGAAACAGCTCTGCATATACTGGTACGTTCTTTTGAACATTCCCTGCACTACTAGGAGTATAAGGAGTACACAATGGTAGTGTTCCTAGACATTGAAGGCACTTTTAACAACGTCAAAACATCTGCGATTACGGATGCACTGTCGACTTTGAGGGTGGACCACTCGCTAGGCGAATTGATTTATCTTCTGCCCAGAAGTACCCGACCTGTCGTATAGATAGTGGTTGTTGTTTAAAAAGAATGACTGTGGTAGAAAGTATCAACCTTACAAATCAGGAGCAGATATGCTCCGTATGCAATACAAGGATCAATAGAAACATCTCCTCAGTTAAGTGCAACAACTGCGGAAACTGGTGCCATTTCCAAAGATGCTCAGGCCTAGCCAACATCAGAGACTAGAATCAGAGATTCATTGCGGAATGCTGGAGCGCACGAGTTCAGCCAACCAACCACGCAACCAACTGGCACTGCTCAGGCCAAAGCCGCATACACGGCAATGCCATCAAATGCAATGGCTGTGATAACTAGTGTCATCTTAAACCCTGCTCTGGACTTAATTACTGTCGTCAAAGGACCGTCAACTTCCTAGTCCCTGCTGCTCAAACCAACCACTACAGACAGCCCCACAACCTGACACTCGAGCCACAGCATCCCCCACAACCAGTCATAACCCGAGAGACAATGTCAACTTGCTCAACAACTCTCCACCAACATCAATGGACACACCCCCACCAGCAAACTATCAACAAACCACACATGAACAAGACACACCTTTCGCTTTGATGCATTTGAACTACAACGGCATACGAGGGAAAGTAATAGAAATCACCAACTATATGGAGAACCATGGTATCTTAATTACTGCGTACAAAAAAACAAAGCTCACCACCTCCTGCTTGTTATCCAGAAACACCAATTACATCATCATACGCAAGGAGATAAACAGTGTAGGCGGTGGAGGTCTTGCACTCATAGTGCACAACTCGGTCAACTACAGACTCATGTCGACACCGGCATCCACCACACCCGACCCACATCTCGAAACACAAACTCTTGCAGCCAAGTCCAACGACACTCTAATCGAAATCAAAAATGTCTATGTTCCTCCAACTGCCTGCTGCACATCCGGCTACCTTCCTTCTTTAGGAAGCTAGGCCTCGGACCGCAACGCTATGGTGCGCCGAAAATTATTATTATGATTGCTGGCACTCTAATCTAGAGACCGATCGTCGCGGCACGCATATTACTGAGCAAATCGACGAGTCAAAATTTGGTACCATCAATGAAAATTCTCCCATCAGTATCTGAGCGACTTGCTCCAGCTCCCCAGATATCAGCATAATGAGTGACTCCTTAGCCTGTACATCCTGGAGAACAGATATAGCGTTAAACTCCGACAATATGCCGATCATCATCACCGTGGACAAAGCCGATGACTTTGTGTCTGCGGATAAACGCACATTTGTCAATTACGTCAAGGCGGACTGGCCAAGTTTCACCAGGTTTGTCGACAGACAATTGGGACAAGAGCAAGCGTGCTACTCTCAGGACACACCACACCACATTCAACCACTACATGTCGTAACTCCCCGCACCACCTACCGGAGTCAAATTGATATCGTACACTGACGACTGCACCATTCTTGCCTCGGGCAAGGATCCACCATCCACCATCTGCAGTAACATCAATGCCTCGCCTCGCCTCGATATACTAGAAGACTTCTTTACCACTCGAAATCTAATCTTGTCTCCAGAAAAATCGTCCTCTACACTTTTCACCAGCTGGACCAAAAAAAAAACAAACCTACAGCTCGACATCTTCATACACGTCAAGGCAATCCCTACAATCAAACATCCAAAGATCTTGGAAATCACATTCGATAATCTATTGGCATTTTGGGCTTATTCAAAAAACATCAACAAACGAGCCAAGTCTTAAAATCCTTAGCGGGCAGTACATGGGGTCTAGCGATCGGCAGATCGATCTAAATGCCGATCTGGTAGACGGATTTGGCCCAAGCCAGTATAGACTGAGAAACATTCTTTGACAATAGCACTTATAATGAAATAAAGTCAGTACTACCAATACTAACAAAAATTTACTATAACTTGAGCAATGAAAAAATTAAAAAAGTACCTTTCGTGGAACTTTGGGACTGCGATCTGATTTACGTCCATAGCCGTCATCGTCGACATCTTCGGAATTTTCTGACTCACTCCAATCATTGGCGTAATTTCGGCCTCCTCCACCACCCATGCGCATACCTCCACCTCCTCCTCCGCGACGACTCCATGTACCATGGTCACGCCCACCACGATACGAACCAGATCCTCCTCCGCCACCACCACCACCATATCCGCGAACCGATGGTGGTCCACGCATATCGCGTCCACCTCCACTACTTCCTCCTCCTCTGGAGCTATGTCTCTTCGAGTCGCGATCGCGGTCGCGGTCCCGATCGCGGTTTTGTTGAGACGATCGGCTGACGGTGTCATCGGTGGTGTTTCTCTCATCTGCTGATGATTCCTTTCGAACTGTTGCTGCTGCTGCTGGAGTTACCACTGCACCACCAACAATAGACCTATCGCTTTCGCTTTCTTTACGTTTTCCGACAGTACTACTACTAGTAGCTGTAGTAGTAGTAGCAGTTGTTGTTTCGGTAGCAGAATCAGCAGCGATGGCTTTATCCTTATTCTCCGGCTTTGGTGGCAAACTGTCAATGGTTGGTTGTTCCTTATCAACTGAAGTTGTGACAGATGTTGCGGTCGAATTTAAAGATGTCACTGGTGACTCAGGCTCACGTGTCACCGCTGCTGCCTTTTCATCGCTTGACTCAGACCGGCGCAGAATTTGTGTAGGAACAAATTGGTCACAATACGATTCGCTACTTTTCCGTGTCTCTGCACTTGGAAGATGCTGTTGCACATGTCGGTGTTGATGTTGCGACTTATCCTCTTTATCGACTGACTCCTCTTCGGAGATACTCTTCTGCTGTTGCGGACGCTGTAAAATCTGTTTTACTTGAATGGCATCCTCGTTGCCGCCAATGCTGTGGCTTGATGAAAAACTTTCGTCACGTTGCCGCTTTAGCTCGGCGTCTGTTTCTTCTGCCCACGAAGAAACAATCGACGCGGAGCCAAAATCTTTAACTGAATCACTACCTCCACCGCCAACATACTTTATTGAGTCATCATTCGATGAGACGCTGGTCTTGCGTTGCGATGAATCTGAAATACTTCGCGACAGCTGATTCTGACTGCCTCCTGCATTGCGCGAGTAATCGTCCCTTCGGCTATCACCGCCACGGCTGTGATAACGATCGCTGTCATCGCTGTCATTGCGATTTCTTCCACCACCACCACCACCGAATGTAGAACGGCCATAGTGATCACGATCCCTGTGATCGCCACCACCACCTCCCCGTCGCATACCCATGTCTTCGCCACCAGTACGACGTTGCGACTGTTGCTGATTCTTTTGATAGTTATGCGAATTTATGTATCTTGCTGGTTCGTATTGCTGAGAAAATGGAACATTCGCCGTGCATTGGTCACCGCCACTACCATTTCCACCACCACCCACGGATGACGACGACGACGACTGTTGCGAACTGTTGGCAGTGATAGATCTGGTGCTGTTTAAAGTCGTCGAGGAGTTACCGCCTTGGTGTTGTTGTTGCTGTTGTTGTTGTTGCATCTGTTGCTGCTGCTGGCGCTGGAATCGTGGTGGCAAGTTCAACTGGAACATTGAAGCAAACACTGACTTTTGGCCGCCCATTGGTCCACCTCCTTGTGAACCACGGCCATAATCACGGTCTCCACCACGGTCTCCACGGTCCCCACCACGGTCTACACCACGGTCTCCACGGTCACCACCACGTTCTCCGCGGTCTCCACGGTCACCACGGTCAACACCTCGGTCGCCTCGTTCTCGATCGTAGCGGTTGCTGAAATCCCGTCTATCACCACGATCTCCCCGATCAACAATTCGTCGACCTGGTTGCTGTTGCTGATGTTGTTGCTGAGTGTGACGATAGTCGTCATCGTTGCTGCATGCGGTTGCAGATGTAGTCGGTTGCTGCTGTCCTGATAAATTTTGCTCGGTAACATCGCAATTTGCTGCTCCAGCACCTTCTGCTGCTGCCTTCTTGCTATTTAATTTCATTTCAAGCTCTTGAAGCTTCTTGGCGGCCGCCTGCTTGCGTTCGTATTCACGCTTTTCTTCCTCTTCTTTGCGCTTGACGCGATCATATAGCTTTCCTTCGTGGGCAATGCCGGAGCTTCCACTGCGATGACCGTTGTGCTGGCGTATCGCCGCCGTATCTAGATCCTCACCGCCGTTGTCCCCACCGCCTCTTTCACGATCTCTCTCAGTGCTGTCTCGTATTTCGCGATCACTACTGTCACGTTGCGGTTGCTGCCCTGAACTACGTACCCAAGTAGAACCCGCCCGTCCTGTGTCATCATGCTGTTGATCATGCTTCGTGGACAAAGAACGTTGCTGCTGGTGTATTGTATTTTTTCGACTATCGCCGCCACCCGCTGTTTGTCCACCACTTGTACTTGTTACGCTTTTGGTAAATACTGATCTTTCCCGGTCTGCTATTGGTGTACTCTCCTCTGGCGATTCATCATCGGAGGATGCCAACTTTAGGTTGTAATCTATTTCATCTTGCTTTGTCCAGCTATCATCTTTTGCGATTGCATTCATTCGCTCGAGGTCCTCCTCCCTTATGATTGGCCTCTGCAGTATAGCTACTTCTGGCTCAACAAGAAATGGTGAAATTGAATCCTTGTCACCACCACCACGATTTCGACCGCCACCGCCACCACCATTAGGTGGTGGAGTATGTATTTGTGGCGCACGTTTAGGCCCTATGTTTGCTGTGTTTCGAAAGTTGCCTACAATATTTGGAGAATTTGAACGATAATCCTTGTTGTCCATGTGCTGTTGTCGTTGTGATTTGTTATTGTTGTTGCCGTGAGCAAAGTTTCCATTCTGCTGCTGCTGCTGCTGATGATGATGGTGATGATGATGCTGATGGTAGCCTTGACCTCCGGCAACACCATGCGTTGGTGGCGTTATCGAACGTGTTCCCCCGCCGCCAGACGGTTTTATCGAGTCATTTGATGACGTTGGCGGTGGTCCTCCGCGATGCATAAACGATGGCATGAGAGCCAGTAATGGTGGCGGAACAGCCACTGTTGACGCACCGCCACCGCTGGCAGTTCCCGTTGGGTGGGCCAGGCCCTGTTGGCTCAAGGAAACATCGCCGCCTTTTCCGCCGGCTCCAACCTGTTGCTGCTGCATCTGCTGTTGTGGATTTGTCCAGTTCGACGCATCGTTTTGTGGTCTCAGACTTTGTTGTTGTTGCACGTCTCCTTCTTGTCCACCAAGATTTTCGCCGTCGTCGTTGCCATCTCTGAAGTTGTGTTGTTGTTGTTGTTGCTGCAGTTGTTGATGTTGCTGTTGCTGTTGTTGATGCTGCTGCTGTTGAAAATGTTGATCCCGATTGTCTCGGTGGTCGCGGTCTCGATCGCGATAATCTCGATATTCCCGTTCTCGCTGATCTCGCTGATCTCGCTGATGTTGGTGGTGATTGTGGTGTTGGTGGTGGTGGTGGTGCTGCTGCTGCTGCTGTTGCTGCTGTAAGTGATGGTGTTGGTGATGATGGCCAGCATCTCTTGGGGATTTGTTTTGTCCGCTCGTTCCAGCTCCTCCAACAACGCTTATCCCACCGCCGCCGCCCGATCCATCTAGCGATGGAAATTCGTGTTGGAATTGTGGACTCTGGTATAGTGGCGGCACTGATTTTCCACCACTGCCACTGCCTTTGTTCAAGTCGTTTCCTGTTGTCACTGATGACCATGTTACCGGCGATGAGCTGTTGTTCAACGATGACGAATGATGATGTGACGAATTTGATAATGCTGATGTATTATGTCTCTGCTGGGTTGATGAGTTATTTATCAGTTTACCGCTGCCGCTACCGCTACCGCTTCCGACAACAATACCAGTGTTGTGGTTGTTGTTGTTGTTACTGTTGTTGCTGTTAGTCGACTTGCCAGCACTGCCAGTTATTGATATCGTTCCTGCTGGTGCTGCTGCTGCTGCTGCTACTGTTGATAAATTCGAATTATTCGATGTTATTCCTACTTGTGCTTTTACTGTATTCTGTCCACTGGCTGGTGTTCCAACTGAAATTTGGCAAATGCGTTGAAATAATATTATAACGGGCATAGGTAGATTTTTCAACCTATTTTGCTATATAAATGCTAAATGATTATCAAACAGGCAGTTAGCACAAAAAAAACCAAAAAGCATCAATAAAATTTCACAAATCGCAACCTTTTGGTGAATCATTTTCATAAAAATTTGGTAAAAAACCACGGTTAGTTCGCATAATAAAAGGCGTTATTTAAATTTACTGTGAAAATAAAAACAATAACTAGTTGCAGCTTCACGAATAGGACTTTTTTAAATTTTTGAAGTATATTATGAAATAATTCTTTTAACTGCAAAACTATGTTATACACTTGCGTGCAGAAAATTAATCAATCTGCACCTGCAGATTCAAAGTCTATTTCAACACCTATCCGGTGGCACCCTTTCTGAACTTATACCGTGCCAACAAAGTGATTTTATAAACTGTAGGGTTTCGATACCTCAAAAACGAGAAAATGGCGCGATTTAAAACCATCACACGTGCCACACGTGCAACGTGACACGCGTTATACGTGGAATGTAAAAAAGTGGTATTTTAGACTTAGATACTCACAAAATTTCAACTCTCTAGGAAGGTGGTTAAAAGAAGAAGTCGAAAAAAATGTTTACCCATCGCACGCGACACGTGTCATACTCAGAATATAAAAAATGCTATATTGGACTTACAAGACTTTCACAAAATCAACAGCTCTCTAGGTCGTGTTGAAGTTGGTTAAGAAGAACCTCAAAGTTGTCGAAAATACAGACAAAAGGTCAAGTTAAATAAGAGTTTTTAATAATTCAGTAACAACAATACAATAGACCATCAGAATGACCATCATTCGCATATTACCGCTTAGCCAAAAAGATCTTCTATTAATTACGTCTTCATTCGAAACAAGAAAATGAATACCACACCAGAGGTAGCAGATGCGAGGCAACACCAAATTTAACTGGCACGACATCTAAATCTGAGCCGATTCTCCGGTTGTCAAGTGTGGCAGAGATATCAAGAAACTGGCGGCTTCCGACGACGACAAGGATCTGGCCGACCATGTGCTACAAAACAGCGTGATACCGCTTTCTTCTGACGACTTCGTTGCGAAATCGTCTTTTGAATGCGTTTCAGCTGAAACAGCGGCTCTAAAAAGTTTGTGAAGTCGAAGTCAGTCGGTGAACATGAAATGTCTTAGATTTAACGTGAACAGCGCCAACAGAGGGCATAATTCCACGATCGTCTTCGGACACTGATTAGTTATACGACAATCGTCCATATTAGACAGATGTGCCAGTAATAACTCATTGGTTAGAGCAGGACCTAACTAAAATCCTTGCCGATCTTTTGTTCACGACAACCGGTCGAGATATGGAACTCCACAGGGAGCACATCATCGCACCAGTTACATCAGGAACAGCCCTGATGAAACAAAAAATGTGGTAACATCAGGTTCACCCCTGAGTATTCAATACTCTGAGGTGCAGGAGGCAGCAATGCACCATCTGAAAGCTTGGAGCTAGTTCCGAAATGAGCAGCAAACAGATTGGCTTTGTCTTAACAGTTGACAACTGGAATGTCATTATAAATGAGCGTTGGAATCGACGACGAGGCTGTGTTTTTCATTCGTTTCACGAAAGACCAAAAATTTGTATTACATTGTAGAATTTTTTGTTTCAATTTTTGGTCGTAGTCGAATTTTACTCGCCGAAGATGGGCATTGCAATCATTTGCTTGTTTGAAATTGTTTCGGTTTTCCTCAGTAGGGTTTGCTTTGTAAAACCGAAAGAATACCTCTCTAATCCTAGAGACCTCTTTACAGCTCGAGTCATACCATCCATCTTCGATTGGTTTAACAGACTTATTACTGGAAGGGATAAAGTCTCTCATACCAATATAGATGATGTTTGTGATTGCATCAGCGGCAGCATTCACGTTGCTATCGCGAAATAATAGCGACTAATTAATGTGTGCGCCGTGGCTCAGAGGATAGGAGTATGGACTGCTGAGCAGGGGTTCATGGTTCGAATCCCAGTAACACCAAAGTATTTTTCACGGTGTCCCACCTCTCGCGATAGTTTGACAAACGTCCGAGAGTAATAACTTGTCACTGAAAGCTTCTCAATTCGCCGTTCGGATCCGGCACTAAATTGTAGGTCCCTCCATTTGTGTGCAAAAATATGCATACTCAACACAAATGGTTGCGAGAAGTCAGGCCTTGGACCGCATGGTCTGTCGCGCCGATATTATTATATTATTAATTATTCCTCATAAAGAAGTTGTTAAGGTCGTCCCAATTGGCTATTTCGTATTGCCATATTGTTTTTTTTTTGGAGTTTTTTCCCCTAACTGCGTGGTTTATTAACTAGAAATTAGCTGATACTACGCAATGATCTGATGAGCCAGTAAGGAACAAGTCAAGGGTGTTTGCGGAATGATTTGCCATGCCAGGTATTCGTGTAGGCTCATTTACAAGCTGAGTAAGATTATTAAACTCTGCGAATAACTCAACACACCATCCTACGAGAGTTGTCCGGCCAGAATGTCGAAGCCACCCAGAATTGTGTACATTCAATTCGCCCGCAATAGCGATTTCATTTTTACGATGTTTTGTACCAATTCTTAAGATTGAATCAGACAGAGAAATAAACTCGCTCTGAGTTGAAACACTGTCTAAGTGGGGACTCCTGTAAAGGAAACAGTAGATGATGTTGTGCTCTTGTACCTTTAATTTGAGAAAAATTAAATTAAATTCCCGATAGAAACTTTGGCTGAATTAAGGCAAAATTTAGAACGCAACATCACTCCAGAATTAGATTAAGAGTCCGCGCCGAGGGAAAAACAATGGCACCAAGTTATATCCAGGCAGACTAAATCCCGATGTATCAGCATTATCGAACAGCTGTGTTTCACTTAGTGCCAGAATTGCTGGCCTGTGGACATGTATTTAATTAAACACAGGCAAAGAATTCGTTCTCAGCCCACGTATGTTGCTGATATCCACTCTGAAATCACACATAAGATACACAGGCAATGCAGATAGACCCCCCACGGGGAACAGTCGGTGGAAAGTTAGAAGACGACTTCAAGAAGGTGAATTGACTACAAACAGACCAGCAAACGGGCCGAAATTGACCCCAGCACACCGACGATCCTGCCTTCAATTCGCTCGAGAGCATTTGGATTGGACAGAATAACAATGGTGTGCCTTTTATTGAGTGGCCAGCTCGAACCCTGGACATCAATACCATCGAACATTTATGGGACGAGCTGAAAACAAGAGTTCGAGCCAGAGATATTGATCCAACGAGTCTGCAGGAGCTGCAACAAGCGATCGCAGAGGAATGAGAATCGATATCGCGAGATTTGGTAAAAGCTTTTTGCTGATTTCCTTGTTTTAATTCGATTTTTACCACCAATTTTCATGCTGACAAATTCACAAAAAACGTGTACTTTGTATTTTAACCACAAAAATTACTTTTTTGGCACGGTATAAGTACAAAATAGGTGCCATTGGATATGTGTTGAAATAGACTTTGAATCTGCATTCTAGAAAATTAAAAAAACATAGATTTTTTTGAACTTTTGTTGAAAATTGATCAATGTTTGCACCCAAGTGTAGTTATTAGATATTATAAAAAAAGAGATTTACTCGCGCGGAAGAATAGTTCTTTAATTGACAAAAATTTGTACGTACCGTCTTGTCCTGGTGTATTGTTATTGCTATTCGGCGAATTAATTTCAGCTTTCAAGGATGGAAGATTAGCTGGGGGTCGCCTAGCGGACGGTACTTTGCCCAAACTTTGCATTCCATGTTTACGGGGCACTTGATTCTTTTGTGCAGATGGTTCAGTTGATTCTCCCTGTGAGATAAGAAAAAGGAAATACACTTTAGAAATAGAAAAAGGTAAAATAATCTTCTCCTAAACACTTACACGACTATTTTTGTACATTCGATTTATATCGAGTGCTGAGAACTTGGGCTTGGCATTTCGCTCTCCCCTACTTCCCCCCAGTGTACTCATGCTGCCAGTGAATCCTCATCAGCGTAACCTCCCCTTGTACTGCTGCACCACACACAGACACGCACAAATTGTTGGGTTGAGTTGTTATGGAAGTGCAACTTAGATGAAACTGTGAGTAAATTGGCAGTTTTCAATTAACTAACACCTTCCGTAGGTTTATTATTTAATCCGCTGCTGTGGCTTTTGAATATTGGTTCACCTTTCTGTTTTAATTGTAATTGTAAGTGTATCTTTCTTCTGTTTTATATATTACTTTAGAAGAGTCAGTTGTTCCGAACAAGGTTGCGCCAAACAACAGTATTTGTTGTATGACAAGATATATTGAGCTCTTATGTACGCACTATACTTTCGCTGGTTAATTTGGTGTTTTGGAATAAAAAAACGAAATAATTCAAAGGAACCTTTTTATTTCTTGTAATTTGACGTGTGAGACGAGTGCTTTTGACTCTTGGTGTCCTCCTTCTTGTAGCTCTGGTTTATGAGTTTATCTATAATTCTTTTTAAATCTAATTCCTCAGTCTTCTTTAATCCTGAAAGGAAATTATAAAAAAATGTCATTATTTTTTCAATTTATGGCAAATTGTACGTAAAAAGTAGGAACTCAATGTAATGAGGAAGGAAGGACTACTGTGACCGATGATTTAGTTAGCCGATGTACAGGTCGTCGCTACATCTTCGAGGAGGCTTTCGACAGCTTGGATCGAGTTGCTATCTGGTTGGCCTTGCGCAGAAGAGGTATCTCAGAAAAACTTATAGTTGTTATTATGGCTACATATGAGGGAAGTAAATGTCACGTCCTACACAATGATAAAGATGGTCGGAGGATTTTAAAGTCCAAAATGGAGTACGACAGGGGTCCATACTATCACCGCTGTTATTTTTGGTGGTCATTAGCGATGTACTCCGTGCAACATTGACGAAAGATAACATTGGGATTCGTTGGACTATGACAACTGACTTCTAATACCTCGACTACACTGATGATGTTTGTCTGCTTTCTCATCGGATAATGGACCTTCATCTGATGGCCCAAAAACTGGAAGCTGAGGAGAACAAAGTGGGACTTAAAATAAACACAGTCAAAACAAAAGCCCTGAGCACTTTTAACACCCGCACTCAACTCAAAATTGTTAGACAGGCAGTCGAGAGAGTTGATAGCTTTTTATGAAGTGTGGTCTTGGCTAAACGCGATGGCACGGAACTAGATATGTGCAGGGAAATCGAAAAGGCAAAGCTGCGTTCGGAATGCTATCAAATGTCTGGAAAAGCAATGTTCTCAGCTTAAGAACCAAGATGCGACTGTTGCGCTCCAAGGTAGAATCAGTACTGTTATATGGGGTGCAGTAGTTGGAAAGTATCACTATCACAAGAAAAAGCTGGCTACTTTCGTAAATAAATGTCTAAGAAGATCTTTTGGCCAAATCGTGTCTTCAACAACGAACGACTATGGATTGGACACACACTACAGCGCGACAACTCCATTGCGAAATATGTCATGCCCGTTCACCTAGGCAGGCAGAACAGCGTGACGCCCTAGGCAAATGTGACGCAGGAAATTCAAGGAAGAAGCAAACTCTTTGGAAATAATAAGGAGGCAGCTCAAACGCGTTGCAGATCTCCGAACACGATGGCACGAAAGCGTTGTTGACATCCTATGTTTTCGAGGGATTAAAGGATTAAAGTAAGTTTTACTTACTTAAAAGTATGTATGTATTTTAACTGCAAGTGTTGGTATAACCTGTCCTAGCGATGCTCTCTACACAATTCTACACTTATTACCTCCCGACCTATTTTTTAATTACGATGTGCAGCGAAGTCTGTGTCAGACAAGCTGAGTGTTTTGTTGCCAAACCATATGGACAGTGCAATATACTTCAGTCGTTACCAAAGGATACGATACCCCTTCATCAACTGACTACTGCACTTCTAAATTGTAATTCAGCCCCAGCTTTGCCGTACAGTTTAAGACTAGAGCAAGTTGGAAGAAGGAGGGCGTACTGGGGCTCTTTACCGTTACTCTATTCACCGACGGATCCAAGATGAGAAATAGAGTCAGCGCTAGAGTCTTCTCAGAAAAACTGAATCTTTTAAGGTCCTAAAAACTGCCCGACTATGCTATCCTGGCGATTAGGGAGGCTGAATTGTCTGAATTGGCTGCGGTAAGCCAAAGCATAGACCTAACCCTAGTGTGGGTACCGGGGCACCGGGGACATCGACGGTAATGAGAAGGCGGACGGCGAAAAAGGGCGTAACATTGGACATCGAAAACGTGAAAGGAGTCTGCTGTCCATCGAGCTCCGTCAGAGAAAGTGTTCTCACCTTCCATAGCACTAAGGCTCTTTTAAGGTGGAATGACTTACCCAACTGCACTACTATGAGGGCGATGTGACCTTCCTAAAATTAAAATAAATCTACCAGGCTGATCTCCATATCACAAACAGATATTTCCAGAGTCGTTGATGTGATCACTTGCAGCCAAACTGGTAGTACCGCATAATATATTATGCAGAAGTTGCAGGGATGTTAATTTGGAAGAAACTCTTATTCATTATCTCTGCAACTGTCCAGCCCTGACACGGTCCACAAATTGGGAAAACCTTTCATTTCCGACCTGAGAGAGCCGGATCACAGAACTGATCTCGTACCTGAACGCTACAGGTTGGTTATAATAATGTCCAGATACCTATAACGGCATAGGGTTTCCCGAGGTCTGTGGTTACAAAACGGCGCACTCCAGCGCTATTTGAGGCCCTCGATACCTCCCTGCCGAGGCCCATAGGTGTTCAAATAGCATATTCGCTGAGCAGTATATTCCTTCGGACCAAACAAATCTCTAGGTGGAGACCTGGTATACCCCATCATTTTCAACGTGGCATTACCTTAATAGAATCTCTACTCATAAGACTCTACAAAGCCAGTTAGAGCCTAGAATATGTACCAATTAGCCTCACATCATTTATACTTAAAGCCATGGAGAAAACATAAGGTGAACACAAAAAATCTAACATACTCCAACGAAACCCTCTAAACGCCAGACATCGTATCAGACTGGGCAATCTACGGAAACTGAACTACATGAGTTGACAGCTGAAATCGAAGTCACACTTCGAAGTAAAGAAATACTACTATGCGCCTTCATCGACATTTAATGTGCTTTTGACGACACTAACTTTGAAGCAATTGAAACAAAAGCTAGAATTAGGGGAACCATAGGATGGGTCATGAGAGCATGCCAAAAGATAAGAAAATTGGAGTCTCGTACGGTGACAAACTCATCATAGTAACTGCAACTAGAGGCTGCCCACAAGGTGGGGTCTTTGTGGCTACTAGTAATGTACCAGTTACTCAACAGGCTTAAGAATAACCAAAACACAAACATCAGCTATGCTGCTGATGACATAGTCCTAATGGTAAGTGGTCAATTTGAGAGTACGATAGCAGAACGCATGAAATTCGCTCTCAAACTAGTAAAGGAATGTTGTAGAGAGGTCCACCGACATAACCCAGACAAAAAAGTCTGCACTTACTGTAACTAACCAAATTAAAGCTAATAGACCAGTGCATACAACCATCAGTATCAAAACCAACATAGATAGTGGAATTGTCCTTCAATCAGACTCAATGATAAAAACAACTAATTTCCAAAGGAACTTCTCAATAAGAATACCAAAATGAGATCAAGTTGGGAATATCATAAACAACCTTCCGCATCATGCATCTATCTGGTATAATAGGAAAATCCCCAACCGTTTTCCAGGCAGAAACAACAGCAATAGAAGCCTGCACCAATGCATGGCATTAAAAGAAAATATAGAAGAACAGAGGTCTACATGATCTCCGACAGCCAGGCCGCATTGGTAGCATTAAAAGGCCCAGTTTTCAACTACAAAACAACTTTGAGCTACCACTGCAACTTAAACGAATTCGCCAAACCAACAAAATCACCCTAATGTTGTCTCTCGGCCATTAATGCATCGAAGGGAACGAGGCAGTGGACCTCTGTGCAAGAGGAGGCGCAGAAGGAATTTTTCTGGGATAATACAAACCATAAAGCTTCTAAAATATAACATAAAAGACATAGACAAGGCAACCGCCATGCACATCATGAAAAGCTCTTCTCTGGTACATGGCCCATTTAATGGCCACTTAATAAAAATCCCTGATATTTACCGCAAGGAAGAGACCAGAAACAACAACGGTCAAGCGATAGGACTCGCCCTAAATGCTGGGAGAGTAAGTCCTGGGGCTGAGATGTCAGGCGTAGAAGAGAAATGGATACGCCTTAGGAACACGGTTATTAGTACTGCTGACTCCATCTTAGGCAGTAGTCGTAAAGATCGGAACGACTGGCTCGATGACGAATGTAAGCGAGCGATTGAACGTAGGAATGTTGCGTACCGAGCAATGCAACAATCTCATAGAAACGCAGACACGCGAAGATGAATATAAAGAGCTGAGAAGATATGAAAAAACAGTTCACCGCGAAAGAAAGCAGCTTGGAAGAAGAATCTCGTCCGTGAACAAGTACAGTACATAGAGCAAGGACCGCACCAAGCGCGCAAGTTCTACCAAAGAGTCCGCGGTATGACGAAATATACACCGCGTTGCACCGCCGATCTCAAAGGCATCTTAGAGCGATCGAAAGAGCACTTTAATGAGTTTTTAAATGGCTAGCTAACTGAGGAACTTTACCAAAGATCGAAGACCACAATATGCTGCCGCCACCAAAGTATTAGAACGATAAATCGGCTTAAAAATAATAAGGCCCCGGGATCAGATAGTATCCCAGTGGAGCTGATTCAAACAGGAGGCCCCGAAATACACCAAGTAATTCTAATAGAACTAAAAGTGCAAGTATGGGAGGAAGAAGCGATGCCAGAAGACTGGCGAAGAGGAATTCTGTGTCCCATACATAAGAAGGGAGATATCACAAAAAAATAAAGTCATCATTGGTCCACACCAGTGTGGCTTCATCCCAGGCAAATCAACAACTTATCAGATTTACACCCTTAGGCAGGTGATGGAAAAATCTCAAGAGTTTCAAAACTCACTACACCATATTTTCAAAGACTTTAAAGCCGCATATGATAGCATAGCCGGAGTAGGGCTTTATAAAGACACGAGAGAATTCGGCATCCCAAATAAACGTACAGGACCATGACCAATGTTATTAGCCAAGTAAAAATATCCGGATCACTATCAATCCCATTCAACATCTATAACAGGTTCCGACAAGGAGATGGACTGGCCTGCGTCCCCTTTAACCTGGCGTTGGAGAAAACGATCCGAGACTCTGACGTAACGGCGAGAGGAACAATCCTCTATAAGTCCATTCAGATACTGGCTTACGCAGACGATATTGACATCGTTGGTAGGAACCGAAGAGCTGTACAGGAAGCTTTCATCCAGATCGAGTGGGCGGCACGAAATCTAGGGCTGCACGTCTGCGAGTAGAAGATCCAACATTGGTCCCTCAATTAAAATAGTGGAGCGCGAATTTGAGTGCAATCCTTTAACTATATCCGGTCAACTGTTACAGCTGATAACAGCATGGAACCAGAAATACGCGCACGGTTGCTTAAAGCCAACAAAGCCTATTATAGTCTGTCAAGACTCTTCAAATCCAGGAACTTAACCATAACATCCAAGCTGCTGGTATTAAGACAATGGTCATACCAGTACTTACATATGGATCCGAGACTTGGGTGCTTAGCAAAAAGCATTCTGACCTCTTAACCGCGTTCGAAAAAAAGAGTCTTACGGAGAGTTGTAAGAGGCATACGCTGGTTGGATGGCGTAAACCAGGACGCCCAGAGTTTAGGGATGCCAAACTGGATAAATTGGCTCAAAATCGGGACCGCTGGAGAGACTCTTTGTGGGAGGCTAGGACTGAACCCCAGTTGTAGACCCAAATATGATGATGATGATAGGGTCACAACAAAAAACACAGAGTACAGAGTAAAATTACCCCGGTTGAATAGAAAAACACACGAGTAAATTTTTGACGTACACTGCTCGCTCGGGTTGAATAAAAAGCAGACCCATTGTATTTCCAAAGCATTCACCACGAAAACTTTGTCATTTTGACAGCTTACCCGTGGGTATGATTTAATATAAAAGCATTTTAAAATTCAAAAGAATCACTATTTTCATTAGTCGTTTAGATAATGTAAAGATGTATCATAACGGCGTTAATTTATAACTATTAATTATAAAAAAGAATTTAAAGTCTTAACGCTTTGGTCAAGAACAGAAGACGTGTAGAAACAAAGCAAGCAAGGTGTGTTCCTATTTACATGCACTTCACCGATTACCTCCTTGACCTTACACCAACATGGAAAATAGCTCGACTACCATCATCTATCTAATCAGACCAAACGTCATCATTTCTCACGGCATAAGTTAAAAAACAATCAGAAAGCTGAAAGGCAAGGGCAGACACCGACACTGACAATGAGCAGCGCAAAGGCCACAAAGAGGTTAATAACATTTTCCGCACAAAAAAATTACCACCTTGAATCACGACATCAACAAAGGCGAAGAAAGCTTGTCGCAAAGAAGCTACAGTCCGTTTCCAAATAAATTTTTTAATACGCACCAATGAAATATAAAATCACGAACAATTTAAACCTTTTTTGTATAAGCAAAGTAAAAGTGTTTAATATAAATATAAATAATTATATATTTATGCGGTCGCGAATAAAATTAAAACCTTCCACAGTAAAAATGGTAATATAAATTATCTTGGCAAGAACAAGAAACTGGTAACGAAACAAATTTCAACTCTAGCCAAAACACCGGCCTGATGAAATATCAAATATACGTACTGGTAGCTGGCACTAGTGTGTAGTATACTGTGCAGGCCGTTCACTCCAATTTGAAACACACACAAAAACGAAACGAAATACTTAACGAAAATGGCGCATGTCTCTGCAGCATTCCCAGACCAAAATAAAAATATTTTTTAGTGCATTTTCGAATTTCTCTCGTTTTTGTTTACGTAGCTGAAATTTAATTTCCAAACCTAATTCTTCGATTCTTTTATTTTTATTACAAACCTCGAGCAAAGAGAAAATCCTATCGATTTTTTTTTAAATAATAACGGCAGTAAGCAGGACCCCAACAGTTGGTTGGTTGCATTCCTTAATTGCAGTGCAAAATTTAGAAATCAACAATGTAGATTCTGTCTTAACACCTATACTCAAATTTAAATTTGCAACGATTATTTGCAAACATTGTTGACAAATCAGTGTACGACTTTGATAAAAAGTTGGAGAGAAATACAGTTTTACTGAAGTCGCTCTGTAAACACTAAAACATGGTAAGACGTTAAACTACTGCGGATTGGTTTCAGCGACCAAATATATGGTATCAGTCAACTAGAATTCGGTTTACAAAATCCTTAATCGTGTGTTTTCCGTTTATATATCATGATCCTTTGTGATCAATTAAAAACAGTTTCACTTTCGCTCACTTTAGCACGAACGACACAACATTTTTTTGTCATTATAAATTTATTGAAAAGCAGTTGTGCATAAATGAGATGGCAAGTTATTTAAGTTAAATAGCAGCCCTCTGCAATGTGTTTTGGCAATTTTTTAGTCGCCAATGCGGAAATGTTAAAATTAAGCTGCCAAGGGCTGAAAAAATGTAATCTGAAGAACATTTTCAATGTATTTTTTTTACGTTATGGTATTGTACTGGAGTGTTGTATTGTATTAGACTGTTGTGTTGTATTGGACTGTTGTGTACGCACTCGTACCTAATGGGAAATTGATCTTCTCTTACAACTCTAAGTGCATTGAAATGATGAAAAAATTTAGTCAAAAGGGCTTTGACATTAGGAACATAAGGTGACATCTGTTACCATCAGTCAGCACAGCACTAATTAACGTAAGTGAGCTTGAGTAACCTAGATCATATCAACCGAACAGATCTTATCACACTATCGCACGAAGCTTTTGGTTTGAGTGTCAGTTTCAGTTAATTCTGCGGGTTTTTAGTCATACCATGTTTACTGGTACTAAGGTCTAGAGCGCTTTACTGCAAAATCGACATTTCGTTAATAAAAATTAACAGAAAAAATTTCATAACGAATACATAAATATACAAATATACTTCGATATATTATTTTTCACACGACCATAGACGAAAGTGACTGTTTCCTACGCTACCCACCCTCAAAAGTAGGCATTATCCACACTAGTGTGTTAACATTGAAAATACTTTTGTTACCTACTGCAGTGTCAGTGAACACACATTCCCGCAGTATTTTTGCGTTGCGCATGAACACATTGGCAGAGGAATTGTTTTGGTCCTGTGATAAATAGCTACCATTACTCGAGCTTATCGTGCTCGTTAGATTGCCGGACACGGCTACCGCCTCATGCTTCAAGATTTTAACAATAACAATAAGGTCAACTTTCTCGCTCGTTATGCAATATACTAGCCAACTTTTACCAATTTTATTAGAAGCTACAGTTGCAAACCCAAATTACGATTAACTGTCAAGTTGTTGGCCTTCAAGAAAGACGTCTAATTGGAGAAAGACCAAATTTTACTGTAGAGGTTCCACAAATGTTGAAGGTTCACTAAGTTATTATTTGTAATATTTTCTTGGTCAGGGTTTCTTTGTATTTTTCCCTGACCATGATCCATTTTTTAAAGCATTTGGACTCGCGTTTTGCTTTTTGCATTGAATCAGGGAGAATTCTGAGAAAATAAAAAACCGGCTACAAACGTGAGGCATGGGATATATTGTTAATTACATTCCTTCGATTTTTTAATTTTAATAAAGGGCTTATAGCCGTGGCGCAAATTATTCGGGGTTCTCCCTTGACAATAAGTGTAAATATATATATATATAAATGAAGATGTGGCCATTACACGACTTTCGTTTACGGACGGGGCCGGAATCTTCAGTTAATGTATATTAATTTTTTTAAATTTCTTTTGCACTATCAGATTTCGGATAAATGATTTACATTTTGAGACATTTGCAAAAACTCGAAAAACTACTGCCACTTCTGGTTGGGCGATTTCCGCCAAAATCAACTGTCCTCTCCCAATTTATGTAAAAAGATTAAATATGAATTTTGATCCCAATCAAAACAGCAGTCTGGGCTAAAGAGTGGACACAGACAGACAAGACAGACAAACATTGCAATCAAAAAGTATTGAATATCAATCTACCTTATATAGAATATGAAGTGATAAATCACAATTAGTTTCGACCTAATTTTAGGTAAATTTACCCTTATTCTTTAATTGAAGGCAAATATGAGGCCTATCAACAGATTTTTTTTGGCTTTTTCTGACTACAAATCTACAAAAATGCAGAGTTTGAAAATTTTCATGATTACTATCCATTTTTTACTATGTATAAGTAAAAGGATGTGAGTAAGTGTTTTTTTTTTTTTTTTCGACATTACTAACTTTGAACTACATAGTGTTGACAACTTTAATCTGATTATAATAGAATATCAGATGTTTATTGCGAGTACAAAGGGCAAAGCTAATAATCAAGGCAAAGGATATTTTTTTCTCGACTTCTAGTCAGAATTTAGAGGGACTTGTTTTAAAACAATTGTTTATAGTGTTGCTTGCGATGTCGTTGTTTTAAGAGACTGAATTACAACTATCCATATGGCGAGCTGAGTAGCTCCGCTTTACTATCTTTTTATACTAAATGTTATTTGATATGTCTATGTGATTCAAATTGTACGAGTATAACCCGATCTGTCTGTTTGCAATATCTGTTTCTTGTCCAATTGGAATTCTCATACAATGAATTGAGTGAATGGTTTTACTCCAAAGAGCCGACAACTATAACCCAACAATACTTTTGAATTTTATTAAAAGTAACATCGAATCTATTAATATTTGAAAAACAATAGTGCTGTTTTCATACTTTCTAACTCTATTTTTACATGCATACGAGTAAGGAAACATTTAAAGAACCTTACTATGATGATGATTGAAAATAAAAAATTAAGTTAATTTTGTATTAAAAACAGGTCTGGCAACGCCGCAGCAATTTTTTAAGAATTAAGACGAATATAGCGTCTCGCTGAAAACGAGATCACAGGAGAGTTCATATGGGACATATCGATGCGAAGAAGTAAGATAACTTAAGCTATACATCCAAATTTGCAGTGCAAGGTGCTGTTCCAACGCAAGAGAAAAGTAAAGGCTAAGCCCAACGAAAAATGCGGTGGCGTCTTGCAAAAAATTAATGTAATGGCGATTTCCATTTTTCCAGTTGTAAAAGTTCAAATATAAAAACTCCAAAATGCAAGCGAATTCAAATAAAAGAGCAATAATAAACAATAATTAAATCTCACAAATGGCCAGAAACAATGGGAAAATTATGAATGAATGAGAAGACGATCGATGAATGGACTAAAGAAAATTTTAAAATCCACAACCCATTCACAAAGAAATTATTTAGTAAATTATAAGTTAATAAAATTAGTTATAAACACGCACCCCAAGTGACAAAATATTAATTTATTGCTGATGCTGCACTGCCGTTCTTTTTTTAATTCTTCTGTTTCTTTGCTACAAATTTTCCTCCGTCAAAAAATCGAACCACACAAAAAAAATTCCGATTTTTACTCGACGCACAAATTTTTAATTGAATTTTAATTTTAATAAAAACTTTCCAACTTTAATTTGCACCGTATACAATAAAACCTTTTTTACACAAAAATTTACCACTCGCTCGATAGTTCTTTGATTCTTTGAGGTTTCAATTATACAGCGACAAATGAAAAAGTTTTTTCCTGCTTCTGCTGCAATTGTGGAGAACGAGAAGCTCGACTTGACGTTCGTTCACAATTAGATGTAGATTTTCGTTTTTACTTTTTAATATAATTTTTTGTATGTGCCCTTAGGCAGCACAATATGCGAGAGCAGCAAAGCTATATGATATAAGGTTCTTATGTCAAAAACCATTTGGCAACAAAACTATTGCCAGCCCTATCCATTTTTATAAACGAGTAATAATTCGAATCTGTCACAAATGTGTTGAATTCCAGTGAATTTATTAGGTCTGTTCCGTACTCAAAAATTAGGAATTTTTTTTTACTTTAAGAACGTTCCTGAACCCACAAAAATAGTAAAGGAGAGTAGAAAAAAAAAGTTTAAGTTAATTTACCCTACATGCGAATTTTGGAAACCTTTACTACAAAAATTTCTGTGAGTGAACAAACTGTCAAAAACGAATTTATTGACACCAGAGCGTGTTTTCACAATGGGACAACTATATTCTTAAGACTTAACTGTTTGTACGGATTTTTAACATAACGAGCAAATATTTTCTTTTCATTAAGACCAAAATCCATACAATTCTGTAAGTATTAAATTTTTCCATTGTGTGAGAGCACCATATCTAAAGCGCCGTTCGTTTGATTTCTTCCTTCTTTGACAAAATGCACTAATTTTTTAGAGCCAAGTAGGAAAAAGTGCACTCCACTCGCACGTTTAGTTTATGTATTTGTGTCGAATTGGTCGCACAAATCCCACGATGACAATGAGAAATTACACACTTTTTTATTTTAAAATTGTAACATAAACAAATCAAGAACAATTTTGTGAACTTGAGTGCAGTATTTTTACTCTGACTACAACTTACAACTATTTTAATCCAAACAACGCCGAATAAATTTGGCGTTCTTTTTTAAAGTACGAAAACTACGAAAAGCCTGTCATTTTGGTAGCTTACCCGTGGGTAAGGTTTCGGGTATGGTGTTAGCTAATCGAAAGAGGCATTAAAAAGTACGGGAAGGGGAACAGAGCTATTGATGCACTGAAGGATATATACAGAAAATATACCAATGATGCGTAGTGCTTATGAACACAGTGCATAAATTCGTTGCTTTGCGCATAAAATCTTAGATATTTGTTAATTATAGTTATTTTTTAACAATTACTCTCTTTCATTTAGAATGAAAAATACACACGGAAATACACTGGCTAAACGCATCTTTAGTACCAGTAACAAACAAGTACTTAATTGTACCTTGCCTGGCAAGGCACAATGAAAGCAGCCAATTATATTAATACACTAATATATTGGATGTACAGCCAGGGTCTGACCCTGGCTTCACAAATATGTAAACCTTTAATCTATATATAAGTGGTGGAAGGTTATAGTACACCACCACTCACCACCCTGTAAGTGGATGGGGGGAAATGTAAAATTTGAACAGACACTTCCAAACCAAGTTTTATAAAATATTCAATGTAAATTATTGGCAGGTGTTGGAGGGCAGGAACATTTAGCGAAGCAACCGGGAACAGCTAGTGTATAAACACTTAAGAATGATTTATATAACAAATTCAGTTTTTTATGTCGGAGAAATCCTACTTCCGAGATACCCGATAATTTTTTCTGAATATTTTTTCAGAGTAAAAAGATCACATCCAAGAATAAAAAAGAAAGCTTCTCAGAGAAAAAAGATTTCTCGGAGAATGAAAACAAAAACAGATATGAATTATGACAGCTAAATTATCTCTCTGTATGGCTGATTACAGAACACAGCCATACAGATTATTGATAAAATAAAATACAAGTTCAATGAAAGTCATGGGTGACAACTCTGGCCGGTTAATACAGAAAAAATACCCGTTGGTTACGGCGCTAAACCATTTTTTCTTCGTTTCAAATTTGTTATTTAGATAAATTTATTTACTTTAACAGAATTATTTTACAAGAACATAAAAACAATTCCAGCTTTTTCTGTTTATAGTTTTTCGTAAATTTATCAAACTCGTAAAAGGCGAAAAAAAAACACACAAATCAACTACTCACTTTTCTCTCACTACAACTGTTGTCTCCTTTACTCCTCTGCCAACACGGAAATATGTGCGTGCGCTCTTCGTTGCCTTTTATATTGAGGTACGAAAACAATAACCAATTTGTTCGCTTCAACTATCTCTTTCTGTCTCTTGCGTTTTTTCCTTTGGTCTTTCACTCTATTTTTGCATTACGACGAAACTTTTTTCCAATTTGTTTCTTCTCGTTGTATGCCGATTTTCTTGGCGTATTTGTAATAACTTTACTCTACGTCAAGAAAAAACTTAAATGTTTATTAGGTTCGTATGTTACGATTTCAAAACAGACATATATTAAAATAGAAACTATGCGAGACTTCTTGTCTACCGACACGAACAGACAAAAACACTTTGTTCAGTGTCACCAGAGAGCAAAATGGCGTTGATTGAAAGAAATTGGGTGTTTCGTTAAATTTTTATTCCGCAATGTTGGCCTTCACTGTATTGATATGCGTTCATTGGTAGCGATTTTGTTGGTTTGTGTATCCGATGTTTGATATTCTATTGTTTTCTTTTTCTGGCTGTCAATTTGTTCGTTTTCTCAAAGAAAAAAAAACCAATCTACGGTAGATCGAAACGGAGGGGACCTCTTTACAGATCTGTATATTTTCGGAGATTTACCCCTCTTTTCACTAACTACAGAGCTCGTTTATCGCTTGTTACTTTCTATTACTTAGCAAAAGGAATCATGAAAATTTTCGAACTCGGGATTTTTGCAGATTTACCCATTACCGTATCTTCTGAGTCAGAAAAAGCGAAAAAAAATCTCCGTTTGTCTGTCTGTGTACACTCTACAGCCCAGACGGCTGAGCTAACGGGGATGAAAATTCATATTTAAGCTTTTTACATGCCAGTTGATTTTGACGGAAATCTGACAACCGGAAGTGACAGTTTACTTAGTCTTTCGAGGTATTAACTACCATAACTCAAAAAGTATAGCACTTAGGAGAAATCTGTTAAGTGCAAAAGAAATTAAAAAAATTAACATACATTTGCTGAAGATTCCGGCCCCGTCCCCAAAAGAAATTCGTGTTTTACCCACACCTCCATTTGGTTTTTCGTGCCTTCTTTCTTTTCTTTACCCCGCGGGGGAGCATATGGCTTCTACAAACGCCCGTCAACGAACTCGGTTTATCGCCTGTGGTTTCAAGAGACGCCACTCGGACCCCTGGGATCTTGTTGCTTCCTCTTCTATTGTCCTTTTCCATGTCTTGCTAGGACGGCCAACTCGACGGCTTCCTTGAGGATTCCAGTCGAGCGCTAGTTTCGTAATATCGTCCGCTGGCTTTTTCAAAGTGTGGCCAATCCAGCTTCATTTTCGTCGACTGATGATGATCGCGATTGCTTCCTGCTGTGTATCTCCGCAAGTCTTGATTGGCGATAATGTGCGGCCATCTTACCATCCACTAGCGTTAACGCGAAGTAGTTTTGTTTTTAAGAAGTTAATTTTTAAACCCACTTTGTTAGCGTGGAGTTCTAGTGAGTTTAATTTTCACTCTATGTCATCTAACGATTGTGATTGGATGCATATATCATCGGAATAGTCCAGGTCTTCTATGCGGTGAAAAAGATTCCATGGCAAAACCGATGGAGTACAGGTTACTATTTTCATCACCCACTCGATGACAATTGTGAAAAGCAGTGGTGAGAGGGGGTACAACCTCAACCTTTTCGTGTAAATTACAAATAATCGTAAGATATATTCTTTATGTATATTTCTGTCTTTAAATATTTATAAAATTATTACTTATGCAATCTTAGAATATTCGTAATTATTAGAATACGGCGCCAAAACACAATCTTTTTATTGGATCACTGTGATAGTTTATGTTAAAAATGGTAAAGTCAATAATAACGAAAAACGGTTCCTCCGTTTTGTTATTCATTTCTAAATCTAGTATTGGCTTAACAGAGTAATGATGAACATGGATTTTTTTTTAAATTTATCCAGAATACGTTGTGATTAGGCAAGTTTGTATGTATAGTTTGTGAGTTAAATTGTTCTCTAATTTCAATTCTGTCTTTTCTGTGTAAAATATGAATAGATGTATATAATACTAGCACATAGGTTCAATAGGTGAACATTAAAACTTTATTAAATTTTCTTTGCCAGTTTCGGCTTTCAACTGCAATCAACAATACACACAATATTTAAAAGTCAACAACGTTTGGTTTTGTAATGTTTTTCTTTTTATGGATTTCACTTTGATTGTATTTAAAATGTATTTTTGGTTTGCTTGGTTTGTATATGGAAAAAACGCGTTCAATATTTAAATATGGTTAACAATTCAATTTTAGTCCTTTCTTGACATACACATTTCTGTGGTATTCTTTGCACATTGGTTGTTGTGAAGATATCACATATGGCTACGCAATAAACTTGGCATATACGTTACGTGGGTATGGTAACAAAAAATAAAAACTTAAAGTGGAATGAACCAAATACAGAAGGCACGACCGATTAAGATACTATTTGCACAATTAAAATATTGCATTTGTTAGTTAAAAGGAAAAAAGGAGTAAGTTGAAGAAGCAACTTGGGCGTCACCAACCATACCATGCCTTCGGTTCGTAATTAAGAATAAAAAGTGCCACAATATTTAACAAGAATTGCGTAGGAGAGGGATGAGGAGAATATCGGTGTAGAAATGTTTAAAAAATTTGGGGAAATTTCAAATATTATGCTTTTGTGTTTAAACATTACCCTCAATTTAGCCAGTTAGACGCAATTATTGGAAGTTCTTTTATAAAATCATTCATCTGTAGAGCCTCGTTACACAATCCTAGAAATATATACAGTTATAGCTATTCCTATAAGGTAAAACTATGCATATGGTGTGTATGGTAAAAAAAATTACCAAGTATGGAATTATGTACTAAATTTGGAAAAATAATCCGTTCTTTTCATATTCGCAGCATCACTGGAAGAATGGATTCGTCGATGCGGATGACTTCATGGTGCACAGAATTTGACGTTCCAAATGGAAATCATATTCGAGATCACTTGAAGTGGCTGAGATAGTTGGCAGTGTTGGTATCTGTGTGAAAATAGGAAGCAGTAAGACATGGCAGAATAACATCATGAAACTTACATCGAGTTTACTTTGTTGAATTAATATCGGATTAATCTCAAATGGAACGCCATCCAATTCCGAATAGGTACCTAAAGTCCCCACAGTAGTAAACGCGTTCGACTTGTTCATTGAAACACCGGCGGCGGCTGTTAGCGGAGGTTTCGGTGCTGGCCGCAGTGGAGAAATCTGGTAGGAAGATTGAATCTCTTCATAGTCATGATCGCTTGGCACCGGCACCGGGGGAAGCTACAAATTGTCAAGTTATATAGTTTTTTGCATTGCATTTGCATTTCGAGAATCACACTAACCGGTTGATTTGGATTCCAATTAGACAGATTCAATCGGTTTAGAGCTTTCTCTACTTCGCTATTGTTATTGGTTGTATGTTGTGATGATGTTGCTGAGACTGGCACTGACGGTGGTGACACACGAACGGGTATAGCACCGGTTTTATAACAAACTAATATTCCATTTATATCGCTGCGAATGGGAATTTTGTAAATAGAAAAAATAAAACATAATCCATCACAGCCACAATACTCACCCAGCTAGCTGGAAGCCCTCTGGAGCAGTTTTTAATTTGGAACAGAGAATTATATCTGTGACCGCTTGTGTAACTGTTCCTCGCTTTGAAAGCTTGTATGCAATTTGCCGTTTGCGCCAAGCTTTCTGCTCTGTGTCTGCAGTTCTTGAGAGCAATGAGAATTCCTTGGGTTGGTGATCCTTCTCCGAGATAACTCTGCAGCAAAAAAATAATATAGAAAAAGTTATGTGTCATAAAATATTCCAGTTGTAAAACAAGATGGCACTGACCTTAGAGTCTCCACAACATACTCGGGCAATCCCTCAGTCTTGGATAAGCACAAGTACCGCGCTGTTTGCCTACCAAATAGAATATTGTTCTCCCGCCAGAGATCAGCGTCCGAGTCTTGATCGTATGTACGATGAATGGAGGTAAAGTTCGTTGGACATCTGAAACAGTCGAATATAGATAAAGCACCAAACAGAGGACAACTGACTTACTTCTCATATTCTTCGACAATTTGCAGCGACGTTATTGGCCTGTTATCTGGTAGAAAACTCATAATCGAATTGAAAACGTTTTTATGGGGCGGGGAAACCACCATCATATTGCCGGTAGCTCCAATGCCCAAGCCCGGTGGAGATGAGACTCCACCAGCTGGTATTTGAATATGCTTGCCGGCCTTATTCATGCTATGGCGTTGTATTATTTATAAGTTACTGCAATTGCAAACTACATTTAAAGTTTTCGTCAATGTTTCCCAAACCCAAATGATCTGAAAACAAAAAAAAAAAGAACATCATACAATAAAATCAAGAGAATGAGCACAGAAATATCACAAACAAACGCACAATATGCGATTAACAATTAACTTGTTGTATAAGCCAACGACAGAGCACCCAAAGCACCAAAGCGTAAGCAGACTGACAATGGCCGTGCCAACGTAAATTAATTAGACTCTTGGTTTGTGCGGCTTAGACAAATATTTCGAGAAGAAATAATATTATTGACTCACTCATTTCATGTAAACAAAAAACGAGTTATGTACAATAAAATTTACGAGCTGCGTCAGAGTTAATTGATAAGCAGGAATACTTCTCACAAATTTTGTTGCTGCCTGGATTCCGGAGATTTTTTTCGAATCTATAGGGAAGCATCTGCAGCGTCGTTGCCCGAAATGGAGCGACAGGAGCCAATCCTTTTAAGAAGCCAGATTTATTCTTTCTTCCGCGTGGTACTTTTGTAGCTAATTTTGAAAGCGAATATTAATCAAGATTCTGCGAAATACACAGAACAAAGGACTCCTTCCAGCGCCCCTGGACTTCGTAATCTTGGTGTTATACGAATTGGGTTTGCTTTTGTTGACGGACTTTGTCAAATTCAAGATTTGACCACATCCTTAGCGGCGACGTCGATATTATTCACCACTGCGTGTTCCACGGGGCTCGACTTTTATCATAATAATAATTATCCTATATATCGACTTTTGATATTTGTTGATTTCTAATTGATATTAAATCAAAATGAAAAGGCAAATTACTTTTGTATGCAGCAAACAGCAAACCGTGCCCACTGATGAAAGAAAAAACTACACAAGCACAAGAGACAACACTCTACAAATCACAACTTCGGAATCAGAATTTTTTACGCAATCCACTCCACAATCGTTCTCTGTTCCAACAAACAATGTTTTGTTTAAATGGAAAACGGTGGCCGGGCACGGAGACGGACTGAGATCTTACGTTTTTCTCGTTTTTGCTAATTGCTTTCTGAATTATGACTTCTTTACAGCGTTGCCATATTCTATATTTAAAATTATCGCACAAATCAGTCGTTGACAGTGCTGCCAACCCTGAATATGGCGATTATCGTACGAGGGGGGAGTAATTTTATCGTATTTAAGCAATAATGACCATAACATCGGAATGGGCCGGAATCTTCAGTAAATGTATACGAGGGGTGCCGTCAACGTTTTGACGTGACAACATCACACTACAAGGTTTAAGAGGTACATATTCAAAAAGTCGTATGTTAAATGTCCTCTGTTATGTCACACTTTTAATATCCACTGGGATTTGGTCATTAGGAACTAGAATTTCGGCAACTGTGCCATTTTGAGATGTCCGTTTGTTATTCGTCCACAGACAGATAGATCTTTGTGTTCTGTTCTTTCGTACCGGGCGTTGTCACGCTCAAAAACCGCGGCCGTGTATCCGACACAGCCTACCCTTTTTAGAAAATGCTAATACTAGTGTTTTCCGATGCAAATCTCTATGTCAATCAAAAAGGTTAACATTTTTGGAGGTTATGTTTCTCAAAAGTAATCTGTCAGTTCGCATCGCAACATTGTTTTTTATTTACTTGAAAAATTTAATTCAGTGAAAAATGGAATTATCGCGTGTGATGATTTTTTACGATTTTCGAAAGGAGATAACTCAACAACAGTGCTTCGAATCACTTCATTCGAATTTTGGCGACGAAGCACCATTCTTGGCTAGGGTTTATAATTGGTACAATGAATTTAAACACAAACGACGTTCACTCAAAAACGAGCCTCGTGAAGGTCGTCCAAAAACAGCTGATTTGCCAGAAAACATCGATGCTGTGAGAAAACTGATTGAAGAGGATCGGCATGTTACTTATCGGGAAATCGAGGCATGCCTATGCATTAGTTACACTAGCTTACATGGTATATACGATCTTACATGAACATTTAGATGCTGGATTCTCCTTTTTTTGACAGACGCACAAAAAAATGCGTTGAAGGTACTTTCAAAAACGTATACAAGATCGTGACAGAATACTTGCGCATGAGCCAGAAAGATAAGGCAATCGACTGTTTGGGTCTTCCCATTTGAAAAAAATCCAACAAAAGTTGTGCTAGGTCGGAGCGTTAGGAAGCAAATGGTAACGTGTTTCTTCACGAAAACCAGTCATGTGGCTACTGTGGCTCTTGAAAATCAAATCAAACAGTCAATTTAGCTTGGTATACCACCATTTCTTTGTCTGAGGTTTTCAACAAATTGAGAGAAAACAACCTAAAACAGCGAATCATTTTGCATCACGATAATGCGAGCTCACACAAATCACATCAAACATGTGAGTATTTGAGCACTCAAACGATCGAATTAGTCATCCGCCTTACAGCCCCGACTTGGAACCCAATGAATTCGTCCTGTTCCCAAAAATCAAAATAAGATGTGTTGACAACGATGCAAAAGATTATAAATCTTAAAAGCGAATATTTTGAAAAGCAATAAAGCAATTTTTGATGAAAAATTGTAATTTTTATTACTTTTACTAAAAACTTTTACGCCACCCCTCGTATTAAATTTTTTTTTTTTTTTCTTTTAATTTTTTTTAATTTAGTTTTTTGTCAAATTTAGTGAAAAAACTAAAATATTTTATCATACACATTTTGTCGATGAGAAAATTTTTTTAATTATCATTATCACCGACACAGAATCCTGGCCCAAGACCATTTTGTAAAAATGAAATGAACCGAAATGTGTTTTTCACGTATTTTTACGTTCTTCTCTTATTTATTTACGCCGCAAACAATCGTTATTCTTGTGGAAAAGCAACAGTGAGCTTATATAACTAGTTGCACAACTAGTAGAATAAATTGCTTAATGGAAAACGGAAATTAAAAATGTCATATGTCAAAGTTTATCATAATTTAAAACTTTGCGCTTAAACTACGTTCTTCTCTTATTTCTTTACGCCACAAACAATCGTTATTCATGTGGAAAAAAAAACTTTGGTAAAGTTGCAGTGAGCTTATGAAACTATTTGAAAAATTATGATTTATGGAAAAAGGGAATTAAAAATGTAACACAATGAAGTTTGTCACAATTTAAAACTTTGCAGTCAAAACTTAAAACATATCTTCATTGTGCGAGCTCTACAATGGTTTAAGTCTATAGTTTTTTTTTGTGAGATCAGGGTTATTTCATTTGTCGCTTCTGCTTTTCAAAGAATTTCAAATGAGGAAAAATGTAATGTAATGTAATGACGCAGAGATCTGTGAATTTCTAAAGCACTTTTTAATATTATGTTTGAAAAGCACTGCCTTTTAGTTTCTTCTATGTGCACACCATTTTGATACGAACGCTTTGCGTCCTTTGTATGAGCAGCAGCGACAGCTGACTTTTAATAAATTCGAGACTCGCCTATCGAATAAATTGCATGACATTCCTTAGCCCAACGCCAAATTCTACATCACATTCGGTGATTCGGTCGCATGGCTAACGAAAACGGATAACGAGAAACAAGTCGTTCATAAAAAAAGTAAAATCAGTGTTTTGCAGTTTTTCTTTTAGTCAGCATAAGCAGACAGCGGAGCCGGTTCTTTTGCTGTCGGTGTTGGTTTACTTTTTTGTTCGGCTGTTTATAAGAAAGGAGAAAACCTAGACTTTTGCATCAAAAATTCAAATTCAGTAAAAAAGTTGAGTAATGGAAAGTGCAGAAATATCAAAAGATATTGCTTCCGCTTCGGTTGCTGAAGTTAATAAAAAGTCTCCAATGGCGGCGGCGGCGGTGGTGGTTTCTCCAACTCAAATTCAGACACCACTTACAACAACTACAACTGATCAGTCTCTGGCATTATCGTCTGAGACAATAAATAAATCTGTTTCGGAAAATGCAACAACAGCCATATTACCGAATGAAATACAAGCAATGGAAGCCAATATCACTGCAGTTGTTGAAGCTGCCACCGATGATACCTCAACGCCAGAGAGTGTAGCGAAAATTACTAAGCGCAAAGAAGCCGACGACTCTAAGCGCATTCGCTTGAAGCGACGGAAAATCAAAGTCGCTGGAGCACCAAAAATGCCACTAACAGGTAATAGCCGCCATACTCATTTCGAAAATAATTTTTTTTATGGCCGTTGGCTTTTCTATTTAGGTTATGTTCGTTACATGAACGATCGCAGAGAAGAACTACGTACTGAAATGCCGGCAAAAACTGCCATGGAACACACAAAAATCATCGGCGAAGAATGGAATCAGTTGTCAGACGAACGCAAGGCTCCATACATGAAAGCAGCGCAAATTGATAAAGACAGGTAGGTTGGAATATCAAAACTCAACAATTGTAACATCTCTTATACTCCCTAGGTATACGAATGAGTTGAACGCATTCTTGAAAGATCGTCCTGACATTCTTGCTGCGGAAATAGCTAAGGATAAAGTTCGCAAAAACAATAGCGGCTCAGGTAAATCGGTTCTGGCAGATAAATCGAATAGTAATACCACCAACACGGGGCATAATCCTAACAAAGTTGGTTTCTCTGCAGCCAACAAAAATATATCTCTAGTAAAAGCAACGAAAATGTTCGCAGCGCCAGGCAGTGCCACAAATACTCGACGCTTGTCGGTGAATTACTCAACGGCTTCTGCTTTTGTTGCTGCACCTCCATCATTGGTAACCGCAAAACCTCTAACGTCAGTTTCGGCACCATCTCCAGTCGCAACTCCAGTTCCCGGTAGCATTCCAATTTTCACCGAAGAGTTTCTCGAGCATAATAAAATTTTTGATATGGAACTGCGCACTTTGCGCAAATCCAAATCCGATTTTGAACAGCAAAATGATGTCCTTGAGAAGCATGTCGAGAATATGAAATTTGGTGTTGAAAAAATGGCTACGGAAAACGATGAGTTGCAGGAAAAGAATCGCCTGCTTGAAGCATACTTGGAAAAACTTAAATCAAAGCTCGCTCAAGCTCTCTCGGGGTTGGCAATTCCAACAGAGCCGAATGGCGCAACAGTTGACAACATTGACAAGTACATGAACGATTTGTACAAAATGGCCACAACAAATACACACGGTCCTGCCAGTCTGAACAAGGCGAAGGACATTATTCGAAAATTGGACTTACAAATTCAATTATAAGCATCCACTCGCATTTGGTTTTCGCTTCCTAAATACAAATTTATTTTCATTCCATTCTTAAAATGCCATTTATTTCGCTTATAAGATATTTGTTTATTGCCAATAGCCATATGATTAGAAATTTGTCAGTTTTGTTAAAATGTTGTTTAAAATTTCCGTATTAATTAATTAAGTACGCGTTATAACACTGTGTGTGTTGTACGTTGTATGTGAGTGACCATTGGTGCCCAGCATCAATAGATGAGTTAACATTTAGTAAAAATTACAATTTATCGAAATAAACAGCGAGATTACAATAAAACTGCTTATAATTTTAGAAAAACTCAAAAGAATCTTTTTTATTTGCATGAAATTACCTCAATTATATGATGTATTGTATTATTATTGGTGGTGAACTGAGGAGCCTTGTGGCTCTGCGATCTTAAGGTCTATTGTGCATTGCAGATGTTTTACCACACCAGATGATGGGCATACGTCCTTAATGAATAAATGATTCAATCGAATCTGACATCTGGTTAGAGAACTGTGTGGGTCTTGAGCTATTTAAAGTCTTTTATGGGTGCGGACAGGCGGTCAGCCATCAGCAGAATACGGGGAATAACACAGAATGCTCTAGAACTGCAGGGGGCCCTCACCCGTACGTACGCTCACTTTATAGAGCTCGAGCTGCACAGCAGTGGCCGATACCATGTCTAAATATAAGGCTGACATAACAGCAATCCAGCACATGCGGTGGACCGCGGACGGGGAATTTTGTCTTACAAAAATCAGAATATGACATATATTACAGCTGTCATGTGCTCGGTGTAGGGTTTCTAGTCAGCAAAGGAATGAAACCCACCGTTATCGGCTTTAAAGCAATAAAGAATAAATTAATGAACCTTCGCTTGCGGGGCAAATTTAAAAACATAAGCCTCATAAACGTTCACGCACCTACAGAGGATTCCCCAGGTGATGAAAAAGAAGAATTCTTTGAATCTGTCGATCAGGATCTCCATGTCTGCCCACAGTATGATGTAAAAATCCTTCTGGGTGATATGAATGAGCAGCACCTCTGTGACTATATGCAAGTAGCTGGTGATGTAAAAACAGAATGTCGTCAAGCTTTTGATTAACAGGTAGGAAAATCAATTTTAACTTCTTTAATATTTAATTTTTAATACGCGCTAGCATTTAGACCCCCAACAGATCCTTAAAAGACCCCCAAAAGACCCTTAACAGACCGTAAGACGCCAAAGAGACCACCGAAAAAATATAAAAAATCTCAAAAGACCTCCAAAAAGACCATTAAAAAAATTCCTCAAAAGACTTCAAAATACCTCAAAATATTCTCACAATACCTACAAAATGCCCACAAAACCTTCAACTGACCACCAAATACCCCCAAAAGACCCTCAAAAGATCCTTAAAAGACCTCCAAAATACCACAAAGAGAACCCCAAAAGGCCCTCCCTCAAAGGACCCCAAAAAGACACACAAAAGACACGTCATAATGCGCTGCAACCTTAAAATTTTACTCCCATCACGCGCAAAGAAGATTCACTTCAAAAATCCATCCGCACCGGATTGTCTAATCGAATTCGACATAAAAGTACTAGCAACAATAGATGTTACCCGAGTTCGATTGGAATGTGGAGCACAACTTTTCACTGTAGTTAATTGAAACTTATGTTAATTTTTTTTGTCCTAAAAACTCTTCCCCAGAGCGCGCTCGAGCGTAGATTTTTTTAACAGTGAAGTCGAAGACGAAAGGCTAAAATCTTTTGTTTACATTTTTTTGTTGCATGTGTTGTTGTTGTGTCAGTATAAAGAGGGGTAAATCTTCCAAAATATACAGATCTGTTTTCGCTCCACGGTTGAGTCGTTTTAAAGAAGAAACGAATAAGTTGACAGCCAAAAAACAACACTGGGGCAGAGTTTTACGAAAAGAAAAAACGACATTAAATTGAGCTGCTGAAGTGAAGAGACTACTGTTCGATTGAAATTCTTCACTTTAAATAAATGTCAATTTAACTCATCCAAAATAACTACACGAGCAGAACATCTCTTCACTTACTTCAGTTGCCCAATTACTCAAAATCTTCATCTGTGATGAAGAGTTGTCAATCGAACAGTCTTCTCACTTATGTTACTACAAATAAATTAATTCAGTCCTATCGAACGCAGCTGTTGTGTCATTGCTATTTCTACTGATTTATCTACGAGTGTCACGTCAATGCACGTCAAGACTATTTTTTGACAGTTGTTTGAAGTCTAAGCAGATGTGATATGTGAATTGTCATTTGTCAATAGAGCAAAATTGAAATCTTTTCTGTGTGCTGCCTAGTGCTGTCGTGTTGAGCTTGAGATAAGCGAGTCAAAATTTATTTATTAAAATTAATAAATCTCGTTGAAAAAATGTTTCGAACACTCTCCAGCGAATTGCCAATTGTCCTGCGACAACTCAACAAAGTTAGTACAAAACTATACCCTATCCATGTGCAACACTCAATTAGGAAAATCTCAATTTTCGGTTTCTTCGATTTCTTCCAGACAAAAGCAACAAAACATGCGAACAATTATGCAACCGAGGCGACCGTAGAAGTCCGAGTAAGAATTTTTTGCTGAATTTGATTTGCTGCCTGTTTTTGTTGTTGTTGGTTTTCAGATTCCCGATTTTATTATTTTGTTCGTCAGTTTATTCCAGGAATGTAGTGGCAGTGGGTGTTTTTAGAGGTTTTTCCACACATAATGTGTGGTTATGTGTCGATAGGATATGAAATGCTAATCTCATTATAGAACAAGGCTATTTGTTTTTTCTGCTATAACGTATTCGAAATATTCTCATCACACGTAATCAGGTGATTACCAAGTCATCGTAAACAGATAAATAAAATTGCTGGATGTCAGTAGTTGGCCTAATGCCCATTTTTAAGGCGCTACACAACAACAAACCAATGTTTACAATCATACTGGAAAAATTGTGGGAAAAACATAAATTTAAGAAATTCATCTGCCTCGTCGGTTAGATAGCCCAGCGCCAGCAGTAATCACTAACTGAACAAAAGATTATTGCTGGGCTATCTATATTTTCTATATTTTATTCGATTATACTCTCTTGCACAAACAAATCTTATGAACGTAATACTTTTCCAATTTACTGTGTCCGATCAGCCATTCAAATTACATCGCTTAGACAAGGGACCTTCAACTACAGTCAGCATTACCAAGGAGCAAGCAACAAAATACTACACACAAATGCAAACAATTCGACGAATTGAAACTTCTGCAGGTAATCTATACAAGGAAAAGGTAATTCGTGGTTTCTGTCACTTGTATTCGGGACAGGAGGCTTGTGCAGTTGGTAAGTTAACGCAGTAGGTAGGATAAATTAAGAGATAATTTAATATGGAACTGTTTCTGTTGCAGGTATGAAGAGTGCTATGCGAGATGTCGACAATATTATCTCTGCTTATCGTGTTCACGGCTGGACCTACTTGATGGGAGTTCCGCCAACTGGGGTTTTGAGTGAGTTGACCGGTCGCCAGACTGGTTGCGCTCGTGGCAAAGGAGGTTCAATGCATATGTATGCTCCGAATTTCTACGGTGGAAATGGTATAGTCGGTGCCCAGGTATGTTTTATTCGATAAGTAGGCTATGGATGAAAATTTAAAAAAAATAATATTTGAATTTTGTAGGTGCCCTTGGGGGCTGGAGTCGCTTTGGCATGCAAATACAAGGGCAACGGTGGCATGTGCTTAACACTGTACGGAGATGGTGCAGCTAATCAAGGGCAAGTCTTTGAAGCCTACAACATGGCCTATTTGTGGAAATTGCCATGTATTTTTGTTTGCGAAAACAATAACTACGGTAAGCATATAGACATTTATTTTGTGTTATTCATTGGCATGTCTTGGCTTTGTACTGATTTAGCAATGGGAACCAGTGCTGAGCGTGGCGCCTGCAACACCGATTACTATACTCGTGGTGATGCCCTTCCCGGCATATGGGTGGATGGTATGGATGTTTTAGCTGTTCGAAGTGCCACTGAATTTGCTATTGACTATGTCAACAATAATGGTCCACTGGTCATGGAAGTGAACACCTACCGTTATTCTGGACATTCCATGTCTGATCCTGGTACAAGTTATCGCACTCGCGAAGAAATTCAAGAGGTTCGCCAAAAACGCGATCCCATCACATCGTTCAAGGATCGTTGTATCGAGTTGGGTCTTCTCACAGCAGATGAGGTTAAGGTCAGTAATATTGTCAATACTTTAAGGTCTACATGTAAAACCCCTTACGCCTTATCGCTAATAATCTCTATTTCGAACACTTTAAGGCGATTGACACCAAAGTCCGCAAGGAGATAGACCAAGCCACAGACTTTGCCAGGGCAGATAAGGAAATTCCGCTTGAAGAACTTTGGACTGATGTCTATTCGCAGAATCTCGAACCTCTGATTCGTGGAACCACCGGTTTCAATATAAAACATATTCATAAGAATAAGGGAGCAAATCATTAAATCGCTGCTGCTTAGTGGCAGTTAAAAAACACGACAGCAATCACCGAGGCTCCACAAAAACAATGAATAAATTAAATTATATTTTAATCGAAGAAAAGCGCTCTTTTCACAAATAATTCAAGGGATACAAAAAATCGAACCAAAAATTTCCATTGGTGTTGTATTGGGATTTTTTTGGTTCGTTTAAATTGAAAATAGAAAATAACAATCGTAATTAGCAATAAATAAAGAACAAATGGTTTAGATAATGAGAATAAAGAATATATTTAAACATCAGGTTAAGCTTAAGTTTCTTTTGCCAAGAAGTTTTTTTTTTTTATAATTTGCGCACGCTTCAAGGGGTTCGCACCCTTATAATGCTCGGCTATATGCTTGGCACAGCGTTGGCGTTAAGGAAGAGGAGTAGAAAAGAGGAGATGTCTATGAGCTTGTGTTTTAAATGCCTGTGGATCATAGTGATGTGGGAAGACAGAGCTTGGCAGAGCATTCCACATACGTGTTGTACGGCTGAAGAACGAATCCCTGAATTTAACTGTACGTCCGAAGATGGGTCTGAGGGTAAACTGACGAGCATTTAGAGCGCCACGAGTATTGCGGTTGAATTCAAGGAGAGGTGGCATGCTGCTGGCTACTGCTCTTCAGCATCGATGGTGGAAGAAGCGGTAAAACAGTGATAAGCAGGAAATGTTTATGCGGTGCTCAAGCGAATCTATTGATTTCGTAATGTTCTCGTCACCGATAAGCTTTATCGCACGGTTTTGTATTCTGTCTAGCTGATGTAAGGTGCTCTTAGGCGCACCTGACCAGATATGACAATTATACTGAAAGCTTCCTGTACAGCTCTTGGGTTTCTATCAACGATGTCAATATCGTCTGCGTAAGCCAGTATCTGAATGGTTTTATAGAGGATTGTTCCTCTCGCCGTTACGTCAAAGTCTCGGATCACTTTCTCCAAGATGTTGAATGGGCTTGATAGTGATCCGGATATGTCTACTTGGCTTATAACATTGGTCATGGTAAACATACATAGTCGTGTCAGTTTGTTTGGGATGCCAAATTCTCTCATGGCTATAAAGTTCTACCCTGGCTATGCTATCATAGGCGTCTTCAAAGTCTATAAAGAGATGGTGTAGTTAGTTTTGATCACCTGCCTAAGGGTGTAAATCTGATTAGTTGTTGATTTGCCTGTGAGGAAGCCACACTGGTAGGGACCAATGATGACTTTAGCGTATGGGGCTATCCTGTCTTGAAGGATAGAGGAGAAAATCATATACGCGGAACTCAACAACATTTTACCACGATAAGCTGCAGATTATGTATGGGGCTCAGAATGCCTCTTCGCTAGTCTTCTGCATCGCTTCTTCCTCCCATACTTGCACTGTTAGTTCATGAATTGCTTGGGGTATTGCGGACCCTCATCCTTATCAGCTCTATCTGATCCCGGAACCTTATTATTTTTGAGCCGATTTATCGCTCTACTGGCGGCAGCATAGTGTGGTCTTCGGTCATTGGTGGAGCCTCCAATTCCTCAGTTAACTGACCATTTAGCAACTCATAAAGGTGCTCTTCCCATCGCTCGAAGATGCCGTTGAGATCGGCGATCAGATTACCCTGTTTGTCCTTGCAGTATGTGAAACGAGGTGTATATTGCGTCATACCGCGGACTCTATGGTAGAACTTCCGCGCCTGGTGCGGTCCTCACTCTATGTACTGTTCTATTTCACGGACGAGATTCTTCTCCCAGGCGGCTTTCTTTCACCGATGAACTGCTTTTTCAAATCTTCTGAGCTCTTTGTCATCATCTTCGCGTGCCCGCATTCTATGAGATTGTTGCATTGCTCGGTACGCAATATTCTTACGTTCAATCGCCAGCTTACATTCGTCATCGAACCAGTCGTTTCAATCTCTACGACTATTGCCTAACATGGAGTCAGCAGTACTAATGACAGTATTCTTAAGGCGTGTCCATTTCTCTAATACATCCGGCATCTCAGCCCTAGGACTTACTCTCCCTGCATTTAGGGCGATTCCTATCGCTTGACCGTAGTTGTCTCTGGTTTCTTCGTTGCGAAGGGCAGCCGCGTTGAATCGAATCTGATTCGCGGATGCTGTCTTTCCTGATGATGCAATCCGCGCTCGGAGCACTACACCAACAAGATAGGGAACTGAGTCGACGTTGGCATCTCGGTACGTTCGTACCGTCATCAGGTTCAGGTTGTGGCGGCGGTCTATCAACACGTGGTTTATCTAGTTGCGAGTGGCTCCATTAGGAGATGCCTTTGTGGAAATTTTTACGTGCAAACCCTGTAATCGCAACGACCAAATTATTGTTTTCTGCCATCTCTATGACTCGTTGTCCATTGTCATTATTGTTTTCGTGTAAGCTATGGGTGCCAATGTACTGCCTGAATACTGGCTCCCTACCTATTGTGGCATTCATATCCCTCAGATTGATTTTTACGTCATACTGAGGACAGGCATGGAGTTCCCGTTCGACTGATTCAAAGAATTCGTCTCTTTCATCTTCTGGGAAATCCTCTGCAGGTGCCTGAACGTTTATGAGGCTTATGTTTTTAAATCTGTCCCGCACGCGAAGGGTGCATAGCCGTTCATTTACTGCTTTAAAGCCGATAACGGTGGACGGAAACCCCATACCGAGCACATGATGTCTTGCATTACAGCTGTAATATATGTCATATGTATTCTGATTTTTGTAAGACACCATTCCCCGCCCACCGCATCTCCTGGATTGCTGTTATGTCAGCATATATTTGGACAGGGTATCGGCCAGCTGCTGTGCATCTCGAGCTTTATACAGTGAGCGTATGTTCCATAGTTTAGCCGTTTGCGTTGCCGTTGTCGTCGTCGTTGATCAGTGTATCCGAGGCTGATTTGGGGTTCCGTACTATGCTAATATGGCGCCAACCTTACTTTGAAGGGACTAGCCCGATCATTTCGCTTTTCCTGTACTGGATGAAAATTACCATCGGCCACCACGTGGTGGTTTGATCGCACTTCAACCAATCACAGATAGTTGCGGCCACATGCATTCTGTGTTATTCGCCCTACTCTGCTGATGGCAGAAAATGAAAAATTCATTTATTGAGTACTCGTTTAACTCTTTGCAGTTATACTCAAACTAAATCAGAGTCGCAACGAGAAATCTGCAAATCGTATGGATGTTTTGCCAAAACACAAATCTACTACATAAAGAAGCCAAAGCTTTTAATAGGCGATCAATTTCTCTTAGGCGCTATATTTTGATAATTTTGTTGTTTGTTGGGAGAACATTCGTGTTTTCGAAATTTATCTAAACTTCAGCGCTTCGGCAAAATATACAATCTAAGCACCAGAGGTTGCTTAGAGCTTTCAGAACGCTATACACCTTACCCTATAGCGTTCAGTATCTTGGCACGATCATCGCCTTTAAAGAAAATTCACACACAGCCATCAGTCTTGGCGAGAACGGAACAGGCGACGGATATTCAAGACATTTTCGCTTAGAATTGTAATTGAATAATAGCGCAATAAAAAACGGTTTTACGGTTGTAGAGTACAACAAATTTACGCTGCGGTAATGATCCGTTTTTGCTTCGAAAAAGATACACTTTTCGGCGTCGAGAGCAAAGTGAAAATTGTGTGCTTAAGCTCACTTGCTGTGTTAGCAATAGTTGTATAAAAATACATTTTTGTTATATTTTTTTAAAACTGTGGTACACTTTTTTGTTAATAAATCTGCATTCCCAATGTTTCAAGTATTTTTATGCAGCAATAGTTTTATATAAGAACTTGATATTGGTTGTCCGCAAGTGAACAAGATACTGAACTTCTATTAGATCTGTTCGGTTTGGGTCAGTGCATGGAATACTTGATGAACCACACAATTGTTATACTACGAAGCCTGTGGGTTTGATATTGGGAGGATCTTTTATTGAAGAGACCTAATGTTAAACGAATAACTAGGATTATGACATTTAGTGCGTTTTTTCACAATCTATGAAGATATAAACGAATGTCATAATAATATAAAGAATTGAAGAAACTCCTTTTCCTATTAAGACTCCACTTTAATTACAAAAAATCATTTTACAAAAAGCTTCTTGTATGTGGCAAGCAATTTTCGTTATAATTCATCCTGGCTTCCCACAAAAAATTGTCCACCGGTTATTTCAGGCTGCCTTTGGCATCGGTCTACACAAATAGAACTCCGACAGTATTATAAATTTAAATAATAGAATTAAATTCAGTTGTGTTGGTATGGTCGGTTAGTGAATTAATTACAAAAAAAAAAAACAAAAACAAAAACAAAAGTAAACAAATAAATAAAACGACAAAAATATCTTTAACCAAAGAGGCACGAGTGAGTGAGACTCACATGCAAAGTTATAAGTGAGGAGTTGTGCAGGGTGTTTTAGTTAAAGTGATCTCCGCTGAATAACAACAACAACAAACATTTAATTTACAATTTTAATTCATCAGTTTTATGGAATTTTCAATACCACCATGATATCGGAACCGCTGAGAAGTGCCTAATACCAAATTTCTATTCATTTGAAACTGAAGCCGCCTTAATTTTGGATCTACACCTTCTTTTGTACCGGAAGTAATTGGAAGATAGAGACAAACAGAGATACATTTAAGCCGAGTATACTAAGGTTGGTTTATTCGTCGTAATTTATTTGTTGTGTGTGTGTGTGTGTGGGTGTGTGTTTCTTTATGTTTGCGCCGAGGAATGTGAAGTCTTCATAGATACGAGCCCTACTAGCATGTATACGAATCGTTAGCTTGAATGATCGATGGCAAGAAAATGCCTTTATACTAAAACACATCTTAGCCAGTTCAACCACTCTCTCTTTGGGACTGCCGTTAAGTATTACTTTGCGAAGCAGGTTAGCAGATTATTCTATGCCTCAAGCATTTGCTGTTGCTGATTTGTTGCTATACTCCCTTTTTTAGAGCACCTTCATTATCAGTGCAAAAACTTCCGTCCACTTGTGCTCTGATCTCATCTATTCTTCAAAAGGAACTGCACACTTGGCAAAGGTTGCGTATCCTTTCTCTTAAGCGTCTGTAGTGGAACAGTAGTGCAGCTCTGGATCTTTCTACTGGTCCCGAGAGTGTGGACTGAGTAAGGTGGTAAATACAGTCGCCGTGAAATCGGTTTATCCATGCTTCGATGCTCGGATTTCAAAGTATTGCCGCACCGAGTTTCCCATTAGGCATTCAAGTGGCATTTTATTCATGATCGTTTTTTAACGCGTATCTCTTGTTGGCTTTAGGCCCTTCTGTTGTAGATTCTTAGCAGTACGTCGGAGGGAATACCTACTGAAACTATTCCTACAAGGGCTGCTTCATCCAAGATCACTTGAAAGCCGCTGATCGACTACGAGTGAACTACAAAACTTGAATCTTATCTGACAGATAGAGATAGGCTTTCAGAAATACATTATACTATGAATGAAGATTCACATTCATTTTTACAAAGACGGGTCAAAAACTGATGACGGAGTCGGCGGAGTAGGTAAATATTAGCCTCTCTTCCCGTCATCCAAATCACTGTAGTGCTTGCCAGGCTGAAATTATGGTGATCAGTGAAGCCTTGTCTTGGCTGAAGAGAAACGTCATATCCGCTAAGGATATCCGTATACTCTCGGATAGCCAAGCTGCACTGAAATCCCTGGTATCAGTCTTTACAAATTCAATTCTAGCCCTTAACTGCCGATCATTTCTCGTGGAGATGGCGGAGCAGTTCAATATCCACCTATGTTCGGTGCCGGGGCACAGAGACATTCCGGGGAACTGTATGGCTGACGAACTGCCAGGCAAGGAACTACACTACCCATCTTACCAGAATATGATTCTCTACACGTGCCAATCGCAACATGCAAACTCATGTTAAAGCGGGATGCTTATGTAAAAACTAACTGTAGGTGGCCAAACGGTACAGCGCGAAAGCAAATCTGGCCCAAGCTGGATCCGAAACGCTCCAAGTGTTTGATCTCTCTAAACAGACTGCACATTAGTGCCATTATAGGTGTCATAACTGGACACTGTCTCATAGGCAAGCATGCAGCAAGACTTGGAGTTTTCTCGAATGACTTCTGCAGAAGCTGCATGGATGAGGAGGAGGAGGAGGAGGCGGAGAAGACCATCGTCCATTTTCTCTGTACTTGTCAAGCCCTCTTCCAACAACGTAATCTCCATATGGAAGCTTTCTTATAGAACGACACTAATGATCTTATCAACATTGACATTGGTTGTTGTTGTTGTAGTATTACAAACGTTGGGTTGTAATGTTTGTTTAACTTTCGGAACAGTCCAGGCCCAGAAATGCGGCTGCTTCGACAGGCTGTGTCTATAGGGATAGCGCTGCGGATAACGTCGGATGGGACGGGTAGCTGAATAGATGAGTGGTGTTATGTGGTGATGCACATAATCGATGATGCTGTCATGTAAACGGTGTATGTAGCTATTCAGATAAGAGATCCATCCTGATCTCAGTTGTGACAGAGTTGATGTGGTTTGGATCTTGTAGCAGTCCATCTACATTTCAAAGTATTGTCACAACGAGTTTATATCATTTGCCATTCAAGTCCTAGCCTTTTCTTCGTGATCATTTTGATTATGCGTATCCCTTGTTGGCTTGAGGCTCTTCTGGTGTACATCGTTAGCATTAAGTCAGCGAGGATATCTACTATCACTCAGAAACTGTTAATCGACTATGAGTGAACTGCAAAAGTTTAATCTTATCTGAAAGATAGCCAGCCTTTCGGAAATATATTATATTATGAATGCAAATTCAGTTTTTAGCATCCGACATCATTATTCACACCATCTTCCATGAGCCCTCTGGCGCTGATAATGTACATAATCGGCTTACATATGCATAGAAACGGATTTGCAAAGGTTCGTTAGATCCTTAATGAATAAGGCAGATAGAAGTGGGCCAAGCACAGATTCCTGTGGTACTCCAGTCTTCAGTTGTTGAGCAGTAACTTCCATTTACAAAAACTCGCTGTTAGGTAAAAAAACCTATATTTGTGTTGGTCAAGTAGCAGACTTTTCAATCCACCCTCGTCCACATTGGAAAATTTCCTTCATTATGAGGAAAACTTGTCGATTTATAGAAAGTTAAGTACTTTTCTGATGAACAACAAATGAAATTGTTGAAGTGACGGTGACAACTGGCGCTGCGCAACTTAAGAATGATTATGAAGAATGTAGAGAACAGAAATAACCAATTTATTAATAGTACTCGTACTTAGCAGCTACCCCCAATGTTGTATAGGAACACCATCGATTATGGCTATAAGGCATTTTGCTTGCTGTTGTGTTGTTATTTTGTCGAACGCAAACAAAAACATTTCAGGCTAAAAGCAATAACCCAAAGTAGCTCATGTTCTTGCTTCTCTTTTGTATACCTACTGGTACTTTTCGTTGGAAAAGATGGGTCGATAAATACGCGAATCTCGTTTATTCCACTTTAATATTATTTTACGATGTCAAAATAAACACCCCAGGTTGTGAATAATATTTGCTATTGGTGTGCCACAAATACTTTTTCTTTCTTTACGTTCCAATTCGATTTTCCACTTTGTCAGCGTTTATATCAGAAGCGAAAATGTTGTTGTCTTTTTAAGCAGGAAAATTATTCAGTCGATCAAAATGTGGTGTTTATATTCGCACAGGCACAGGACATCCGTTGTGGGTCACAGGTGCACCACCTCATAAGAATCGACTTACAATATACTCAACTCTAAATAGCAATTCGTCGTTCTCTTGATAGCTCAGCGTGTAGTCTTCACCAGGGCAACCAAATCCGTGTCACATATCATTCCATTGGTATCGGTTTCGCGACACATACGACATGTATCTCGTGCTTTCATTCAAACTACCACAATTATGTATACAGATACGAGGATTGAATGAGCATCGAAATTTGGGAGAAACTAAGGAGAAGTATGAGCTTGTAGGTAAAAAAAACAACCCATAAAAATTACTATTTTTCATCTAAATTCGCCAATAACCAAAAGTATACTGAATTCCACTATAAAAGCTGAAATATAAAAACAAATGCGAAGCACTGTTAACAACAAAACAGCCCCAATCGTAAAAGCAAGAAGCGCTGCTGATTGCGCACAGCGCACACAGTCATCATAGTATGACATTATCTATATGGGAACCGACCCGACCACGCGGCTCGATCACTCTCAAATTTCAATAGAAAGTATTGTCACCAGAAATATACATGTGAGCAAAATTTCAATAAAATCGGGCTTTGTGAAGTGGGTTAAAAATTGTTCACAAGATCTGACCAGCCAGCCAGCCAGCCACGGGCACGTAAGGATAATATAGAGAATTTAAAAAGCGTCAGTCGACTGTTATTTTTCGCTCTTCGCAAGCATAATGCTTGGCCTCAATAATGAGGATCAGCTCTGAATACACATCATCTTCATCAGATCACTTGTCACAGCACATAAAGTCATGCACTCGAAAAATTGCTTAAAATTAAGGCTCGAAAAAGTATTGTGAAGATGAAGAAGAAGAATAACGCCACAAAACTCAGCAGGTTACAGCGGCCAGCAGCAGCAGGCATTACTGGAACTCTACTGTCCTACTACTACTGTCCGACCGAGGCCCTTAACATCATCTGGCACCTATTACCTCCTGACATATTTATCAAAATGCAGTGCAGTACGACTCAGAGAATCTGGGTGGTTTGCTACTTGACTATCCGGGCACTGCAATATACTGCAGACAGTACCTGAAGGCATGATACCATCATCTACTGATTACTACATCCCCATCCCTAAATTTAACTTCAACTCCTCATTCAGCGTTATGTTTCCTAGAAGGGGAAACTGGAAGGATGGGTCAGAAACGAGGCAATATGACACAACAATATTCACTGAAGGATCCAAGATGAAGGATGGAGTCGGTGCAGGTATCTTCTCGGATGATCTAAATCTGTCAAGGTAATTCAAGCTACCCGATTCGGTTAGCATCTTTCAGGCAGAGATTCTAGCAATTAGGGAAACATGTAGAGCATTAAGGATCAGAAACGCACAAATAGGAAGGGTTGGTATTTGTCTTGATAGCCATAAGGGCGATTTATGCGACTACAACAAACTCGATACTCTTATAACAGTGATCAGTCAATTCCTGGACATCACCATAGTATGGGTGCCGGGGCATAGTAATATAGAGGGTAATGAGAGGGCGGACGAATTGGCTAAGATGGGCGTCGCTATGGACACTGGCTCTATTGAGAAGGCTAACTGTCCGATGAGCTCAGTCAAGGAACAAATTGTTTCCTTTTTAAAAACCTTTGCTTAACTTGACGTTGATGTGACAACGTCTCACTACAAGGGGGTGCATGTTCAAAAAGTAAAATGTAAGGTGAGACACTGTTAAGTTAGACACTGTTAAGTAAGACACTGTTAAGTGAGATACTGTTAAGTGAGACACTGTTAAGTGAGACACTGTTAAGTTAGACACTGTTAAGTAAGACACTGTTAAGTGAGATACTGTTAAGTGAGACACTGTTAAGTTAGACACTGTTAAGTAAGACACTGTTAAGTAAGACACTGTTAAGTGAGACACTGTTAAGTTAGACACTGTTAAGTAAGACACTGTTAAGTGAGACACTGTTAAGTGCGACACTGTTAAGTACGACACTGTTAAGTGAGACACTGTTAAGTTAGACACTGTTAGGTAAGACACTGTTAAGTGAGACACTGTTAAATGTCGCTATTTTGAGAACTAATCCAAATGGAAATCTCAAGCGATTCGTATGAAATTCGGTATGTAGGACCGAGATACGACTATAGGAATTGTTCCTATGGAAATTCTGGAATATCATCATTGGTCTGGAATTTCTGGAGCAAAGCAATTTCTCAAGCGATTTCCATGAAATTCGGAATGTAGGACTAAGATGCGACTATAAGACTTCTTTCCTATGGAAATTCTGGAATATGGTATGAGTTGTTCTAGTACTTGTTCCTATGGATATTGTGGGATATGGTCATTAGGATCTGGAATTTTGGAAACTATACCATTTTGAGATGTCCTTTTGTTTTGTTTTCTTTCGTCCCGGGCAAACGTTGTCATGCACCGTATTTGTTCGTATTTTAGACCACTTTGAGGTCCTCTTTAACCACCTTCCACACGACCTAGAGAACTTAAATTTTTTGAGTGTCTGAGTCCAAATAAGATTTTTTATATTCCGAGTATGACGCATGTCACGAGTCGCGTGTGGCGCATGTGAAGCGTGGAAAAAAGAACATTTTTTTGAAATAGCTCCTCAAAAACAGATATTTTGACCATTATTACCAAATAATAAACGACCGTGTGATGTGTTTCGATGCATATATAAAAGTTTGTACCCAAAAGGGTGGGTCAATAAGTTCCTGAAAATTAACACAAATTGTGTCGTCACCTTAAATTTATCATTTTTTTTTTGTCAAGAATCATTTTTCAAAAGGATCACCCAAATTTTCAGAGAGATCTGTCAAATAGTTTTGTTGTGGCAGCCATGGCAGCTTTCCGCAAGATGGGTGCCGCGTTTGCTCACAATCGACAACAAACGCATTCGTTTGACAACTTCAAAGGTGTGTTTGGCGATGTTCCAGAAAAATTCATAAAAATTCGTAACCGTGGATGAAACCTGGATTCAAACACAACATACCAGAAACCAGGGAACAGTGAAAACAATGGATTTCTCCTGGTGAATCGAAGCCGAAGAAGGCCAAGGTGGTTTTGTCAGCAAACAAGGTCATGGCGACCGTTTTTTTGGGATGCGCGCGGTGTTATTCACATCAATTACCCTGAAAAGGGTAAAACGATCACCGGCGCATATTACGCAGAGCTGCTGGATCGATTCCAAGCCGATTTGAAGCAAAAACGGCTGCATTTGGCGAAGAGTAAAGTACTTTTTCACCAGGACAACGCACAAGTCTTCCGTTGCAATGGCAAAATTGCATGAGATTTAGCCCCCTGCGACTATTTCTTGTTTCCAAATATGAAGAAATGGCTTGGACGTAAGAGATTTGGGTCGAATGAAGAGGTCATCGTTGAAACAAACGCTTATTTTGAGGGGCTCGAGAAATCGTATTATTTGGAGGGCATCAAACAAATTGGGAAACGTTGGATGAAGTGTATCGACTATGTTGAAAAATAAAATGTTTTAATGCCGAAAAGAGTGCTCCTTAGTTCATTTTTCAGGGACTTATTGAACCACCCTCGTACTTGTTTATATTTTATCTGCTCTTTATATTCATCTTCGTGTGGCCACGTTCTGATGGTTGCATTGCTCGGTATGCAATATTGCTATCTTCCTTGGCAATAGAACCATTTATTTCGATCCTTACCTAAGATTGAGTCTGCTGTAGTAGTGACAGTATCTTTAAGGCTATAAGACAACATCTCAGCCCTCCGTTCATTTAGGGCGAGTCATATCGCTTTAACATAATGGTTTCTGGTATCTTTGTTGCGAAGGACAGCCGTATTGAGTCGAATCTGATTCGCAGATTCGCATTCATTCGTCTTACGGATAGCGCTAATAGATTTTATTTTATTTTACCGCAGTCTCTGCGCTATATTCTAAAGTTTTTACCAACAAAACGCCCTCCATTTTGTTGTTTATGTGCGATACGAAAACCATTCTACTCGTAGATACACGTAATATTACGGCGGCTCGTCATTACCCGTGACATTGGCGCTTCAGTAGTACGTATACGTATGTCGTACGGTGTGTGATGTACGTCTTTCTCGTACGTATATAGTATATGTCTATTTTTTGATCATTTGTATATACGCTCGTGCGACAAATAATGATGACTCGCATTTACGCCGAGTATCAGTATGAGTGGGGCGGACGCCGCTGATATTTATATTTCTTAAAATTGTGCACACAGAAATGGTTTTTTTTAGTGTGCTATGTTGTGGCAAAGCTACATCCGACTATTATAGATACTCGTATATGAAGCACCCAAAACGAGGCGCATTTCCTGCATCAAGAGTACACATTGTGTCCAAAGCTGCTATTAGTACGGTGTTTCATGACAAAGGAAGCTTCAAACTGTAGTTGCTTCAACTCTTCAAACTTCACTCTGCCTGCATTCATTTAATTTAATTTTCTTTATATTTCACCTACACGTGCATCTTACACTCCCGAACGTTTACATTCCTGAAACAGTTTCTTCTAAATGCCAACGAAAATACGTGCTTCGCGTGGCGTATTTCCATTGCACCTGTTGGCTTGCTCGTCTCGTGATGCACTTTTGATTTCGCACCCACCCAGATTAATTCTTCACAGCTCTTGCTAAGTGATATAGAACTACACAACACACGTTACTGTACGTAACGAAGGTATAAATACATCTAGCGATGATTTATGGGACGAGAGTTTCAGTCTCAGCTAATAATGAGCACCAATTATCGGCATTTAGGTCTGTTTCGAATTGAATCTTTATTAGTAGTTCCAACCAAACCAGAATACGTGCAATTCGTGACGATTTAAAAAAAGTTCAAAATTGAAATCAAAACAACAATCTGTAAATCGAAGCAACAACTTACCTCTTCTATAGCAGTTTAATTGCATTTAAGTAATTTAAGTAATAAACAATAATTACAAAAAATCTGAAGAAATGGTTTTTGAGTTTGTTTTGATGTTTGTCCGTCGAGTGGGTTTCGCCGTTCGTTCTGATGTTTTAATTGAATTATTTCTGGAATATAATGGGATGAAGCATCAGCAAGCTAAGTAGATTTGCAACGAACGATTTATTGCGCACTCCTGATGTATCTGCAATCCTTGAAATTCAACTGAACTGCACAAATACATTCTGATGCGATGCAAGAGGCGGAACGTTTTTATAAATTAATTCATTTTGCTTTCGTGTGCTGGACAGTAAGGCATCCAAGCGGTAATAGGTATTTTGGAATTTTAATTAGTCGTACTATTTGATGACTCAGGGTATATTGAAAAGAAATCTGTTCATAACATTCAAGTTTTGTGGCATGTGGCATGCGGCAAAAAATAAAATCCTGATAAATGAGAGGCAATTTTCAGTTTGAAGATGGTTACGAGTGCGCGAGTTGGAAATTACCTACAATTAACGGATAGTATCTTTAGTATTTTTATAAAATTGTTATTCAATTGATATTTTTTTGAACTGCCACCGGCATTGCTTCTTCAAGTAACATTGAAACCATGCTACGTTCATGTGGCCTTTGCAACTTTGCTGCCTACAAACACGAGGTATGGTGAACGCATTTTTGTTGCGCATCCGGTTGCGGATGCCCGTCCCTGTAGCTGTTAGGAACTCAATGATATGGAGTGTGTTCAGTGAATACGAGATTACGTGGTCTCTTGTCTGTCGGATCGTTGCTCCGCATTCGTTGAAAAGGTGCGAAGGGTTCTCCTCTGCTTCCACACATAGCCTGCAGTTGCCATCCTATTCTAATTGTAATTCCTTTAGGTGGCCCTTCAGTCTACAATATCCTGTTAGGAACCCCGTAATGACTTACATTACTTCTACTTAGTTAAGCGAGATTTCCTCTTTTGGCCAGAGCTCCCCAACATTTCCTTTGGTTTGTCGTAGGCGTGGGAGATTTTCCCTTCTTACGAAAGCAGCTGACTAACCTATTCTGCGTATCTCTCGCATTATGCGGTACCCTATGCCACAGAATGGTGAGTATCTGCCCATTTATTAGCGAGCCTATCCAATGCTTCGTTGCCGTCTATGCCAGTGTGTCCCAACACCCAGGAACTGTCATCAATATCGAAATTGTATTGCTGCTGCTGCTGCTGTTTATACAGACGATTGTGGTTTGACGTTTCCTGTTGTATAATATTCGGTGCGACAGACCATTGCGATCCAAGGCCTAGCTTCTCGCAACCATTTGTGTTGAGCATGTATATTTTTTTGCACACAAATGGAGGGGACCTACAATTTAATGCCGGATCCGAACGGCGAATTGAGAAGCTTTCCGTGACAAGCTATTACTCTTGGTCGTTTGTCAGACTTTAGCGAGAGGTGGGACACCGTGAAAAATACTTTTGGTGTTACTGGGATTCGAACCACGAACCCCCTGCTAAGAAGTCCATGCTCTTATCCACTGAGCTACAGCGGCCATCAATATGAAAAGGGATCGCGATATCCAAACTTAAGAATAACAAACGCCGACGACCTTGCCGATCGATTTTTCTTAAAACTGCTGGAGATATAACTTGCTGGAGTGCATAGACCATGTTATCTCTTATATTTGGTCAGATGAATGAATGCCAGATAAATTGTTTGCCAAGAATTAGTCTCCATAATATCCTGTAACAACATATCTTCCGCGCTATGTGAAGGTCCTGTTGGGCCTTAATCAGTGCGGCTTTAGGCCAGAAAAGTCAACCATCGACCAAATATTTACAGATTGTGGCAGATGCTGGAGAAGACCTAAGAAGTAGTGCTTACCAAATTTGTATCGATATCAAAGCCGCATATGACTCTCTGGCCTACAGTAGAGCCACAATTTTCTTCAACTGCTGACATGCGCTGACGGCATCAATATCATAGACAGAACCCAGACGATGGGCTTATTGGAAGACCCGTGGGCTCGAGTTGTGGCGCGGATGTGTTGGAGGGATGGGCGGTACGCCGCTTGTGGAAAAAGCAATCAAAGGTAAAATCAAAAAACCTCAAAATTAATTTCAGTTACAATTCATATGTATTGTGATCGAAAATACGCTTTTACAAAGTTACATAAAAACCAAAATATTCAGTGTTGTCATTCCGTCAAGTCGTTTGGATATGCATCTTTCATCTGCTACGCATTTGTCTACAATTTCTTTCAACTACTTAAGTGCAAACGACATAAATAATATTGAGTTAAATTGAATAATTGGGTGTCCGGGAATAAATACGAAGTGATCGAGATGATCACCAGATACATTTTGTTAGTTTGTTGAGATTTCTTATAGAAAAGCCAGTGCTGTATTAAAAAAAACGTACATACGAGTATTCGTGTATACGTTAATATAAAAACCACCTCAGCATTAATACGAGTATGTACTACATTCGCATTAAGGCAAAATGAAATACATTTGTAGATTTTGTCGCTAGAGAGCTACTAAACGCCAGACAACCGACCGACCGACCGACGATAGTGTGCCAACAAAAACAACAAAATGATGTGAATGACTAATTCAAGGAGGAAAAATTGTCAGTTGATGTGTGCGCGCAATGACCATGACTTCGGTTTGTTACGCCTGGTGAGAGAGCTTATTTTTGGGACATTTCCAAAAGTAAGCAACCTTTGAGCATAGATAGTAAACTAAACTAAATATGGTGTACGTTGGATGATGTATTTGAAGATTTTCCAATTCGACATTTTGTCGTATTCACCCAGCTTCAGCGTTGTGATTGCGTAAAGTTAACAGATACTCGTAGATAATGGGACTTTTAGTTGTTATAAGAGTTATTTTTGTTTATACTCGTACAGCATATGTTGGAAAATGAAGAGGCCTACATAATATGCCAATGTAATACTATTATATGTATTACCAGCGGAAATACCCGGCTGCTCCATCCCACTGACTACCACCCAACTGAACACTCGCCCACTTACCCACCTCCACCCACCAAGAAAACACAATCAGCCAGAAAACTATTGAATCGACACTAATATCGACAAAAAAACAAACATAGCTTCAAAATTTATATAATCAGAAAAATTATATGTAAGATTATCATCATATTTGACTCTACAACCCGCAAAAAGTCTCTCCACCGGTCCCGATTTTGAGCCGCTGTCATCCAGTTTTGCATTTCTAACCCATTATTCCAGGCCTCACTATCGTGTTTTATAAATCCTACCGCAAAGGACTTTTCGAGCAGGATCCTCTTCGCTCATGTGAGCTAGGTGTCCTGCCCACTGGAGCCTATCGAGCTTAATTCTCTTTAAGAAGTCGACATCGCGGTAACGCTAGTCAATCTCATCATTATAGAGTCTCCGGAAACGTCCTTCCTCACATACGGGGCCAACAATTCTCCGTAAGAGTTTTCTCTTAAACGCGGCTAAGAGCTCAGAATGCTTTTTGCTAAGCACCCAAGTCTCGGATCCATATGTAAGTAATGGTATGACCATTGTCTTATATACAAGCAGCTTGGATGTTATGGTTAAGTTCCTGGATTTGAAGAGTCTTGACAGACTATAATAGGCTTTGTTGGCTTTAAGCAACCGTGCGCGTATTTCTGGTTCCATGCTGTTATCAGCTGTAACAGTTGACCGGATATAGTTAAAGGATTGCACTCAAATTCGCGCTCCACTATTTTAATTGAGGGACCAATGTTGGATCTTCTACTCGCAGACGTGCAGCCCTAGATTTCGTGCCGCCCACTCGATCTGGATGAAAGCTTCCTGTACAGCTCTTCGGTTCCTACCAACGATGTCAATATCGTCTGCGTAAGCCAGTATCTGAATGGACTTATAGAGGATTGTTCCTCTCGCCGTTACGTCAGAGTCTCGGATCGTTTTCTCCAACGCCAGGTTAAAGGGGACGCAGGCCAGTTCATCTCCTTGTCGGAACCTGTTATAGATGTTGAATGGGATTGATAGTGATCCGGATATTTTTACTTGGCTAATAACATTGGTCATGGTCCTGTACGTTTATTTGGGATGCCGAATTCTCTCGTGTCTTTATAAAGCCCTACTCCGGCTATGCTTTCATATGCGGCTTTAAAGTCTTTGAAAATATGGTGTAGTGAGTTTTGAAACTCTTGAGATTTTTCCATCACCTGCCTAAGGGTGTAAATCTGATAAGTTGTTGATTTGGCTGGGATGAAGCCACACTGGTGTGGACCAATGATGACTTTATTTTTTTGTGATATCTCCCTTCTTATGTATGGGACACAGAATTCCTCTTTGCCAGTCTTCTGGCATCGCTTTTTCCTCCCATACTTGCACTTTTAGTTCTATTAGAATTACTTGGTGTATTTCGGGGCCTCCTGTTTTAATCAGCTCCACTGGGATACTATCTGATCCCGGGGCCTTATTATTTTTAAGCCGATTTATCGCTCTAATACTTTGGTGGCGGCAGCATATTGTGGTCTTCGATCTTTGGTAAAGTTCCTCAGTTAGCTAGCCATTTAAAAACTCATTAAAGTGCTCTTTCGATCGCTCTAAGATGCCTTTGAGATCGGCGGTGCAACGCGGTGTATATTGTGTCATACCGCTGACTCTTTGGTGGAACTCCCGCGCCTGGTGCGGTCCTTGCTCTCTGTACTGTTCTAGTTCACGGACGAGATCCTTCTCCCAGGCTGCTTTCTTTCGCCGGTGAACTGTTCTTTCATATCTTCTGAGCTCTTTATATTCATCTTCGCGTGCCCGCATTCTATGAGATTGTTGCATTGCTCGGTACGCAACGTTCTTACGTTCAGTCGTTCCGATCTCTACGATTACTGCCTACGATGGAGTCAGCAGTACTAATGACAGTATTTTAAAGGCGTGTCCATTTCTCTTCTACGACCGGCATCTCAGTCCCAGGACTTACTCTCCCTGCATTTAGGGCGAGTCCTATCGCTTGACCGTAGTTGTTAGTGGAAGGGCAGCTTTGTTGGCTTGGACCTGATTCGCGGATGCAGCCTTTCGTGATGATGCGGTCCACGCTCGGAGCACCATACCAACAAGATAGTGTGGTCCGAGTCGACGTTGGCAACCTCGGTACGTTCGTACCGTAATCAGGTTCGGATTGTGGAGGCGGTCTATCAACACGTGGTCTATGTGGTTGCGTTGGCTCCATCAGGAGATGGTTTTGTTGATATTTTTACTTGCCATTGTAGAAATGGATTTTGAGGAGCTATTTCTATATTGGTGTTAGTAGCAGTTAGTATCTCTGTACTGGTTTTGATTGTTAATTCGCAAATCTTGTTTCGATTTAAAAAACGTTGTGTGCAGTATTTACATTTATAACTCTTTTCAAAGGCATCATAAATGTTTGCCAACCATTCGTTCTTCTTTTAATTACTAGAACTTATCATCATCCAAAGAAATTACACTACACAGCAGATTTATGAACCAACGATCACTCGCGGCAAGTGGACGACTTTTTTGAACTATTTGCGACCAACAACCACAAAGTAAACTTATTGTGGTCAAACAGAAAGGATGCAATTCTCTGCTGGGTTGGTATATACGAGTATTATGTACATACTCGTGCAACTGATGCTTGGTAGAAGAGGGTGGTGCACACCCAGGACAAGCGACACTGTGATAATAACGCGTAATTTACGAGTCTTCTGCAGGATCTGCGCTCATAGCAATTTTTTCGGTTGATTTCTTTTGTATTTGTATCTGTATTTGTTGTTCATGTTTCCATCTTGTTCCATTATGTCAAAAAAATGCGATAAAAACTTTTCTTTGTGTACACATTGTAGCGTTAGAAATTAATAAAAAGCAACAAACAAAAAAAAACATTTAGTTGTGCCATTGTTTGCCCTTATTCTTCCGACGAATGAAAAACTAGAAAGTGGAGTGAGCAAGAAGTTACAAGTTACCCCTCCAATCCCGCCCGCTACAATAAAAATGTAACAACAAACGAGACATGAACGTGAAGGAAACTTCACAAAACGCTGTGCACTTATTTCTCAAGAAAATGGTTGGCTTCTTGGGCTTATGCCATGGCAAAGCGCTACGGAACTGCCACATGATTCCACAAAGGAGTAGTATAATGTCCTGCGGATTTAATTTGGCACTATGTTTTGAGGTTTATTCGCTGACACGTGCAATAGTGTTGGGAGATAGTGTAAGCAAAAGAATGTTGATCTCCAAAGACAAACGCCGACGTTGGCACATCCCAAGCAGAGTAAAGTCCTCAACCGTCCCCGGGGAAGTAATGCTAGAAGTGCGCAATCTTGGAACAGATGGTGTCTAATGGCCCTGAATAAACTCTATACACAACAATGCCACAAAACGCTTCACTTCAAAGTGTTTGTTGTATCTGTGGATGGTGTAATGTCATAGTCATTCTGTTGTTGCTTGAACATCCTGAAGTGCCTTCGGGACCTAAGCTCCAGCAAGACTCATCATTCAATGTTTACGAGTATTGCCCAGGAGATTTTGAAATGTTTTTGCTCATCTAAGGCTAGCCATTGTTGTCCTGCTCCGGTTGTCGTAAGTTGTCCGCTTGTGTGACAATTCGTGCATACATTAAATCTAAGTCTAAGTAAAAATGTAAGACGCATGTTATACATTGTCAACTATGGGGAATTTGTAGGTTCTTCTTAATTTCGCACTCGATTCGTAAGTGCAATAATTTTTTTAATTTGTGTGTGATGACATCAGTTATTCTTATGTGCCTGCA